>OY776116.1:118794863-119060716 GCA_963675035.1 Allygus modestus
AATTTGGCTCAAATGTGTAAAATGACATTCATGACTTTAAATTCGAAAACCATAAAAATCGGACCATGGGAAGGGGGATTTATGGGGGTTTTAAATTTTCCAAAAATCAGTTTTTTGCATTTTTCACCCTAAAATTTTTAAAAAACTTAATTTTGGTTTTAACCATGTTATAGAGCTTAAAAAAACAAATAATTTAGTATTTTTAATTATTAACCTAGGTTAAGTGGTTGCGGAGAAAATCCAAAAAAACCTGCTCATAAAATCTCCCATGTTAATCTTATGGGAAAAAGGTTTTTGGCTTTTCCTCAGTTTGTTTTAATGTAAACTTCACATTTGCTTTTACCAATCTGTTCAGTTCTACAAAACAATCATTTTGGTGTTTAAATTGTGATTCTACGCCCAACCGTTGCAGAGATATTCAAAGTGCTAAACACAGTACGTTGTCCAATGTTATCCTTATGGAGAATAAATAAAATTTGATATCTTGATTATTTATGAATGTATGTTGATGAAACTTGGTATGTGGCTTCAAGTAGTACTGGTATATTGATATTTGCACAAAAAATTGATTTTTTGTTGATTATTCCCGTAGCAGCAAACCTGCGTACTCAGCCCCCATGTTATTCTTATGGATAATAAGTAAAATGTACTGACTCCCTTAATTATGAACATAAATTAATAAAACTTGGTATGTAGCTTCACTTGGTTGAGTTATATTGATAATTATATAAAAACCCATTTTTCTGTTCCTTGTTGCAGCAAACCTGCTTTCTCAGCCCCCATGTTATTCTTATGGAGAATAACTAGAATGTCATATATCGCTTATTTATGATTGAATATTGATGAAACTTAGTATGTGGCTTCGCCTAGTTAAATTCTATTTATATTTGCACAAAAACCAATTGTTTCTGTTCCTTGTTTCAGCAAACCTACATACTCATTACCAATGTTATTCTTATAGAGAATAATTAAAATCGCTTATATGTGAATATATTTTTATGAAACTTGGTTTGCGGCTTTATGTGAAATTCACACAAATATTATGCATTGGAAATTCGCTGAGTCCGCAGGTTTGCTGCGACGGGGGTATTTCTGTTCCTTGTTGCAGCAAACCTGCTTTCTCAGCCCCCTTGTTATTCTTATGGAGAATAACTAGAATGTTATATATCGCTTATTTATGATTGAATATCGATGAAACTTAGTATGTGGCTTCGCCTAGTTAAATTCTATTTATATTTGCATAAAAACCAATTGCTTCTGTTCCTTGTTTCAGCAAACCTACATACTCATTACCAATGTTATTCTTATGGAGAACAATTAAAATCGCTTATATGTGAATGTATTTTTATGAAACTTGGTTTGCGGCTTTATGTGGTATTAAGACATATATTATGCATTGGAAATTCGCTGAGTCTGCAGGTTTGCTGCGACGGGGGTATTTGTAAGTATTTCGTTTTCACTATGAGCTTAAAGATAAGAAGCGTTCTGATTGGTCAGCTGGGCGGATCATCATGACTTTGGACGAGCTGCGCAATCTCATACATGACAGCAAGGTTAAGGTTAGTAGTTCGTTGTTACAAAATACAACTGTTATGATACACTACAATCTCCAAACCCATCCCAGTTTTCCGTGTTGCTGTCAAAGAATCCTGGGATTATCATTTATTGGCGGTTTGTGCAGTTGTGAATTATTTAGTGAGTGTTTTACTACCAACGTTCAGTAGTATTGTCCCTATACCGCCAAAGTGATGTTTCAAGCAACCTCGGAAAATTGAAATTCGTAATTGAACGAAGCTTTATTTAGGTTTAAATCTGAGTTGACGGTTTGTTTCAAAAGTGTTTGAGCCTGCCCCAGTTTCGTTAAGTTGCCGTTCCAGGCAACCTGGGATAATCGCTTTCCCTCGGTGATATGGTAAGCGATTTCTGGATCTAAATTTACGTCGCCAACATCGTTTTAGCGAATTTCCCCTATAGGGAAGAAGCTATTACCGTAGTCGGCATGGTAAGACCTAGGCCCGGGACCATGATAACTTTTCGTTTTGAGGTCCCCAGACCCCAAAAACACCATTCGTTCGAAACTGTATATATATATATATATATATATATATATATATATATATATATATATATATATATATATGTGTGTCCGTGAGCACGATAACTCTCGTAAAAATTATCCGATTTTGATGAAATTTGGTATAAACGTGTAAAGCAACATTTATGACTTTAAGTTCGAAAACCAGCCAGATCGCTTTATGCGAAGGGGTATTTTGGGGGGGTTTTGTACCCCAAAAATGGGTTTATTGAATTTTTTACATATAATTTTTGAAATAGTCAAATTTTAGTTTTTACCATTGGATTCAGCTTAAAAAAACACACAATTTGGTATTTTGATAATTTCTCTACGTCAATTGGTTACCGAGATATTGAAAGTGCTAAACACAGTACGTTGTCTAATGTTATTCTTATGGCGGAAAAGAAAAATTTTACATCTCGCTTATTTATGAACGTATACTGACGAAACTTGGTATACGGCTTCATCTGGTTGTGGACCACTGATATTTGCTCAAAAAAACCATTTTTTGCCAAAGGCTCCCGTAGCAGCAAACCTGCGTACTCAGCCCCATGTTATTCTTATGGAGAATAAATAACGTGTTATCTCCCTTAATTATGAAAATAAATTAATGAAATTTGGTATGTGGCTTTACCTAAATGAGTTGTATTGATATTTGTATAAAACCCCATTTTTTGTTTTCCTTCCTTCAGCAAACCTGCATACTCAGCCGCCATGTTATTCTTATGGAGAATAATTAAAATGTCATAAATCGTTTATTTATGAATGTATATTGATGAAAATTGGTATGTGGCTTTATGTGGTATTAAGATACGTATATATTCATTGGAAATTCGCTGAGTATGCAGGTTTGCTGCTACGGGGGTATTGTATTCTGTATCCCAGAATTGCTTAGTTGCTGTCAAAGTAACCTGGGACCGTCGACGCTCGAGGTTTCACGAACGATAAGCGAGTTCAGGCAGGATTTGACCTGTATCCGGCAAGTACTTGTAGTTTAAATCCCAGTTTCACTAAGTTGCTGTTCTAGGCCACCTGGGATGGTAGTAAATCAGTAATTTAGGATAATTGATACAATGTTTAGGTGAAATTATAACCTTTTTACCGTATGTTTGACCTCTCCTTGCTCAGTATTGCCACGAATAGCTGTAACATGCAACCGGGGGTTGGACTGAAGTAGTGTTTATTCGAATAAATTCTTTTGCCTGAGTGTCGTATTTTAGATTTTTACCCAAGATTTTCAAGTAGACGCATTGATGACCCAAGCAGCCTGGAAAATATCGATTGACCTGCTGTATTGAGAAAAACATGGTAAATTTTCGTAAGGGATAGGGCCTAAACAATACACTCCCAGTATGATTGTAAAGTTGCCGTTCCAGGCAACCTGGGAGTCATAATTGGCTGGTTAAAAACGTTTGGCTATGATGAACGTAAGATACGCCCCGGAGGCAATCTTGTTGGACCGAGCCAAACTCAAAATTTCTTGCATTTGCTACTAGGAATCCTGGCTTCCGCTGATTTTGTTCTAAATAAATCTATTATGTTGGCGGTTGTGTTTACACCCCAAAAATAACATCACATATTTTAGTTGAATTACACCTTTTAACACAGGTTATCGGCAAAACAGATGCTAAAGGCAAATGAATTAAAATTACATATAGTTTTCTTTGAATATCGCTTATAGTCTCAACATTTTTAGTTATTTTTATGTTATGTGAATTGGAGAAATTGAAAATGTTTTTTTGGTTTCTTACTCGGTTGTAGGTATTCACTGACCAGGTGACCTCTTAAAACACATTCCCTGAGGGAACGCCTGGGGGCTTGTTCCCGTCTCGCGACAACTGTTCCGATAGGCGCGGTCACATTTTGAATTCCCAGCCAACGAATGACAAAAACACTGTACGGCGCGGTACTGCGTTGCAACACAACTGGACGTAGTTCTACAGAACACCAACAGGTTGCAGCAGAATCCAAAAATAGCAGTAGTCAACCACGGTTGCTCTATAGAGGGACTAAGGGGGACAAAACGAATGCAGAGAAGTACCGTGACGGCCGGGATATTGGGGATAATTTAATACCAACCTACACCAAAATAAAGCTCGCATTCTGAGCTACACGCGAGCAACAAATCACCTGCCTCTAACCAGTGCTGAGCTCACACTGACTGGTTTAGTTTCAAGAGATGATCTGGCCATTAACTAGTGCTGGTTATTAATTGTTTAATTTTGTTCAGGATAACGATATTAAAGTACAGATAAAATCACAGACAACTAGCAGTGTAAGCCGTTGTGTAATATTTATTTATCAAATAACAAAGCTTAATACAACCTCCTTGGGGAGATGGTTCAATAACATAATCTATTTATTTGTATACGTGTTTCAGTTAACCAGGAGTTTTTCGTATCTGGTAGAGAGCTGCAGTACAATGCTGAATATGATTTTACCTTGACAGTTGACAGCACCATCAGTTACAAGAATAAAGATATAGCGCCACAATACAGTCATGTCACAATTAAAGTGGCCAACGAATCTGTTAAAGCAGTGACTAATTACTATATCAAGTAAGTATGTCTGACATGTCAAGTAAGTATGTCTCTGTTGCCACGGCCGTTTATTTCACGTACCGCTAGTTAATTAAAAGTGTCACGTTTCAAAAAAATTTTTAAATATTGTAATTAGATAAGCTGTCGACTGTGTTATTTTTATTTTACTGACTGTGTGATTTTACAAAACTGAAATCAGGTCAACAGGCTAAGCAGTAGAATGTGTATGTGTATGTGTGAATGTGTTCATCGTGGTATAATTTTATTAGACGAAACAATTTTACGTTGTTTAAACCTGCTATGAATTAAGTTGCCAACTAGGAATTTTGTCTGTACTGTACAATGTAAAAGTATGACGACCGGCCAGGCATTCTCACTACGAGTCTTTGTGTTAAGTTAAAATGTAGATTTCCCACACAGGTTTCATAACCTCAGAGCCTTTTGCTCTTATGTTAAGTTTGTGGAATAATTTTTACCGTAGAGCATTACTTTTAGCGAATTTCCCTCATAGGGAAGAAGCTAATACCGTAGTCGGCATGTTAAGACCTAGGCCCGGGACCATGATAACTTTTCGTTTTGAGGTCCCCAGATGCCATAAACACCATTCGTTCAAAACTGTATATATATATATATATATGTATATATTTATATATATGTCCGTGAGCACGATAACTCCTGTAAAGATGATCCGATTTTGACGAAATTTGGTATAAACGTGTAAAGCAGCAATATGACTTTAATTTAAAAAAATCAGACATATCGACCTATCCGAAGGGGGTTTTCTACCCCAAAAATGGGTTTTAGCGAATTTACCCTGTAGGAAAGAAGCTATTACCGTAGGCCTCATGATAAGACTTAAGCCCGAGACCATGGTAACTTTTTGTTTTGAGGTCCCCAGATGTCAAAAACACTATTCGTTCAAATTTATATATATATGTGTCCGTTAACACGATAACTTGAGTAAAAAACTTCCGATTTCGATGAAATTTGGCTCAAATGTGTAAAGTGACAGTCTGAAAACCAGAAAAATCGGACCATGGGAAGGAGGATTTATGGGGGTTTTAAATTTTCCAAAAATCAGTTTGTTTTACTTTTCACCCTATAAATTTTAAAACACTCAATTTTGGTTTCAAGCATTTTATATAGCTTAAAAAACAAATAATATAGTATTTTTAATTATTAACCTAGGTTAAGTGGTTGCGGAGAAAATCCAAAAAACCTGCTCATAAAATCTCCCATGTTAATCTTATGGGAAAAAGTTTTTGGCTTTTCCTCAGTTCATTTTAATGTAAACTTCACATTTGCTTTTCCCAATGAATTCAGCTCTACAAAACAATCATTTTGGTGTTTAAATTGTGATTCTACGTCCAACCGTTGCAGAGATATTCAAAGTGCTAATCACAGTACGTTGTCCAATGTTATCCTTATGTGGAATAAATAAAATTTGATATCTCGATTATTTGTGAATGTATATTGATGAAACTTGTTATGTGGCTTCACGTAGTACTGGTATATTGATATTTGTACGAACTACTGATTTTTTGTTGATTATCCCAGTAGTAGCAAACCTGCATACTCAGTCCTGTTATTCTTATGGATAATAAGTAAAGTTTTATATCTCCCTTAATTATGGACATAAATTAATACAACTTAGTATGTATATAGTATGTATAGTATGTTTATAACCTGGTTGAGTTATATTGATAATTGCATAAAAACACATATTTTGTGTTCCTTGTTGCAGCAAACCTGCGTACTCAGCCCTAATGTTATTCTTATGGAGAATAAATAAAATGCTGTGATCACTTATTTAATCATGTATTTTTATGAAACATGTTAAGCGGCTTTATGTGGTAGTGGGAAACATATGCATGCATTGGAAATTCGCTGAGTATGCAAGTTTGCTGCGACGACGGGGGTAAATGAGTTCCTTATCATTTTTGAAAAATTCAAATTTTAGTTTTTTCTATTAGAATCAGCTTAAAAGGACGCACAATTTGGTGTTTTGATCATTGCTCTCCTTTAAATGGTTACAGAGATATTGAAAGTGCTAAATACAGTACATTGTCCAATGTTATTCTTACGGAGAATAAGAACAATTTTATATCTCGCTTATTTATCAACTTATCCTTAGGAAACTTGGTTCATTGCTTCATATCATTGTGGTCTGTTGACATTTGCACTAAAAACATTTTTGGCCGATAGTTCCCGTAGCAGCAAACCTGCATACTCATCCCCATGTCATTCTTATGGAGAATAAATAACGTGCTATCTCCTTAGTTATGAACATAAATTAATACAATTTGGTGTGTGGCTTTACCTACTTGAGTTATATTGATATTTGTATAAAACCCCTTTTTTGTTCCTTGCTAAAGCAAACTGCGCACTCAGCCGCCATGTTATTCTTATGGAGGATAATTAAAATGTCATACATCGTTTATTAGCGAATTCCCCCTATAGAGAAGACGCTATTACCGTAGTCGGCATGGTAATTTCTAGGCCCGGGACCATGATAACTTTTGGTTATCCGATTATCCGATTTTGATTAAATTCAGCATAAACGTGTAAAGCAAAATCGTTTACTATAAGTTCGAAAACCAGCCAGATCGCTCTATCCAAAGGGGTATTTTGGGGGGTGGGGTTTGTACCCCAAAAATGATTTTTTTTTAAATTTTTTACATATAATTTTAGAAATAGTCAAATTTTAGTTTTTACCATTTGATTCAGCTTAAAGAACACACAATTTGGTATTTCGATCATTCCTCTACGTCAATAGGTTACCGAGATATTGAAAGTACTAAACACTGTACGTTGTCTAATGTTATTCTTATGGAGGAAAATAAAAAAATGTATATCTCGCTTATTTATGAACGTATAATGTCGAAACTTGATATACGGCTTCATCTGGTTGTGGTCCATTTATATTTGCTAAAAAAAACATTTTTTTGCTAAAGGCTCCTGTAAAAATGTTGGATAATAAATAAATGCTATGTCTCCCTTAATTATGAACATAAATGAATAAAAACTGGTATATGACTTCACCTAGATGAGTGATATTGATATTAGCATAAAAACCAATTTGTTGTGTTCCTTGATGCAGCAAACCTCCGTACTCAGCCCCAATGTTATTCTTATGGAGAATAATTAAAATTGCTTATTTTTGAATATATTTTTATGAGACTTGGTAAGTGGCTTTATGTATTATTAAGACAGTTATATCTCCATTGGAAATTCACTGAGTATGCAGCAGGTTTGCTGCGATGGGGTATTTATGAATGTACATTGATGAAACTTGGTATGTGACTTTATGTGGTATTAAGTTACATATATATGCATTGGAAATTCGCTGAGTTCCCAGGCTTGCTGCTACGGAGGTATATTGTTATACTCATAGTATATTATAATCTTGTCTTTTAAAAAAATGTACTTTCATGGCGAAATCCTCAAAGCATACCTCATTTCAGGTCAGTGTTGTTAAAAAAGATAAGACGTTTCTACCCGAGTGAGCACATAAGCCATAACTTAAAGTTGTAATAATTTTACAGATGTATCCAAAACTGCCGAAAAGAAGCGACCTTTCCTAATGAAGTATTATTCTTGGTAGTCGAAGTTTCTTTTAGCGGAAACTCAAAACATAAGACTAAAGAGAGTGTAGAATTTGATTGGGCATATTCCAAGGAAAATGATCCTGTTCTTAATCCAGTGGACGCATTAAAGCTTTCCGATCTTCCAACCAATATGCTGGCAATAAAAGAAGACTCTTTTGAAATGGGAACCACCTACACCATCAGGCTGAAAGGTAAATAACAGAACTGTCATATGATGGATGGAAACAAACGTATGGGTTTATCATTCGCGAGGAGGTTTAATAAAATACATATTTAAGTCTAAATGTATGGTGTTCATACAAATAGTGATTAACCAACATTGTATGCTTTTGACAGCAGAGAGAAAGAATAAAGACTAACATATATACAGAGTATCCCGGAACTCTCTGGAAAATTTCATAAAAATTGTTTCTTAGGTCAAGACAAACATATTTCACAGTATAAACATTGGTCCCCGGTGACAAGTTTTCCGTCTGTCGGTCTGTATGTGATTTTACTTAAAACGTAATGTCTTAGGAACATCTAAAGATACAGACTTCAAACTTGGTACATGTATTAAATCTAGTAAGATCCATTTTGGTATGAAATATCAAGTTTCTACTTTGTAACATTTAAAAATGGCGGCCATTTTTATTTTTTAAAGCTAAATATCTTAAAAACCGTAAAATGTATGAAAAACCTGTATGTATCAAAAAGGTTATGGAATTTCGTCCTAAAATTATTGATACGAATATATTAACTATAGGATAATAAATAACTAAGTTATTGTGGTTGTTATAAGTTAAAACATGATGTTTCAGCCCAGATATGACAAAAAATCATGTTTTAGCTTATAAAAGTCACAATAACTCAGTTATTTATTATCCTATAGTTAATATCTTCATATCAATACTTTTAGGACAAAATGCCACAACCGTTTTGATTCGTACAGGTTTTTTATAAAGTTTACGGTATTTAAGATTTTTAGCTTTGAAAAACCAAAATGGCCACCATTTTTAAATGGTACAAAGTAGAAACTTGATATTTCATACCAAAATGGGTGGTACTAGGCGTAATACATTTAGCAAGTTTGAAGTTTATATCTACAGATGTTCCTAATATATAAATTATTAAGTAAAAAAAACACATAGACCAACAGACGGAAACTAGTCACCAGAGAGACCCATGTTTACATTGTGAAATATTTTTTTCTCGACCTAAGGAAATTTGTTTATGAAATGTTCCACTGAGTTCAGGGAAATCCTGTATATATATATATATATATATATACATATTGCCAGTAAAAAATGTACTGTACAATTTTTAATGCTTTTGTCATGGACACATGATTATGATTTCATAATTTTTATGAATGTGTACGCAACATAAAACAAATCATGAACTTCTAAGAAAACTTAAATAACTTCTCACAGAAAACAATATAAACTGTGAGGTTCTACAATCAGTGCTGCTTAAGAAATAGCGGATGTGTAAGCAATTTTGAATGGCGCTAGTATCTCAGAACTGGTATGCACATTTTCTAGAGTGATGAAGGTACAAATATCTGCTGTACATGCAGTGCAGCATAGTAAAGTTGTTATACTGAGTTTTCACCGAGTACATGTTCTGTTATACTGTTTTAGGTACTTTAAATACCATATTAGTAGGCTAGTCAACTTAGAAATAAAAATGGAAATTAGCGGAAAGTTTAGATACAGTCCTTATTACACTTATTATTTATGTTTGGTGGGTCGCTGAACACGAATCCGATGTTTACTGACATATATTATGCCCGGATCATTGTTTTTTAGCAAAAACCTAAAAATGTGGTAAATATTTTAGTTTTTATGCTAAATCTTGGTAACTATGCGCTTTTTAGAAAAAGCCATGTTTTGCGAAATTAAAGTTGACAAAATTTACTAAAAGTTTTATACATGACAATTATTTGTACGACCAAAAACCTTTTCACACCGAGATTTGTCACAAAACGTACAGTAACGTAAAGTAACGTAACGTAACGCAACATGTGGCCAATTTACACCGCAAGTGACGTCCACGAGCTGGAGCTACTGATCTGATTTTTCCAGTTTTCTCCCCAAACTAGTTCGTCTGTCACTGATACAAATAGTATGGAGCAATAGCCGATTCAAAACCAGTAATGTTACCAACGAGGATCATCCTCCCCCCCGACACCCCCCTTGACCTTGACCTTAGACCTTTACCCCCCTCGCCGACTTGCGTCATCCTCCCCATGACGTAGCCTGAGACGACACCCGAGGCTATAAGCGAGGCTATTTTGTTTTTTCGTTTTTACCGGCTTTCCATGAGGTCCCAAGAGCGGTAAAAAATTCCTGGAGATCCTTAGGGAACCCCTACTAGATGAGCAGAGTCCCGATCATCCATCATGAATTTGACTTGTTACGTAACACTTATGGCCCCACATTGGGCGCCAATTTCAATTCATTCTCTCCAGTGATCCCTGTTTGGGCGCCAAATTCCAAGCCGAGATACAAAACCAGCAAAGTTACTGAGGATGATCATCCTTCAATGACGTCATCCTCCCGAGTGTTCCTTGTTCGGGTGCCAGATTCCAAGCCACGATACAAAATCAGCAAAGTTACTATGGAGGATCACACATGACCGTGAACTTGACATGCCCCCTACCCCCTCCCGATTGCGTCATCTTGTGTAAACATGTTGACGACCGGCCATCTATTCTGAGAGTTGTTTACCGCTTTCACCCGCTTCGGGCGCTTCTCCGCCTATATATTCCACTGTTCTTTGAGGGTGTCATGCGGAAAAATCCCCAGATATTTAACTTGTTTAACTACCGGTACTAGGTCCATGAGTTATTTGTTCTTCGCTAATGATGTGTACAGACAGTTTGAATCTTGGGTTAGCCATGGAAGCACGCAGCCCACTGTCACTAGCTCAGCTGTATACCATTGAAAGGAAACAGAAATACCTTCTGCATGAGGGATTCACGATTACCAGTGTCTGTACAACGGTACGTCGCATCATGCCTCGAGGGACATGTGTTTGAATGTTTGTTAGTACTTTTCAATCCCAAACCGGACCTCCGGGTTCACCATACAGTTTACCAGTGTCGCTGGTGTGGATACATTAAACATAGTGAGTCTGATAGACTTGTGTATCCTGGAGGAAAAGTGAAAGAGTATCAATTTTTAGACAGTGATGACGATGAACAATACACTTGTTACTTCTGTGGTAAGCGTGCGTGGGAAATAGATTGGTCTATCAATAATGAATATCTATCAACCTTAGTGATTTTAAAGGCAATGGAAATCCAAACAGTTTGGGGGGGATCGATGCACTCCAATTATATGTTTGTTCAAATAAAGAGTGGTTTTTTACCCTTAATCCCTTTCCTTCCAAAATAAAAAAATAATTAAATCATCCAGAGACATAATATACCAAATGACGTCATCCTAAAGGTCGAACCTCAAGGTCGAACGTCCAAAAGCTTCTAGAATGTTCTAGAAGGCTCTAGAACGTCATGAGCCCTTAACCTACTCATTAGCAACCCGGAAAACTTATGAAAAATCCCCAAGGCCATCCTAAAAACAACCGCGAACATTGTTTAACGCGTTAATCACCTTTGCCTTCCCCAAGCTTCTTGAATGTTCTAGAACGTGTCGGCTGCGGTATATAAACCTGAGGCCAGCAGCGGGACCTCAGTCCGAGACGTCATCATGAACTGCACCGAGGTGGACCAAACGCTTCGCTGTCTGATTGAGGAGATTAATGCGATGGATGATTACTCCATGCCACCCACCAAACCTAAGAAGAAAAAACCAATTGGATGGACGGTGAAGAAGGATATGCCTAGCGATTATCCAGTATCTAGTTGGAGCGATACTGAATGCCAATATACAGTAAAGAACCCCGCCAACTGCGGGAACATTTTGTTTAAGATGTCGTGTTTCACGGTGGCCACCCAACACACAGTTGCGGCCTGTACCTGGGCGAAGAGAGAGACGATGAAATTTGCATGTGTCTCACGGACCTGCTGACGAGATTGGAAAACATGTGGGTGAATAGCGATACCGGAGTGCTGACAACTGACGGAGTAACCAGGACCATAACTCCACTGCCCACTTGGCGCAAGCCCCTTGTTGGTGGGAAACGTAAGGCCAGATGCGATTCCGTCATCCCAAAGCGCAATAAGTAAACAACCTATCGACCTGGGATCACCTAATGACGTAAACAACAGTGTCATATCCATGGTGGAGTAGCTATTCTTATGAAAATATGTTTTGAATTCATATAACTTGAGTGTGTTAAAAAAATTTCATCTGAAATGCACTTAGAGTGTTCAGATGTTTCACTGTTAAATTTTAAAATTAATGCTATAGTCCTGTACAGGCCGCCCGATGGAAATTTAAAAACATTTTTAAATATTCTACATGAAAGATTTAATTTTTCCCAAGAATCAAAATTTAAACGTGGGGATTTCAATGTTCATTCCAAAACAAGTTTGATAAAGATAGAATGATTCCGTGCGATATTATTGACGTTTTTAATCACAATATTCTAATTACTATACCAACCAGAGGGAAAAACTTCAAGGACATTATATTAACCAACCACATAATTTCAGAAATAATTAACGCTGACAATTTAGACATGCCATTTTCAGACCATAAGGCCCAATTTGTAAAATTCATTCTCAAACCGAGAAGCAATTTTAGTCAAATAAGGTTGATAAAAAAACTCTACTTTTTTATTCTGAAGTAGACCTTTTCATAAAGTTATTACCTTCAGATCACTGGTGTGAGGTTTACATAACTACGGATTTAGATGCAATGTGAGCAATTTATTAAAATATTCAAACATTATTTTGACATAGCTTTTCCAATCAAATAAAAAAAAGTTAATTTTAGGAACAAATCAACTCAAATATGAATCACGCCAGAGCTTAGGGATGGAAATAAAAATATACAGTTTTTAAAATCACTTCCCAAATCGAAAAGTTTACAAAAAAATATTGACAGTGAAATTAATCTTTACAGAGCAAAGGTAAATGAAGCGAGGTTGTCTTTTAATGACAATGTAATTTTAAATTCAGAAAATCGCACAAAAACTATGTGGAACATTGTAAACGATAACACCACTCTAAAACCATGTAAGACTTCAAATAAAAAATATATCAAATTAGAAATAAATGGAAAAGTAGTAACAGACCACTCTGTCATTGCTGACTATTTAAATAAATATTTTACAAATACAGAGTCAAAACAACCGACCACTGACAGCTGTTCCTCTGACCTTTTCTCAAATATCCCTCCCATTGCTCCTGCATTTTATTTTCTGAAGTGACAGTCACCAAGGTAGAGAACGTCGTGAGGAGACTGAAGGGAACTAGAGCTGCCAGGGTAGACGAAATACCTTGTTTTGTAACAAAAAATGTTTCCATGCCATAAGCAATGTTTTTACACACATTTGTAACTATAGTTTATATTCAGTGAGATTTCCACATGTTTTCAAAATTAGTAAAGTGGTTCCAATCTTTAAATCAGGCAATGAGAACCTCACAGAAAACTACAGACCGAAATCGATTCTACCGTCCTTTTTCAAAAATTTTAGAATCCATAATTTGTCAAAAGTAAATACAATTTTTAGAAATAAAATGTTTTCTCAGCAAATTAACATGGTTTTTGCCATGTTAAATCCACTGCCAGTGCAATATTTAGGTGGGTCACTAGTTGTACGTGCTTGCCTATCACACGCTGTTCACTGGCACCGGCATCCATTTCTCAGACAGCGGTAATGATATCGGTCACGGTAAATATCCATACGGAAACCACCTGTTGGCGTTCAATCTGACGCCCAACATGGCAGCTGGTCAACCGAGCCACTGGAACCTGTTGTGTAACGGTAACTTTCGCATAGAGATCGGTTTCGCCACATCACTGACAGAGGCTGCGAATTGTATAGTATACGCCAATTTGGCCAACATTGCAGAAGTGGACCACCACAGGAACGTGACTGTGGACTTTGGCGTGTAAACAGGTCCGTGGGGTTCTTCGGAGTTTGATAAAAGTCCCTGATGGTGGCGTCCCAATGGGGTTTTCCCCCGCCTCCATTACTTAAGGTCGCAAGCCACCTGCAGCGCTCAGTTCCACCTACAAATTGGACATGCAACTACCAATCTACAACACTGAGCTCGCCGGTCTAGTGCGCTGCCATCATGGTAGCGTAGTGCTGGATATGCAGTCCCTCAAGGACAGCAGCAACGAATTTATGCTGAAAGAGGACTGCTTGGTGGACGTGACTACTGACATGCTCATCATACACCACATCACCTGCCAGTCCTTCAACTGAGACTACTTGACTGCCGAAAAACTGCGTGAGAGCAACTGGCTTAAGCGCCACTTCCATGGACTCGAGTGGGGCCAGGAGGACATCGCCTACGTCGCCCTGCTGGACATGCTGCAGTCTTGCTTCATCCACCACCCTATCATCTACGCGAAGGGGCCGCAAAAGAGGGATTTTTTCAAGCGGCACCTGATCACCGAGCCTGCCGCTACCACCGTTTAAGACATGGATGAACTGCGCTGTGGCTCACTCAACGAGCCGCTCTCCTACCAGACTCTACGCTGCCGCCACCATAAGATCGCCATCTACCGTTGCACCCTGCACAACTGCATCATTCTACGCGGCTGGCTGATGGCCGCCGATGGAGAGATTCCAGCCCTAAATTGTCACTGTTGCTTTCGCCCGCGTTGAATGCCACCCAGATCGAAAAGTCCCTGGTGTGAATCCCAAGACTGAAGAACGCTGCGGTCAGAGCCTCGGACCGTCTACCCGACACACCCGTTCAGCCCCAGACCGCTATTGTGGTCAACACCATGTCACACACCGAGAGAGGGGAACACTGGGTGGCGTTCTACTGTGGAGACCGTATCGCACATTGACAGTTATGGCAGATCACCATACCAGGCGCCAAAGATTCCTGAGGCGGAACTCACGCCGCTACGTCTACAACAGCTACCGGCTGCAAGGCCTCAATACTTCAGTCTGCGCCACTACTGTCTCACCTACCTGTACTGTTAAGTGACTCTTGGCATGTCACTCAGCGACTACGTGCAGCTATACGATTCGGTCAACGATGCTCTAGTCCGCAGGCTGTTCGACTCAATCTTCTCATCCTGTTGAAATGGATTTACTATTCTTGTATTTTTGTAAAATTGTAATTTGATACATCTTTAGTCGCTAAACTATGAATGTGTATTATGTTTCAATAAATATGATATGTTCTAATAACTTTTGTTATGTCGTTTTGTCCTTTCTCACTTTAATAATTAAGTAAAACAAATAACAAGAAATATATTTACAAGTTTTTTGTTAGTAACTTTATTTTTTTTACTCTTCCATTTTCAAAATTAATTTTGCTTTATGAAATTTTGATTTTAGATAAAATAAATTCATATTATTTTAATCGTATGATTTTTAATTTTTGGAAAAAATGATTAAACTTTTAAACTTTGATGAAGGAATAGGAGGTAATTAATAACACAATGCTATAAACTAAAAGAATATAATTGCTTAAAAGTACGATTTACAAATAAAAAAAGTTAAATTCCTTGGCTGAAACAGGATATTATTTACCAATTTCCTTCTCCTCATTCCACTCCTCAGGACGAACCTCCCATTCAGGCAGTGCCGGGATATCCTTATGCCCCCATGGCAAGGAGTTGATGCCGTCAGCAAGGATGTACCGCTTGTCATCTGCAGAGCTCAAGGACAGCTTACTCAATTGAACCGTGTAAACGCGGTGCAGGTGAGACTGGAAACGGGTGTTGATGGTTGTTTTTAACATCCCGCCGAACAGGCAGTCTCTGTATTCCTTGGTGGGGAGGATGTTCTTGACAACACCCCTTGCGACTCCCTTGGCCTTCTTAGAATAGAATAGAATAGAATAGAATATATTTATTGTCATAAAACCTTTACAAGCATAAACAATAGTCAATGTACATGAAAAATAACATGAAAAAAAATAATAACATTTTCAGTGAACTTTCATACATAGGCTACTAAACAAATCCTTTCTGCCATCATCAAACTAATCCTGAACACTGTAATACTCTTTAGCCACCAAAAACGATCTTAACCTCCTTTTGAAACTGGTCTCATTCAGCTCTGTTTTTAATGAGAGTGGAAGGGAATTAAATAGTTTGACAATATTGAAATATGCCTGCTTTTCAAAAAAATTGGTATTATGCTGGGGGATGGTCAAGGAAGTGGTATGTCTAAGAGTGTAATGATTACTATTGCGAAAATTAAAAAACAATTGTTTTTTAAAAAAAGGAAAGGCATTCATAGATGTACAGTACAAACAACTAAAATTAAGTAGGTTATTCGGGGAAAAGATAACTCTACATGATTCATTCCTTCCAATTCCGAAAATCAATCTAATCGCTCTCTTCTGCAAGATAAAAAGTGATTTTGTTTTTAAAGACTCGGCTCCCCAAATTGCAATGTCATAGCTAATATGTGGATACAGACAACCATAATAGGCAGTGAGTAAAACTTCAGTATTTGAAAAATTTGACAACCTTCGAGGATAAAAATACAAATATTAATTTTGCGGGAAACTTTGTGAATGTGATCTGAAAAATCAAGGCGAGGATCAATAATAAAACCCAAAAAGGTAGCCTGCTCACAGGATTGAATTTCATTTTCACCCAAAAGCAAAGTTGAAGTATCACCATGAGGATTACGAAGTTTAAAATCAATGAAGAGAGTTTTGTCAGTATTTACAGATATGTTATTTTCCGCCATCCATTGAAGAAGGAAATTACTCTGAATGAATGACTCAACTTCAAGATTGTCACGAGAACGACTGCTGATGTTCAATGACGTATCATCGGAAAAAGACAGATATCAACGTTGGATACGCTAGAGTGGATTTCATTCACAAACAACAGAAAAATAATTGGACCGAGTACCGACCCTTGTGGTACGCCACTGGAAACAACCATTTCACTTGACCTTTTCGATGTAATACATCCGTTGTCGTCCAAAAATGGGACTTCAACAACGTGAGTTCTGCCTTCCAAATACGAGGAAATCCAACCAATAGCATTGCCCCTAATACCAAAATGTTCTAATTTTTTCCATAGTAGTTTATGGCTGACCATGTCAAACGCCTTGCTCAAATCCAAAAATATCCCAAAAACATGATTATGCTCATCCAAAGATTTTGATACACTTGATATAAAACTAAACATGGCGTCGACTGTAGAAGAATTCTTCCTAAATCCAAATTGTTTTCCAAAGAGTACTCTATGAAAGAACTTAAGAAAGACTGCAAACGATTCAAAAACTACTTTTCTAAAATTTTTGAAAATGTTGATAGCAATGAAATGGATCTGTAATTGATTTTGTCCAATCTACTACCCCTCTTATGAAGGGGTTTCACAATGGAAGCTTTAAGGGCATCGGGGAACTTTCCCTCAACAAAAGAAGAATTAGAAGAATTAGCTCTTGGTGGTCATGAAGTGCTCTTCATCATCGTCATCCGCTATGCCCATAAAGTACAGTTTGGAGCGGAGACCGAGGTATTCAAGAAGTGAATGCCCGTAGGCTTCATCCTTGAATTTGTCTATCACCTTGGCGTTAGTGGGGTTGTAGCAGGGGTGGTCCCTGGGGTAGGCACTGGTGTCAAAATCGTCCAAGTGCTCCAACATCTCTCTATAGATGTCCTTAGACAAAATGTCGAACACAAAACTGTCTGTGTCCATATAGTTGACTTTTAGGCGGTCGCCATAGTGGTTCTTAATTTTCCGCAGAAATTCGTACACGAGCCACTTGCTTAGCTCGAGGACACACACGCCAACATAGACAGGCTTCTCCAGAACGATATTCAACTTGGCGAGATGGATTAGGACTACATCTCCCGTGTAGTAAGTATGATCGAGGAAGTTGGACTTGTCCACGTATTTGCTAAACTTCTCAGGGGTACGAGCTTGACGTTGATTCGCTTGCGCATTTTCTCGATCGTCTTGCCAAAGACCGCATTGTTCATCAGTTTCAAGTCGATGTCTTGTTGTTGAATAGGAATCCTGATATCATCGTTATTGTTTAATTTCGATGAAGCGTAAGGGTTGTGTGTGATACACCTTTTCCCACAAGGTCTCGTCAAACGTTGGTCCGTGCGCTTTATCCATAATATCCATTGTTAATAACTTTAAAACCAATCTCTTTTTAAAATACAGTATAATGTTTTCAATTGTTAACTCTTCTGACGCTGATACGCTACTGAGCTTTTTATAATTCACTCAATCCTTTTTAAACGTCAATCACATTTTTTATGAGATTTATCTTATACGTATCCTTACTGTGACAGTTTCAACTCTAAAGTCAACTACGTTACCATCTTGATCTTATACGTTCAGAACAACGTCTGAGATGTAACTGGTGTTTAAAGGTAAATACACTAGGTTTTGTGGTCTTTCAATTATTTTAAATCCTGGAGGCACAGATAGGTAAAATGTAAGCAATATGTGTCGATTACACATATGCAAGTAATATCAATTACTTGTGTTACAAGTGATATCAATTGTATTCAATCTTAGTATGTCCACCGTATCTTAACTTGTATGTTTCACATTTATATCTAATATCGGTGTTGTAGAAGGAAATCCTAATAATCCTCCAACTAAATGTGTTTTGCTAAAATCTATATAATACTTTGATTTAATTTATATTTTTAAAGTATTATTATTTCCTTCTATAGTAATATTATCTTCTCCAAAATTTTCTTGTATTACCTTGCATATATCATCTATTTCATAAGAACCCGTGGATAGAGCAACTTTGTTAAGCTGCTGAAACTTTTCCTTTGCATCTTTTGCTTTATAGTAGTGAAGTTTATTATTCACACCTTCAGTAATATTCGGTATAGAATTATATAATTTAAAATCTAGTAATGATGCCTCCCATTTTTACTTCATGTAAACGTAATGTGGGAATAGAGTACTCCGCAAGGTTGACGTTGTACCAGTCAAAGAGACCGTATATGAAGACATCTTAAAGCTGACTGACACTTTTTGCTAAAAAATCCAAACATAGATATCCACAGATAGATGTATCGTTAGGTTGCTGCCTCTCATAATTGTATAAAACTGGTTTAGCAGAGCAAAAATACATTTGAAGTTCTTTTGGAGGTGGTAAATTACCAAAACTGTCAAAATAGTAAATTGTTGAACCGAGCTTTTTATAACATACCCAACGTGTACCCGGTCCCATACTGTTATCTAGATTTACTAAACCACTCTCATTTGTCCCCATTACTTATGGTAAACTATCTTTAATAAATACTCCTATTAAGAATGGTATCTTCAAATGAAAAACATATCTAAGAATATCTTGGTTATTTAATGCACGATTAGGAACAATTAACAGATTTCTTGAATTTAATAGGGAAGATACGGTCTTACGTAAAGTCCTTGACCTTTTTTTATTATGGACCATACTGATGGTTTTACTCTTTAGTAGAACGCATTCAGTGTTGAGCTAAAATGATTGACGTTTTCAGTTACGGAGCTACGGTCTTGACAGTACAAGAGCCAAACTAAAACATTTACAGTGGTTATTGCACAATGTGATACCTTGGTGGGGGCACGTTGTGGTGGGGGCCTAGTGTGGTGGGAGAAGGGCAAGTATCCTACATGCTTTTGTCACATCAGTATACCTCCGGCTCTTGCCTAGTACACATAGACTCAGCAATCCAAGTCACTACTGTTTCTTCCACATCTTCTTTTAGCGAATTTCCCCTATAGGGAAGAAGCTATTACCGTAGGTCTCATGGTAAGACTTAAGCCCGAGACCATGATAACTTTTCATTTCGAGGTCTCCAGATGCCAAAAACACCATTCGTTCAAATTTTTACATATGTATATATATATATATATTTATTTATTTATTTATATATATATATGTGCCGTAAGCACGATAACTCTCGTAAAAAAGGTCCGATCTTAATGAAATTTGGTACAAATGTGTAAAGTACCATTTATTTGAATGAGTTTGAAAACCAGATGAATCGCACCATTCGAAGGGGGGTTTTGGTGGGGTTTTGTACCCCAAAAATGTTTTTTTGGGGTTTTCACATTTAATTTAAATTTAAATCAAATTTTAATTAACACCATTGAATTCAGCTTTAAAAAACAAACAATTTGGTATTTTGATCATTGCTCTATGTCAATTGGTTACCGAGATATTGAAAGTGCTAAACACAGTACGTTGTCTAATGTTATTCTTATGGAGAAAAAGAAAAATTGTATATCTCGCTTATTTATGAACATAAACTGGCGAAATTTGGTATATGGCTTGATCTGCTTATGGTTTATTGTTTTTTGCACAACAAAAATTGTTCGCCTATGGCTCCTGTAGCAGCAAACCTAGGTACTTGGTCCCCATGTTATTCTTATGGAAAATACTTAAAATGTTATATATCGCTTATTTATGAATATATATGGATGAAACTTGGTATGTGACTTCACTAAGATGAGTTCTATTGATATTTGCATAAAAACCCATTATTTTGTATGCCTTGTTGCAGCAAACCTGTGTACTCATCCCCAATGTTATTCTTATGGAGGATAATTAATATTTTAAATATCGCTTGTTTGTGAATACATTTCATATGAATCCTGTTAAGTGTTATAATGTGTTATGTTATATATTCATTGGAAATTCGCTGAGTATGCAGGTTTGCTGCGACGGGGGTATTTATAATATTGAAGAAGCTGACATTAATGCAAATAAAACTGATAAAATACAAGTACATGAAGTTTCTACAACAAGATATTCTGATGCAGAAGCAATGATGTTATCCTTTATGGGTTTTAACTAATGGTTATTTTATTCAACGAACATGGAAGGACGCATTAAAGGTGAAGTGAACTTTTCTATCATATCTACTGTCTCATATATTTGGAAAGTAAAATTGAAAGCACCAGATCCAGATGTTTTGCCATAACTTATACACAAGACCCGGCAAACACCAAGGACTCTGCACATACGTCATTGGAGGACAATTTATAAAACTACACACACGGAAGTTATTTTAAATGGAATGACGAACAAGTAAAAGTTAAATAGACTATCTTGCATAGGTTTTATGCGATAGTTTTCATTCAATATCTTTAGCGCATCAAACTATCGAATCAAACTTGTGCAAGATAGATTTTTTCAAACATCCTCGGGATGACCTTGAACTCACCTACCTCACTGTGACGTCACAACTAAGTCGCCAAACACGTCACAAATGTCACAGCTACGTCACGAAAGGTCACGTGACCGGAAGCTATTAATCAAATCGGCTATAAGTCTCAAAATCACACTACTACTGTTAGCAAATTAATCCACCAAACAAATTTTATCTCGTATAAGAATGTTTAGCCCTTTAATTCATTTAAATTAAATTATGCAGGCCTAACTTTAAAAAGTGTTATATTGTTATTGTTTATAATATCACATACCATACAAAAAAGCTCTGTTCGTGGTGGTTGTCACCTGGTTTGCACATGAGCAGTGATGCTTTCCCCCCTCCACGCATCTTAGTACAGTCAGCCTACCAACTTGCATATTTCTGTCTAAACATATTTTGATTATTTTGGTCACCGTTGTTTACATTAGTTCTGTTCGTCGAGTCACTCGGGACTCGGGAGAGCGATATGAGCAGCAAGTCAGTTAACAATGTAGGCTAAATAATCAGCTGGGATAACACAAACTGAAGCGAACTACGCATCTACACTTTCGTGATGGTCTTCACTCGCCTAGACTCGGCATAAACGTCAAACGTGAATAGCAATAATCCTAATAACCAGTTATCGTCAATAATCGTTATTTTATAACGGCTTCATATTATTTAATCCAGCTGGGTTAAGATGTAAACATAGCAGATTGTATGTAAACATAGCAGATTGTATGTAAACATATCAGAAGGCATTAGTCCATGCGAAATTTTTAGTTGATTGTACGAAACCGTTCGAGGGGGATAGTGGTGGGAGGTATTCACTATCTCTCTCACACTACCTCCACTACATGCCACACACCATGACCAGACCGTGACCGTGATACCATATCATGGCACCATGATACTTCATATCAGAAAATTTCCAGGAATGATTTCTTCTTCTAAACAACAAATTAGTTAAGGGAAAACAATAATGAAATATAAACTCGCTGTCTTTTCCGAGCACACCATACATTTCTTCCCAGGCAAATACTATCCAAATTACTATACCATAAAACAGTAGACGGAGAGGTACCTCATCAATAAAATTAGCCATATTTATAATAACCAAACAAACAAACAATAATATAAATAGTATACGTCGAAACCCTTCAGCAACAAACAGACAGCCCGGAGCACATGGGGCAGGAGAACAAGTGGCTCTGTGCGCATGCGCGATTACACGGACGTGACGTCGCGTACGCACTGAGAGAAAAATGGTGTTTTAACATACTTAAGAAATGATGAAAAATACTTAAAGAATGGATTTTTCGTTCGTGAATACTTTACGTATGTTGCTTCATATTCTCACATTCTATATGCACAAGGATGTTACATTAGTACATAATGGCAGCATTTTAGTGACGTCACACTGTGTGACTGAGTGTCTGGAGGATAACAGGCTGCCAATGAGTATGAAACTTAATTTTTTGGCGGATGTAACATGCTTATTGCAATGATGTTTCATCATTATGAGTTGTGCTTTGACGTATGTATGTGCTGTTCCCATTGTATGAAACATACTTATTTTAATGGTGTTTCACCATTATGGGATACTCATTGACGTATGTAACTCAGTTTCATCTGTATGAAACATACTTACTGTAATGGTGTTTCACCATTATGGGATACTCTTTTACGTATGTAACTCAGTTTAAACTGTATGAAACATACTTATTGTAATGATGTTTCATCATGACAGGATACCCTTTTCACGTATGTAACTCACTTTCACCTGTATGAAACATACTTACTGTAATGGTGTTTCACCATTATGGGATACTCTTTGACGTATCTAACTCACTTTCAACTGTATGAAACATACTGTAATGGTGTTTCACCATTATGGGTTACTCTTTGACGTATGTAACTCAGTTTCAACTGTATGAAACATATTTATTGTAATGATGTTTGATCATGATAGAATACCCTTTTAACGTATGTACCTCACTTTCAACTGTATGAAACGTACTTACTGTAATGGTGTTTCACGATTATGGGATACTCTTTGACGTATGTAACTCAGTTTCAACTGTATGAAACATACTGTAATGGTATTTCACCATTATGGGTTACTCTTTGAGGTATGTAACTCAGTTTCAACTGTATGAAACATACTGTAATGGTGTTTCACCATTATGGGTTACTCTTTGACGTATGTAACTCAGTTTCAACTGTATGAAACATACTGTAATGGTATTTCACCATTATGGGTTACTCTTTGACGTATGTAACTCAGTTTCAACTGTATGAAACATACTGTAATGGTGTTTCGCCATTATGGGTTACTCTTTGACGTATGTAACTCAGTTTCAACTGTATGAAACATACTTATTGTAATGATGTTTCATCATAATAGGATACCCTTTTCACGTATATAACTCACTTTCAACTGTATGAAACGTACTTACTGTAATGGTGTTTTACCATTATTGGATATTCTTTGACGTATGTAACTCAGTTTCAACTGTATGAAACATACTTATTGTAATGATGTTTGATCATGATAGGATACCCTTTTCACGTATATAACTCACTTTCAACTGTATGAAACGTACTTACTGTAATGGTGTTTCACCATTATGGGATACTCTTCGACTATGTAACTCAGTTTCAACTGTATGAAACATACTTACTGTAATGGTGTTTCACCATTATGGGATACCCTTTGACGTATGTAACTCAGTTTCAACTTTATAAAACATACTTATTTTAATGGTGTTTCACCATTATGGAATATTATTTGACGTATGTAACTCACTTTCAACTGTATGAAACGTACTTACTGTAATGGTGTTTCACCATTATGGGATACTCATTGACGTATGTAACTCAGTTTCATCTGTATGAAACATACTTACTGTAATGGTGTTTCACGATTATGGGATACCCTTTGACGTATGTAACTCAGTTTCAACTTTATAAAACATACTTATTTTAATGGTGTTTCACCATTATAGAATATTCTTTGACGTATGTAACTCAGTTTCAACTTTATGAAACATACTTACTGTAATGGTGTTTCACCATTATTGGGATACCCTTTGACGTATGTAACTCAGTTTCAATTGTATGAAACATACTTATTTCAAATATGTTCATGCTGATTTATTATGCATTGTACATTACTTAGTTAACAAAGTACAAAACACACCAATGTTAATGACGTTTTACCAATATAAAAATATAATTTTTGAACATAAAAGGTTTTTGTTTATAACTTTTGCATTTACGCTACAACCTCATATAGTTATTGTACAGTATTTTCAATATTATGTATTTATCCATCTTTCTATCTATCTGTTATATATATAATCTCTAATAATCTGTAAAACAATTAATACAGGCCATCTAAAAATTGTCTATAAATATAGTTTTTATTTTAATTGACAAGGTAAGGTCCATGATGGGTGAACTTAAAGTCAAATTACAAACTAAATCTAAATCAATAATAACCCCCCCTCCCCCTTTGAGTACAGTTGCTGGAATAATTTTGTTAAAACCCACCATTTACTATACAACACTTACCATCTTTGATCAGTTTTAGCTGCTAATTATTCCTTCTTTAAAAGACATTTTCAAGCTATATTTTTGCCACTTACTCGTCAATCCTACTTTCGCTTATAAACAGGTATTGCCTCAAACATCATCTAAAAAAAGGCTCCAATGATTTAGTTTAAATGTTGGGAGTACCTTTGGCTGGTAAATGATTGTCATTTGATGATATTTAGATTGGTTATCAGTTATCACCAATGTCTTTAAACTTAATTTCAATTTCTGTTATATAACATCAGGGTTTAAAAGTTTCAAAAAAAAAACAATAAGATGAAAACTAAGTTTGAAATCACCCAGTGAACATTGTGAAGGCGTTACAAAATTACAAACAGAAAACAATCTGTCCACAAAATGTATCTGCTCCATGACGTTTGCTTAGTTAAAATATAATTGATTCTAAAATCAATAATTAACATTTATTTCAAAATAATGGTTGAAATCTAATTTTTTAAATGCAACTAACTGAAATAACGCAATATAACAAGTTATATATTTATACATAGGTATAATTTAATAAGGTGATGAAATCTATGAAATATACCGTTCTTATTGAATAATAATGATTTGTACAAATTTGATTTTTTTACTTGAAGAAGTGAGCTTTTCATAAAATCAAAAATCCATATTAATATAAAAATCAAAATAATTATTAGATTTTAATAAAATTACACATGTGATACTCAGGTTAATATATTTGTATGTATATATATATATATATATATATATATATAACTATTTTTTTCTTAATTACTCGCATTTGAAGATATTAAAAAAAATATAATGTGTACTTTTTGGCAGTCAAATATCAAATATAGGCAATTAATATTTTTATTCACAGTCTATTAATGTTAAGAATAAGGACAGTTAAACATTAATTCATATTCAAGTGGTATCTTTCTGGTACAATGAAAATAATAAGTTTGCATCCAGTATAGCAAAATAAAGTTTTATTATTTGGTCTTATGAGGCACTGTTTAAAAACCAAGCTAAGGTTAAAAGAAAGATATAAAATTACAAATAAAATAGTAGATATAAGAAAAACACTGTTATACTGAAAATAAAATATATATTAAACATTACAAACAAGATACACTGGTGAGAAACTAGTTTAAACAAAATGTATATCTTATACATACTAAATATAAAAAATAAAAAACCCATCCATCAGGGTTCTTTTCTTACTCAACAGTTACATGTAATATAATTTCAGAACAAACTGAGTTGACAACCAATTTGAAAAATCGAGTACTCTCTAGTTGTGATAAAATAAAATAAAATGTATATCTTATACATACATAATATAACAAAAACACATCCATCAGGGTTATTATTTTAACGGTTGCATATAATATCATATCAAAACAAACTGAGTTGGCAACCAAAAAGTAAAATCGAGTACTCTCTAGTTGTATTAAAAAAATAATAAAATGTATATCTTATACATACTTAATATTGAAAAAAAAACACCTCCATCAGGGTTCTTTTCTTATTCAAAGGTACTTAAACAGTTACATGTAGTATAATTTCCAATCTTTCAAAACTAACTGAGTTGGCAACCAACAAGATCAATTGAATACTCTCTAGTTGTACTTAAAATAAAATATTTATTGAACATTATAAATAAAAGACATTACTAATAAATCATGGAAACGCTCTAAGTGTCAATGGGCTACTTTATTGGACCTAAATTTATAATATTTTATTATTTGACAATCGTACATGGGCTATATTTTTGCCTGTGACTATATGTTAAAAAAGTTAATTTTGTTGCAATTTCTTTATTTGGACCTATATTATTTGACTTTTTTAATGGTATAAGGTTCAACGGTTTTAAACCGAACTCACTCTAAACAATGAGAAAGACGGTACAAAAGCAAAACAAGCTCATAAGATTGCAGCCCTAATTCCGCTTTATCATTACCTAACTATTATAACAGAATTTCGGCATTTAAATTCCATTATTATGAGGATTTATAATGTTAAAAATATGAAAACAGTTTTATTTTATTTTGTTGTTGTTTGTGCCTATGCTAGTGGCACTGTAAACCCTTGTTTTTATCATTAACCCAGTGTGGGTATCACAGAGAAGTGTTTAAAACAAAACCTGTTTTTTTATTCATCTGATCTAAATTTAAAAATATGATATATAAGTCATATGATACTAAATGTTATTAGTTACTTTGTTTATAGAAATATGAAGAAATATCCTTTTGAGAAAACTACAATCATATTAGAAAGGTAAAAGTTGCTTTGTTAGTCCTTCTAAAAAAAATATCCTCCAAAATGTCCTCCAAAACATATTTATTTAAGCGTTCTTTACATCGAAATAAACTTTAATATGTATACTCACATTTTGTATTAATTTAAGCTAGAATTACTTCATACAATAAAGGACTATTTTTGGTTTTAAAGCAGTTCTTTATACAGTTAACCATAGTCTTTGTAAACACTAAAAATTCTTGCCATTTATTTAACTATATGAATCCTCATAACAATATGATATAAAATTAAAAATATAAAAAATCAGTTTAAATGATTATGCAATGATGTAATGGAAGTAAGGCTGTATATGAGCTCATATTGTTTTTAGAGAATAAATTTATGAATATTGAAGTTGGGTTGTGTTTTAAAAAATGCCTTGTAACCTACTATATTACCAGATATCGACTTTCATCTTGTGTTAGAAAATGTGTGGTTTAACAGAAATAGGGAAAAACTATAACTAATTATAATTATAATAGTATAAAATCTATAATTTATTGGCAAAACTGAGTAAAACTTATAGAAATCATGTGTCGTACAGGTGTTTTGTTGGTTTAAACACTTAGAGGGTTAAACAAAAGTTAAATCTCATCTTACAATTTAAAATAAACATCTCCATGAGGTCTCATTGTCTAAACTTAAGGTAATCTTACAGTTACATATAATTTTAGAGCAGGCACAATTGTTAGGGTGTTGGCAACCAACGAGAACAAAGATGTGCTTTCTAACCAAATTGTTAGGGTGTTGGCAACCAACGAGAACAAAGATGTGCTCTCCAACCAAATTGTTAGGGTGTTGGCAACCAACGAGAACAAAGATGTGCTCTCCAACCAAATTGTTAGGGTGTTGGCAACCAACGAGAACAAAGATGTGCTCTCCAACCAAATTGTTAGGGTGTTGGCAACCAACGAGAACAAAGATGTGCTCTCCAACCAAATTGTTAGGGTGTTGGCAACCAACGAGAACAAAGATGTGCTCTGTAATCAAATTGTTAGGGTGTTGGCAACCAACGAGAACAAAGATGTGCTCTCCAACCAAATTGTTAGGGTGTTGGCAACCAACGAGAACAAAGATGTGCTCTCCAACCAAAATGTTTCAGAGGTTTTGCTTACTTGATAAGCAAAATAATGTTGATAAAAAGCTTCAATATTAAGTAAGCTTGGTAAAAAGAAAACACGCTTCTCATCGTTAATGACTATTTTTACAATTTGAGCAAAAGTTGGTTTGAACGTCTCAACATTAATATCTACAATGACAACAGAGGAAACCAACAATTGGGAGCCTTTAATTTTAACCATTTTTGCTCAAAATAGATTTTGATCAACTAAACTGAACTGGTTTTGAACAATTCTAATAGTATTAGAATTAGGTTTAACCATCTTTGAGTGTGAAAGTTTTTCAGCTAACTTTTGTTTAACAAAAATTTCATTTAAAACTAGCTGGTTCTTTATAGCTATTGTTTTAAAAATATTAACTTTATTTCAACTAGTCCTAGCGGCTAACTTTGATACTCTGTGTTTTGCTTCAAACCGCATGGTCTAAATCTAGGTTAGTGGACCAAATCTGAGCATCATATCAGGATAGTGCAAAAGGAAATGAAACTTTGTTTTGCTTAGGTTTGTGAGGTTAAGTTTAGTTTTTTTTGTTGTTGTTTGCTTTGCCATCCAGGTATAGTTGGCTGATGGCCTCTGTAGGTTACAGATCCTGCTTTTATATTGTTTTGCAGCAAAACAGTAGGCCTACGTTCCCGACAAAAGCTAGGCTCCTACCTAATGGTAGGTTATTTTGGAAATCTGGGTCTATAGAAAAGTCTTTAAGAAAACATTCAGTATTTCCTCTACGGTATGGTCCTATTTACCCTCAAAAACCTTACACCTAGTCCTAGGATAAACTATTAGAACATAGACCTAGGCATAGAGGATTTTACTTATTGGGACCTAGGCCTCGTGTAGTAAGTCCCATATTACAGATTTTTGGCCAAAACACCTACATCGAGATCATCAATACATGAGCATATCTTAGGCCTAGCCTAAATAAAAATAAGTAAAACCTTTTAACCCAGTATCTTACCTTTGAATGAATCCACCAGCATGGGTAATCCCCATGATATTAGTAAGTTTGACACTGTTCATCCATGGAGGACCCAACTGATGAACAATTTAATATTAATTAACACCACTTATCACTGTCACTGCTAGGGTAGTTAGTTTAGCCAGCGCTAGCTGCGATCGCATAAACAGTTCAGCCAAACCCCACTGGACTGAAGTGATCGCAGGGGAGAATCACAGTGAACCGAGTAAGAAATTGGTATAATTTTAAAAGAACAATACTTAATAAGTAAGTTTGTTACGTTCCTACGAGTGTTAATTATTACTAGCAGTATGTGTCACTATTAAACTAGCACCGTAAGGATGATTCTTACTGCCAGAATGCTGTTACGTATTTATAATCTTTATGTTTCTTACGTTGTCATAAGAAACATAATGTGCATGAATCATTATTAAATCCGCGTTATAAGGATGATTCATATCATAATGTTGTTACATACCGGTACTTATTAATTGTATGTTTTTTACGTTTTCACGAGTGTTACTTTTGACTAGCAGTATGTATCACTATTACATTCGCACACCGTAAGGAAGATTCTTACTTTCATAATGCTGTTACATATGTAGAATCTTTATGATTCTTACTTGACATAAGTATGTATCATTATTATTTTCACGTAGTAAGGATGATTCATACTTATCATAATGTTGTTACATACTTATTTAACGATATATTTTACTGATCAACACAAGTATCCATCTGATACACTTTGGGTAACCGGTTGATTTATTGTGAATTTTTTATGAAAAACCCCTTACAAAAAACCCTTGCAAGGGCAGGGGCACCGAAGGGTTTAAATTGGGCACTGCTTGTATAATTATATTCAGTACTACAGTTATAAGTAAAATTCATCATTGGCGTAACATCACAGCTAAGTAACACACGTACAAGTCTGAGAGTACGTATGTAACACGATTAAGTCGACAAACTTGTATGATGTCACTCATAATGACGTCAGACAGGCTTTTAACGTTATTTACCGTATGATACACCATTATAAATATCGGTTAAGTATGTTTTACCATTACGAAGTATATTTAACTTGGCATAATGCAATTTCTGAAACATACTGCTCAGACATGGTGTCATACGGTCACGATACGGTCACGAATTTTGATATACGTAAGATTGTTACTGATACATGATGTTTCATACTTGTATGATAAAATACCTACTAATGTTAAAACTGTTTTAGAATTGCGTACATATACCACTTTTTTCTCAGTGCGGTTCTAAAAGATCGCTCCCCTAGCGATCCTCTGCGATTAGTTGGTTTAGTTCGCAGACTACACGTTATGTTATTTCTGCGGTGTGAATTGTCCCATTTGAAACAACGGCGAGCAATCTTTCTAAAAAGTCTGTCACGTCCTGTCACATAAGGTAACGTTACGTCGGTGTGAAATGGCCTTAACCGTTAACGGTTACGCCGCTAGAGCGCACTAAAAAATGGCCAGAATTTAAAGAATTTGTTTATAAAGAACGCTAAATGCTGCGGTTTTACATCAGGTTGCCGTGGAAACGACCCTTTTTACGATAATTTTGACTATTTATGGCAATAATCTTAATGAAATACGTATATAAATAAACAAACTAGTCTGTTCGCTGATCACAGGCATCGCCTGCAGAAATATCTGCCATTTTTGATGTGCTCTAGCCTAACGGCGTAACGGTTGGTCGTAGAAAAAGTGATTATGAATAAAACTGATGGTAAATTTGATCTACTTTAATTTCACAAAGTATGATCTTTTCGAAAAAAACTCATAGATACCGAGATTTAGCCCAAAAACCAAAGAGTATTGCCAAATTTGGACGATTTCCGCATAAAACACAATGTTCTGACATAATATATGTCAGCAAACCTCATATTTGTGTTTAGCGATCCAAAAATCTCAAAGAATAAATGTGATTAGAACTATACCTAAACTTTCCGCTAACTATCCTAAAATGCTTAGGCTATAAATTTATTACTCCAAATACAATTTTTATTTTTAATAATACTATCAGTAAATGTAGAAAATATGTAAATTAAAACCTACTTGAGAAACGTCTTGAATCTGGGCATACAGTATTTGAAAATCGTGTTCAAGTTAGCCTACATAGTGACTAAAAAGAAAACAATGAATTATGTTTTGAAACTGAATTCTTTAATAACTTTAATTTTGTTTGCATAACAACTTCATTCAACAACAATAATTTAATGTTTTACAAGTTCGTATTTGTAGTAGAACTGACCAGGATAATATCACTTGCTTTGTAGCCATGCTGTGACAGTAAAGTATTATTTACCTTCTCGTGGTATACCTGCATACTCAGATATGAAATTTCTTGGTAAAACATTGTTTACTTATTTCTTATTCACATGTTTGAAGATTTTTACTATAAAAATATCCGTACATCAATCATTTGGTTATGTACCGTACTAAAGTAGCAAACTCAGAATTCAACTCTGAAGATTATTCAAATTCAGAATAGCTTTATTAATTTATTTGTACAAAATGCATACTGAAGAATGGCATTTAACCTAAGACTCAATACTCAATACTCTTGACTGTATGCAAAATTTATTTCAGAATCCTGTGGAAGGATTTTGCTCAAACTTTTAAAATACTTATTTTGGGCCTCAGAAATCGTTTGGGAAAATCCTTAATTAGGAAAGCTAAATTTTCTGAAAAACTCTTTGAAAATGTTAAAATTGGGCTTACAACTTTTCAAATTGTAGCATAATAAATAGCTGATAGTAAAGAACCAGTCATCTGCCAAAGATGTGGTAGAAATATAATTTTCCTCTGAGGAAATAATTTAGTTTTTCTTTTTTACACTCTTAGGTTTTGACACTCTCTAAGTAATTCTCTCTCACACTCACCCCCTCACATTAATCTAATATATAGCCTGCCCAATTTATATGAATGAAGTGTTTGTCTGTAATTATCATTCATGTTCACGTTTCAGAACATAACAGTCAAGAAGTATCAGCGGAATACAGTTTCAAAACCAAATCAGTTGAATATAAAGGAAACTGCAAGGTGGAACCTCAGTCTGGGGTTAAGGGACTTTCAAATTTTGATATTATATGTGATGGGTTTGAAGGATTTATTTTTGAGTTTTATGATAAAAGTGAAGAAGACCTGGCAGAAAAAGTTGTCTTCAATGGTAATGCAATGGTATTATTGTTTGTACTAAATTTAAGTCTGTTAAAACTATCTAAAAACTAGTAAGAAACTAAATACCCCTGTCGCAGCATACCTGCGTACTCAGATAATTTACAATGTAAATATATGTGCTCATTACCATATGTGCCTCGTTAAGCCCTTTCCAAATTCCATAAATAAGTGAAGTATAACATTTAATTTATTGCCATTAAGAATAACATTAGGGCTGATTGCGCAGGTATGTTGCTATGGGAAACGTTGACAAAATTAAATGTGTTAAATCTGAACACAGTAGAGGAGAACCCAGTAAGAGGCATACTATTCGGCGCTTTTTTCCCATGTTATTCTTATGGGGATCAGTTTTTGCACCGACGCCCGATCCTACCCTACACAAATTTTCTTGTTAGCCTGTACCAATGTCCAACCCTTGCCTATATTAAATATATTTTCCCAATCCCCATCCCTCCTCTATATTTTTTAAAATTAATTTTCAAATTCAGGCTAAAAAACTATCTTTAGTGTTTATGGTTCGATTTGTCTTCAATTTGGATATGTTATTGTCCTAGGCAAGTGTTTTAATAAATTTCACTTACATTTCCCAAATTCACTATTACGGACAAATTAAAAAATATTTTTGAAAAATACTGCCAATTGCCAACTTCTTTATTTACTGCCCGATTTATTTAAAATTTGGATACTTTATTGACCTAGGCAAGTGTTTTAATAAATTCCACTTATATATCCCAAATTCACTATTACGGTCAAATTAAAAAATATTCAGTCCTAGGAGGGTTTCGTACGAGCACCACCCTGTTCGGTGGTTGAGCATTCGCCACCCTTCTTGGCGGTTGTGTGTCCACTGCTCTGGCCTGTTGAGGTTGAGGTTGCGCAACGGGGACCGGCGCCACCTGCGGAGGGGTCATCCGAACGTCCTCGTCGGTCAGGGGCTTCAGAGTGCCAGAAGCACACGAGAAAGGTCCCGACATCTCGGTCTCTGCCGCGTCAGCGACGTTTAATTGTATGAGGTTCAAGTCGTAAACACACTTCATACCTAAAACAACGTCCGTCGTAAGTCCGGGAACAAAGTAAACTCCCAGAATAAGGGGATCACCCAGGATTGAAGCGGGCAGGTGGTACTTCCCTCGAATTCGGCAGCGAGTGCCATCGACCATCCTAAGTTCCGCGTTCGACTCCTCGGATTTAACACCACACTCTACTAGGTATCGCGCCACCTCGTCCCCAATGAGGTTTACTACGGCCCCCGTGTCCAACAAGGCTCTAAAATTTCGGTCGAGCAGTCTGACGTCGATGAAGGGTCGAATGTCGGGCAGGTCAGACTCCTCGCTAGCTCCACTTACGAAGGTGCTCACGCGTCGGAGCCACTCCGACCACTCTTTGGAGGTTGTGCGGCACTGGGACGCTGGGGGCTCAGGTGACCTCCGGACACCTGAGTCCAGTTGGCGTTTCCCGAACGGCAGTTACAACGAGTGGTTGCTACACCTTCCCGTTTGCAATTGAAACACCTCATCACCTTCGGGAGCTGGCAATGGCGATAAAGGTGTCCCTCCGCATTGCAGTTCCAGCATATCATCGGCTTGGCTCGAGAAGACCGGGCTTCAGGTGAAGCAGAGCGCCGTGCTGGATTGCGAGGACCGGGAGATCGGTCCTGCCTCTGCGGTTGATTGGCCCAACGATCAAAAGTGACTCGTTTGTCATGGCCTCGCTCGTTCAGTTTCGGCCTAGAGTGGTTGGTTTGGATCGGTTGAGGGACCGGCCTTGGTTGCGGTTGCACAGTCTCCGGCAACAAACTGTCCAGCACTGCAATGTCCATTGAGCGGTCGTTGCGCCTCCTGGCGACATACGCTGTCTCAGGCACTAACGCTTGAGATGCAGGGGGGGGAGGGCGAACAATTTTCCGTTCACGCACCAACTCTTCGAACTCCTCGGCTCGCTCGATGAGTTCAGGCAGCGAAAAGAAGTCCTGTCTCCGGATCATGAATTTGTACTCCGGTCTCATGTTGGCGTACACCAGATTAAGTTTCTGCTGGTTACTATATTCGCCACTTCTCCGGATCAGGGTTGTCAGCGCAATGACAAAGTCGCGGAACGACTCTGTGTCACCCTGAGTTTGCTTACGGATTTCTTCGTCCAGGTTGCGACGATAGCCTGGCGGGAAGAACTGAGACTCGAACATCCGACGAAACTCCGAAAAATTGGTCCATATGTCTCTGTTATTGCGGTACCAGAGTAGGGCCTGGCCATGAAGGAGCTCTGGCATAGCCTTGAGAACTTCTTCAGGCGACAACGAATATGCTTCGAGAAGTTCCTCCAATCGCTCAAGGAAGGAGACGGCATCGCGTCGGCCATCAAACCGTAAATTCCACTTCCGGACTAAGTCACAAAGAGTGGAGGACGTTTTAACAACGGTCCTACTCCTCTTGTTCTGCACGCCGAGACAGGTCCGAGGAGTTGACACTTCCATACGTGCCAGGCACCTGGGGCCAGGACACATGGTGGGGGGTTACCTCCGGGGCACGCCGGTCGGTTGCTCGCCCATCGCCTTCGTACGAGCTAGGCTTGTAGACAGGCTCAGGTTGAGGGCGGCGCTCGTTATCGTCCAACCTCGCTAAGGTCTGCACCAGCGAAGCCAGAGTTCGTTGAACATACTCCGAATCCGCATTCGGAGATATGCCCAATATACCCCGGATCCTGTCTGACTCACCCGCATAAGGGTTAACTGCTAGGAAATCAGTCGGCCGTGGTGCTGGTTGAGCCGCAAATGTCCCTTGAGTGGTGTAATGGGACAAGTCGAAACCCGCAGTCAAGGGCACTCCGATGGTCGTTGGCCGGAAATAATTTCCATCAGTCGGTCTGCGAGAGCCGTCCGGCACGTGGTACGTCGCGCTGACGGATTGGCAAGCGGAATCCGGTGGGTAGGCCGAGATAGAGTGCGGCCAGGCACCGGATGTTGGCCGGTTGATCACAATCCTGGGCGGTTGCGAAGTAGTCGTGCGCTGATGCGTGTAATCAAAACCCAATGAGGTCATCGGTTGATATTGTGGTTGGCCTATAGCCCAGGAAGAGAGCGGACGATGAGAATATCCGCCAGAAGTCACAGCGCCCAATAATTGGCCTGCAGAGGAGGTGGTATGGCTCGTATCCAGAAAAGCGAAGGGTTGAGCTCGAGACGCCACCTCACTTTGAGAGGTTACAACTGGTGGGCCGCTACACATCTCCCCCATAACAGGCACAGGCACGGTTTTCCAGAAATCGCAAAATCGTTTGCGCAAGTCCGCTACGTTCCCTTCGGTCGGTAGGCCATGGTGTGCCATCTCCGCCATCAGCTGGTGCTTTTGAAGCTCATGAATCCAACCGACTCGAGGATCTTCCACTGGGGACCTAGGAGTGGTCACTGCTGACGAAGTCATAGCAGTTGTGAACACCACGGTCGTCGTCGTGGTTGTGGACGCGCTCGAGCATGTCACACTAGGCGAGGGAGCTGTATTGGCTGCTCCTGATGACGTCGTCGTCAACACGTGTTGCGAAACCGCCACCGTTACAGGAGGGTTCTTGGTCATTGCCGCTCTTACTTGCACGTTCAATCAGAGGGGGACGCAAGACAAAAACAACAACGAGAAAATACTAAAACAAACTCGCACTGAAAATAAAACCAATGACCCAAAACAAAATCAAGATAAATTATCTAATAGCAATCAGTGCTAAAAACCAAATTTACCCTGATAAAAGCGTCTTATTGGCTCACCAGTACTAAACCAGTTACAAATATCGCTGAAAATACAAGTATACAACTTCACCAATATTAAAATTAGTTATGATACTCCTCACTGAGCCCTCTCTGACAAGTTACGCACCACTGTTACACATTCACTAGTCCCTGTTCGGGCGCCATTTTGTGATGAACTTTCTGGGGGGTCGAAAATGTTTCGGACCGTCAGGCGAATCCGAAATCCCAGGAAATTCGTCACGGTCTGTCGAAGTCCCAGGAAACGCTCAGCTCGGCTGCTGCAATATTTCCAGGGGGCGAAGTTCGAATGTAACAGTGGTTATACGATTTATAAAATCAGAGAGCTCAGTTATGTCAACTCGGTTGCCGGTCAACTCAGAGTTGCCTCATCCTTGCCCACAGAAAAATTGGTTGGGGCCTAGAATTTTGAATCAACCTCCCCGGGAGTTTACTTAAAATTCAAACTCCTCAAGATGAGATAGGGTAATTTAATTTAAACAAAAAAATTTAAAGAATTTAGAATTTAGAAAAAAGGAAATTTACAAGCAATCAATAAAAATTAATTTAAGTTTAGACAGTAACCTCTCGGGATCGACTTGCTGCCGCTATCGCTGGACTGGGCGCTCTACTAGGGCTTAGTACGGGCCTAGCAGAGAATTCCAAAGAAACCCCAGTACCAGAAATACTTCTCACAGGAGTAGGGTTACCCTACGCTCCGGTTAGACTTGCAGGTTACAACCAGTGTTCACCTGTCTATACTTGGATTAGACTCGCAGGTTACAACCGGTGGTCACCTGTCTAACTGCAGGGAAACGAGGTTACTCTCAAAGAAATAAAAGTTATAAAAATGCCTCACAGGCTGATTTTAATTTGTTTACTACTAAAATGAAGTTAATAGATAAAAGTTGACACCGGGATAATAATCTTTATTACCCAGTTACTATCAACGTGTCGGGACGCTAGGCTATCTTATGTTAAATTACCACTTTACTGGCAAAAGTTAATAATCGAGCCTAAATATACTAATCGTAAGAATCGTAGACGTACCTTTATACCAAAAAGCAGTCGTTAGAACGAACTTTAAAACTTGTCAAGCACTTTACAAAACCTCGCCGAGAAAAATCGTAGTCAGAAGAACGCACAAGCTATCACTAGGACGGTCTCTTCGAGAGTCACGCTATTTCTCCACGAGGAGCAATCCTTCCGCCTCGATGAATCACCACAGCTGATCGGCCAAGGGTCAGTTAAACTCAAAAATCAAGGGCATATCCGGCAACCTTCTTCTTCACCAGCCAAAAGTAATTCCGAGAGAGAAAGAAGAACCCACCTCGTCATCTGTCAACTGTCAAACTAAATCACGGTCGATGAGGGGCGAGGTTATGTCGGATTGTTGTGGTTCGGTCAACGAGTAAATAATCGTTTATTTTCATCGAAGTGGTGAATCTTATTAAAAGTGTTGTCGTTTATTTATCCCTGGTTACATGCTTAACATGTAATTCCGTCACCTTAGAGGGTCCCTAGGCTACTCACAGTTGAAAATTTGTTTACCAAATCTAGGCTAAGATAGGCCTAGGCTAAGGTTATTGGGATGCGGTCAAACGACACTGCAGGTAGGCCTCACAATGTGCTAAACTTTACCCCTCTACACATTTAGCACATTACACCCCTTTCGCACTTCGGAGCGAAAAATAAATAAAAAAGAATCTCTTCCTCGGGAAAAACAAAAATAAAAACATCTGTCGACCGCCTCAACTGCAGAAAGGCAGTTTGCAAAATGCGGTATCAAAGAAAAATCGGGTGTCGCTTCAACTGCAAACAGGCAGTTTACAAAAAGCGTTGCTGAAAAACGATGGTCGTTTCAACTGCAACGAGGCAGTTTACAAAAAATAGTGCCGAAAGCAAAGCTGTCGTCGCTTCAACTGCAGACGGGGCAGTTTACTGAAAGCGGTCTAACTCCGGATCAACTGCTTGGCAGTTTATCGCTGTTGGCGGCGCGGACGGTTGCGTTGTGACTGCTGGTGGCGCTGCCGCTGGTGGCGCTGCCGCTGGTGGCGCTGCCACTGCTGGTGGCGGAGTTCTAGGAGTCGCAATATCTGATTGGGTCGCACTCTGATGAAATCGTTGCCACCAACGAAGATCCGCCACCGTTTGTTCTTCCGCTGCTCCGTCGTCATCCGGTCTTAGGTGGCCGCAATCCTCCACACCATGCTGTCTGGGATGGCGAGCAGCTCACCAGGGATGTAGGCCGTAACGTTCCGATCCGGTTCGTCTTGCAGCTGCCTATCTGGCCCCGGTTGGTTAGGCACTTCCACCCGGACGTGGACGAGATCTTCGAGAGGTTGACGGGCAGCTCCCTCATTCACCTCCACTCGTCTCTCGGCAACGGGTTGAGCCACTTCTACCGGAACAGCCTCCTCCCGTGGCTCGGCTGCCGGTCGCACCACCTCCTGACGGACGACGCGCACTGGCACGTACTCCTCGGGGAGTCGTCGGTGGTCGGGAGATCTACGACGGTCGGCGTGGTCGTTCGGCTGTCGCTCGTCCCGTCTCGTCCGCGGGCCTCGTGATCGCTCCTCCCGTGCCGGTCGTTGGTCCCGTCGTCGGTCTCCCTGCACTGGACGCTGGTCTCGCCGTTGGCCCTCAAATGCCGGTCATCGATCTCGGGGTCGGTCCTCCGGTGCCGGTCGCCAGTCTCGTCGTCGGTCCTCGCGCACAGGTCACTGGTCCCGTCGCCTCTCGTCTCGCACAGGCTGGCGGCCTCGTCGGCGATCCGGTTGAACGTCTCGCCGCGGTTCTGGCTGTCCAGGGCGCTGGTAGCGGCCCCGCCCATTGTAGTCCCGTCGACGTCGGTGGTCGACAACTCTGTCAGGTCGATCTGCAGGTCGTTGTGGCTGTTGCGGCCTCACCGCCCTAGGCAGCGGTTGACGGTCCACAGCCCTCGCCGCGGCGGAAGCATCCCGACTCCTAGCCAGCGGTTGTGCATCCACAGTCCTAGGAGGGTTTCGTACGAGCACCACCCTGTTCGGTGGTTGAGCATTCGCCACCCTTCTTGGCGGTTGTGTGTCCACTGCTCTGGCCTGTTGAGGTTGAGGTTGCGCAACGGGGACCGGCGCCACCTGCGGAGGGGTCATCCGAACGTCCTCGTCGGTCAGGGGCTTCAGAGTGCCAGAAGCACACGAGAAAGGTCCCGACATCTCGGTCTCTGCCGCGTCAGCGACGTTTAATTGTATGAGGTTCAAGTCGTAAACACACTTCATACCTAAAACAACGTCCGTCGTAAGTCCGGGAACAAAGTAAACTCCCAGAATAAGGGGATCACCCAGGATTGAAGCGGGCAGGTGGTACTTCCCTCGAATTCGGCAGCGAGTGCCATTGACCATCCTAAGTTCCGCGTTCGACTCCTCGGATTTAACACCACACTCTACTAGGTATCGCGCCACCTCGTCCCCAATGAGGTTTACTACGGCCCCCGTGTCCAACAAGGCTCTAAAATTTCGGTCGAGCAGTCTGACGTCGATGAAGGGTCGAGTGTCGGGCAGGTCACACTCCTCGCTAGCTCCACTGACGAAGGTTCTCACGCGTCGGAGCCACTCCGACCACTCTTTGGAGGTTGTGCGGCACTGGGACGCTGGGGGCTCAGGTGACCTCCGGACACCTGAGTCCAGTTGGCGTTTCCCGAACGGCAGTTACAACGAGTGGTTGCTACACCTTCCCGTTTGCAATTGAAACACCTCATCACCTTCGGGAGCTGGCAATGGCGATAAAGGTGTCCCTCCGCATTGCAGTTCCAGCATGTCATCGGCTTGGCTCGAGAAGACCGGGCTTCAGGTGAAGCAGAGCGCCGTGCTGGATTGCAAGGACCGGGAGATCGGTCCTGCCTCTGCGGTTGATTGGCCCAACGATCAAAAGTGACTCGTTTGTCATGGCCTCGCTCGTTCAGTTTCGGCCTAGAGTGGTTGGTTTGGATCGGTTGAGGGACCGGCCTTGGTTGCGGTTGCACAGTCTCCGGCAACAAACTGTCCAGCACTGCAATGTCCATTGAGCGGTCGTTGCGCCTCCTGGCGACATACGCTGTCTCAGGCACTAACGCTTGAGATGCAGGGGGGGGAGGGCGAACAATTTTCCGTTCACGCACCAACTCTTCGAACTCCTCGGCTCGCTCGATGAGTTCAGGCAGCGAAAAGAAGTCCTGTCTCCGGATCATGAATTTGTACTCCGGTCTCATGTTGGCGTACACCAGATTAAGTTTCTGCTGGTTACTATATTCGCCACTTCTCCGGATCAGGGTTGTCAGCGCAATGACAAAGTCGCGGAACGACTCTGTGTCACCCTGAGTTTGCTTACGGATTTCTTCGTCCAGGTTGCGACGATAGCCTGGCGGGAAGAACTGAGACTCGAACATCCGACGAAACGCCGAAAAATTGGTCCATATGTCTCTGTTATTGCGGTACCAGAGTAGGGCCTGGCCATGAAGGAGCTCTGGCATAGCCTTGAGAACTTCTTCAGGTGACAACGAATATGCTTCGAGAAGTTCCTCCAATCGCTCAAGGAAGGAGACGGCATCGCGTCGGCCATCAAACCGTAAATTCCACTTCCGGACTAAGTCACAAAGAGTGGAGGACGTTTTAACAACGGTCCTACTCCGATCCTCCTCTTGTTCTGCACGCCGAGACAGGTCCGAGGAGTTGACACCTCCATACGTGCCAGGCACCTGGGGCCAGGACACATGGTGGGGGGTTACCTCCGGGGCACGCCGGTCGGTTGCTCGCCCATCGCCTTCGTACGAGCTAGGCTTGTAGACAGGCTCAGGTTGAGGGCGGCGCTCGTTATCGTCCAACCTCACTAAGGTCTGCACCAGCGAAGCCAGAGTTCGTTGAACATACTCCGAATCCGCATTCGGAGATATGCCCAATATACCCCGGATCCTGTCTGACTCACCCGCATAAGGGTTAACTGCTAGGAAATCAGTCGGCCGTGGTGCTGGTTGAGCCGCAAATGTCCCTTGAGTGGTGTACTGGGACAAGTCGAAACCCGCAGTCAAGGGCACTCCGATGGTCGTTGGCCGGAAATAATTTCCATCAGTCGGTCTGCGAGAGCCGTCCGGCACGTGGTACGTCGCGCTGACGGATTGGCAAGCGGAATCCGGTGGGTAGGCCGAGATAGAGTGCGGCCAGGCACCGGATGTTGGCCGGTTGATCACAATCCTGGGCGGTTGCGAAGTAGTCGTGCGCTGATGCGTGTAATCAAAACCCAATGAGGTCATCGGTTGATATTGTGGTTGGCCTATAGCCCAGGAAGAGAGCGGACGATGAGAATATCCGCCAGAAGTCACAGCGCCCAATAATTGGCCTGCAGAGGAAGTGGTATGGCTCGTATCCAGAAAAGCGAGGGGTTGAGCTCGAGACGCCACCTCACTTTGAGAGGTTACAACTGGTGGACCGCTACACATCTCCCCCATAACAGGCACAGGCACGGTTTTCCAGAAATCGCAAAATCGTTTGCGCAAGTCCGCTACGTTCCCTTCGGTCGGTAGGCCATGGTGTGCCATCTCCGCCATCAGCTGGTGCTTTTGAAGCTCATGAATCCAACCGACTCGAGGATCTTCCACTGGGGACCTAGGAGTGGTCACTGCTGACGAAGTCATAGCAGTTGTGAACACCACGGTCGTCGTCGTGGTTGTGGACGCGCTCGAGCATGTCACACTAGGCGAGGGAGCTGTATTGGCTGCTCCTGATGACGTCGTCGTCAACACGTGTTGCGAAACCGCCATCGTTACAGGAGGGTTCTTGGTCATTGCCGCTCTTACTTGCACGTTCAATCAGAGGGGGACGCAAGACAAAAACAACAACGAGAAAATACTAAAACAAACTCGCACTGAAAATAAAACCAATGACCCAAAACAAAATCAAGATAAATTATCTAATAGCAATCAGTGCTAAAAACCAAATTTACCCTGATAAAAGCGTCTTATTGGCTCACCAGTACTAAACCAGTTACAAATATCGCTGAAAATACAAGTATACAACTTCACCAATATTAAAATTAGTTATGATACTCCTCACTGAGCCCTCTCTGACAAGTTACGCACCACTGTTACACATTCACTAGTCCCTGTTCGGGCGCCATTTTGTGATGAACTTTCTGGGGGGTCGAAAATGTTTCGGACCGTCAGGCGAATCCGAAATCCCAGGAAATTCGTCACGGTCTGTCGAAGTCCCAGGAAACGCTCAGCTCGGCTGCTGGGATATTTCCAGGGGGCGAAGTTCGAATGTAACAGTGGTTATACGATTTATAAAATCAGAGAGCTCAGTTATGTCAACTCGGTTGCCGGTCAACTCAGAGTTGCCTCATCCTTGCCCAAAGAAAAATTGGTTGGGGCCTAGAATTTTGAATCAACCTCCCCGGGGGTTTACTTAAAATTCAAACTCCTCAAGATGAGATAGGGTAATTTAATTTAAACAAAAAAATTTAAAGAATTTAGAATTTAGAAAAAAGGAAATTTACAAGCAATCAATACAAATTAATTTAAGTTTAGACAGTAACCTCTCGGGATCGACTCGCTGCCGCTATCGCTGGACTGGGCGCTCTACTAGGGCTTAGTACGGGCCTAGCAGAGAATTCCAAAGAAACCCCAGTACCAGAAATACTTCTCACAGGAGTAGGGTTACCCTTCGCTCCGGTTAGACTTGCAGGTTACAACCAGTGTTCACCTGTCTATACTTGGATTAGACTCGCAGGTTACAACCGGTGGTCACCTGTCTAACTGCAGGGAAACGAGGTTACTCTCAAAGAAATAAAAGTTATAAAAATGCCTCACAGGCTGATTTTAATTTGTTTACTACTAAAATGAAGTTAATAGATAAAAGTTGACACCGGGATAATAATCTTTATTACCCAGTTACTATCAACGTGTCGGGACGCTAGGCTATCTTATGTTAAATTACCACTTTACTGGCAAAAGTTAATAATCGAGCCTAAATATACTAATCGTAAGAATCGTAAACGTACCTTTATACCAAAAAGCAGTCGTTAGAACGAACTTTAAAACTTGTCAAGCACTTTACAAAACCTCGCCGAGAAAAATCGTAGTCAGAAGAACGCACAAGCTATCACTAGGACGGTCTCTTCGAGAGTCACGCTATTTCTCCACGAGGAGCAATCCTTCCGCCTCGATGAATCACCACAGCTGATCGGCCAAGGGTCAGTTAAACTCAAAAATCAAGGGCATATCCGGCAACCTTCTTCTTCACCAGCCAAAAGTAATTCCGAGAGAGAAAGAAGAACCCACCTCGTCATCTGTCAACTGTCAAACTAAATCACGGTCGATGAGGGGCGAGGTTATGTCGGATTGTTGTGGTTCGGTCAACGAGTAAATAATCGTTTATTTTCATCGAAGTGGTGAATCTTATTAAAAGTGTTGTCGTTTATTTATCCCTGGTTACATGCTTAACATGTAATTCCGTCACCTTAGAGGGTCCCTAGGCTACTCACAGTTGAAAGTTTGTTTACCAAATCTAGGCTAAGATAGGCCTAGGCTAAGGTTATTGGGATGCGGTCAAACGACACTGCAGGTAGGCCTCACAATGTGCTAAACTTTACCCCTCTACACATTTAGCACATTACAAATCCATAAAAAATTAAATTTCGTGTTTATGGTCCGATTTGACTGATTTTTGGATATGTTAAGCTAATGCATAAAAAAATTCCCCCTACGTTTCCCAAATACTACAGTCAAATTAACAAAATATTTTGAAAAATATACTATCAATTGCCATCTTCTTTATTGTCCGATTTATTTTTGTATATGTTATAGCCCCCAACTATTATATCTAAAATTACCATATATTATTTCCACCTATAAACAGTTGATATGTTGTTTTTCCACAATCTAAAACCAACTTTGGTATTTGTGGTCCGATTTGTCTGCAATATGTTACTGCCCATTGCATAAGTGCATTTCCAAATTCACTATTACGGTTGGATTAAAAAAAATGCAAGCTTATTTACCATCCAGCTGTTATATTTGCCACATTTCCAATATTGTTGGGGCCCTCTCAACCACCTCTCACTGTAATCCACAAAATGTTTATGGTCAAAACTGTCTAAATTTTTGATATTAAGCTAATGCATAAGTCCATTTCTAATAAAGTCTGGATTATTAGTCTGTTTGCATTTCCATGCAAATTAGTCTGGATATGTTGTTGCGTATTTCCAATTCTTAAATTATAGCACAAAAAATAAATTTTTAAAACCCAAAACAACCAAACACAAAACACTAATCTTTCTTTGTGCTTGTTTGGAGTAGTCTTTATTTTATCCAACTTAATTTTAATTTTGTAGTTAAAATCAAACTTCCCACATTCTAGCTCCCTTTCCAGCCAGTGGTTGGAGACATAAAGGTTACGAATATTTTCAAACTGTACAATATATCTTTTTCTACCCCTATGTTGGACTTGTTTAATAGCGCTTATTAATAATTCCGCACCATCTTCCAAATCCTCCAGTCTACTACATTCTTTAAATTTAATATTACCTTTAATATCTTGCATCTCTATGTCTTCTTGTCCAACATCCCACACATTGTTATGGAAACTTAGGTTTTCTATTTTTGGAAAGGAATTACCATAAAACGTTGCGGTACCGTTAGTGTTAAAGCTTGCAAGTGGCTTTTTGGTAGGTAGGTAAATAATGTTTAAATCCCCTCTATATGGCAACACGCTATAACCTTCCCTATTCTTATTTATCTCTATAAACACAGTTTTACAGACACCTTTAACATAGTATACACCCCTCCGTCCATCCTTTTCTGCCAACACTCCCACAAACTTGTTGTTTACTACAAACGCATACACTATATAATGTCCATAATGCTCTAGATCATCCCAACGTCGCAGGAAGTAATCTTTTAATTTATCCTCTCTTTCCCTTCTTTCTTGTTCTTTAGCCAACTGTGTTTTGTATTCCTCTGCAACAGTATTTTCCACATATTCCAATTTACGCTTATTACTGTCGATGTCTTCTAATTCCAATTTCCTCTTTTTGGAACAACTCTCTAAGAAAGGCTTGGAAAGTGGCTCTATTTCTTTAATAGTGTAAGGGTACAGTTTATTGGTCCGGCTTCTTAAAACGTAGGGAGTAAGGTTAGGACTTTCCACTAAGCCTAATTCTTCTAAATTGATGTGTTTAGGTATAGTGGAGAAAGGTGTATTTGATTTTGTAAAACATGTGCCCCCAGATTTGATGTAACACTTATGCTTTACACTTATGGCATCAGGAAATTCCTCTATTACCTCCACATAGTTAGTTGGTAAACAGTTAAAGCTAAATGCAGATAGAGCGTACTTTATTAACTTTTCCCTTTGTGTACTATCTTTTGCCAGTTTTAGTTGTACTCCAGTTATCTTCTTCGTATTACTATTACCCCAATATTCGTATTGTAATAAATCGTTAAACACTAAACAACAACTGTTTTGTAATTGATTGGCAACTTTCAGCCACATCTTTTGCAGAGGTACAGCATAGAATGGAGCATTTTGGAAGTACCTTTTGTTGTCTTCTATTAGACTTAAACCATCTCTTAAAGGTTCAAACCCTTTACCAAAACCTCTACAATAGTTATAGATTGTTGCCTCTAACCTTGTTATTCCATTCTCTCTAGCTAGTTTAGACGAGAACGTTTCTTTTAGTCTCGCATTTGGACAGTTTACAAAGTTTATTATATGGTTTCCTATACTTTTAACTACTCCAGGGCTTGTACTTGTATTAACTAACAAGTACAATCTGGCATATAAATTTATTATATATTTTTACCCTGCTATTTACATTAAACCATGTTAAACAGTCTTTAATAACATGGAAATTATCTACAATAACATTATATCCATTCTTGTACGCCCCTTGGTAGCAAAAGTTAAAGTTTTCTGTAAGATATTGGCACATTTCCTCTTTATTAAATATTCCAGCCAAATCTAGTGTTATATCGAAATCCATAAGATAGTACATTTCTTTTTCCAGATCTTGCAGTATCTTTGGAAGGTCTTCCAACAAATCCTTAATTTTAACATTTGCAAGCTCTATTTTATAGGGAATTGCTATAGGATCATCGTACTTTTGTTTAATTTGGTCAATATCCTTCTTTATTATTTGTAACACACCCTCGCTTTGGACCCCAGAGGACCTCTCCAAGGAGAATGGTAGTTTGGCCACAACACCATGTCGAGCTAAAGAGAACTTTTTAAATATTCCTCGTAAGTAGCTATTAAACGAGCCACATATTTCCTTCTTAACTTAAAATTTATTCCGAACGTCCCCATCACAATCCGTAACATTGGTTATCTTAACTAACATTATGTTATCACAAAACGCATCCGTTATAGATGTTAAGTTATTTAATTTTGGTTCGCCCTCGCAATAGTTTATATTACCTATGTCTGTAAGAAGGTTATTATTACGGAGATTTTCTAATAAAAACCATATACCGAATCTTTCGTTAGTAGGTTTAATACAATTTCCCAATAAATGGCTAACAGAGTACATTTCTTTTATACAAAAAAGTAGCGGAAACATGTAAACAGGACATATTACACTATAGGCAAATAGAGGTTGTAAATATATGGATATTGTATATAAACATAGGCGAGCGGTAAGTGTAATATGTAAGTGGACACCCATGTGCAAATATGGAATACCCACTATTAATATAATTCCAAATTCGACTAAATAAGTTTATAGTCTCAATATAATTAACATATTAACTAACGGTGCCATCCCGCATTCGTACCCAAATTGTCCAAATTCTATAATTTACAGTCTATTCTTAGTCCTTGTATTGGGTTTTGTACTATTAAACCCTACATCCTGTGCAGTAGAGTAATATATGCATGTTATTTAATACAGATACGCACATTCTACAAGACCTGTACATAGATCTGTTGTATAAGCAGCAGAATAGACGTCTCACCCATTGTGTTGTTGTAAAGTAAAACATAAATGTAAATTGTGCTGGATACAACCGGCCAGATGTTAGACAGGAAATGTGTTGGAAGTATATTGCCAAATAGTAAGACAAACACCACATAGTGCAGCATGTAAGCAATCCATTACTATTTAGACAAATGTATTGGTACAACATCCGATATATTAGCCAAACCCACAATCAAACTTGGAAAACAAAGAGTAAAAAATAAATATTATAGGAACAGAAATAGTAAGAGTATAAGGACATAGTAATATTTAAAGTTTATAAAACAACACAAATGCACAGACACAATAAATAACACACTCTAACGCATTACAACACAAGCACAGATACTGGTTTACAGCCATTTTACACAACATTACAGGTTCTGTCATCTAACACAAAAATAGTTTGTAAATTGTGTAAGAAATATATGTAATATAAACAAATTGAACACAATCATAACATTTTGAGGACACAATGTTTGGACTGGGTTGGGCTAATATATCGGATGTTGTACCAATACATTTGTCTAAATAGTAATGGATTGCTTACATGTTAGGCTAAAGGTAAACAAATATAGGGAATAGTAGACACACTTTACAATGGTCTGGTTTTTATTGGTGGCATCGTTAATGGGAAGGCAATATAACCTAAAAATAGTAACAAAGTGTCCGGGTCAACCTGTTTTACGGTAGGCCTAACTAAAACCTAAATAACGGAAACCTTAATAGGGCTAAGCGAAACCATAACCGAATAACCTAAATAATCGTTAAATAATAATGGATCGCTAAATAGTAATGGATTGCGTACTTGCTGCACTATGTGGTGTTTGTCTTACTATTTGGCAATACACTTCCAACACATTTCCTGTCTAACATCTGGCCGGTTGTATCCAGCACAATTTACATTTATGTTTTACTTTACAACAAAACAATGGGTGAGACGTCTATTCTGCTGCTTATACAACAGATCTATGTACAGGTCTTGTAGAATGTGCGTATCTGTATTAAATAACATGCATATATTACTCTACTGCACAGGATGTAGGGTTTAATAGTACAAAACCCAATACAAGGACTAAGAATAGACTGTAAATTATAGAATTTGGACAATTTGGGTACGAATGCGGGATGGCACCGTTAGTTAATATGTTAATTATATTGAGACTATAAACTTATTTAGTCGAATTTGGAATTATATTAATAGTGGGTATTCCATATTTGCACATGGGTGTCCACTTACATATTACACTTACCGCTCGCCTATGTTTATATACAATATCCATATATTTACAACCTCTATTTGCCTATAGTGTAATATGTCCTGTTTACATGTTTCCGCTACTTTTTTGTATAAAAGAAATGTACTCTGTTAGCCATTTATTGGGAAATTGTATTAAACCTACTAACGAAAGATTCGGTATATGGTTTTTATTAGAAAATCTCCGTAATAATAACCTTCTTACAGACATAGGTAATATAAACTATTGCGAGGGCGAACCAAAATTAAATAACTTAACATCTATAACGGATGCGTTTTGTGATAACATAATGTTAGTTAAGATAACCAATGTTACGGATTGTGATGGGGACGTTCGGAATAAATTTTAAGTTAAGAAGGAAATATGTGGCTCGTTTAATAGCTACTTACGAGGAATATTTAAAAAGTTCTCTTTAGCTCGACATGGTGTTGTGGCCAAACTACCATTCTCCTTGGAGAGGTCCTCTGGGGTCCAAAGCGAGGGTGTGTTACAAATAATAAAGAAGGATATTGACCAAATTAAACAAAAGTACGATGATCCTATAGCAATTCCCTATAAAATAGAGCTTGCAAATGTTAAAATTAAGGATTTGTTGGAAGACCTTCCAAAGATACTGCAAGATCTGGAAAAAGAAATGTACTATCTTATGGATTTCGATATAACACTAGATTTGGCTGGAATATTTAATAAAGAGGAAATGTGCCAATATCTTACAGAAAACAAGAATGGATATAATGTTATTGTAGATAATTTCCATGTTAGTAAAGACTGTTTAACATGGTTTAATGTAAATAGCTAGGTAAAAATATATAATAAATTTATATGCCAGATTACAAGCCCTGGAGTAGTTAAAAGTATAGGAAACCATATAATATACTTTGTAAACTGTCCAAATGCGAGACTAAAAGAAACGTTCTCGTCTAAACTAGCTAGAGAGAATGGAATAACAAGGTTAGAGGCAACAATCTATAACTATTGTAGAGGTTTTGGTAAAGGGTTTGAACCTTTAAGAGATTGTTTAAGTCTAATAGAAGACAACAAAAGGTACTTCCAAAATGCTCCATTCTATGCTGTACCTCTGCATAAGATGTGGCTGAAAGTTGCCAATCAATTACAAAACAGTTGTTGTTTAGTGTTTAACGATTTATTACAATTCGCATATTGGGGTAATAGTAATACGAAGAAGATAACTGGAGTACAACTAAAACTGGCAAAAGATAGTACACAAAGGGAAAAGTTAATAAAGTACGCTCTATCTGCATTTAGCTTTAACTGTTTACCAACTAACTATGTGGAGGTAATAGAGGAATTTCCTGATGCCATAAGTGTAAAGCATAAGTGTTACATCAAATCTGGGGGCACATGTTTTACAAAATCAAATACACCTTTCTCCACTATACCTAAACACATCAATTTAGAAGAATTAGGCTTAGTGGAAAGTCCTAACCTTACTCCCTACGTTTTAAGAAGCCGGACCAATAAACTGTACCCATACACTATTAAAGAAATAGAGCCACTTTCCAAGCCTTTCTTAGAGAGTTGTTCCAAAAAGAGGAAATTGGAATTAGAAGACATCGACAGTAATAAGCGTAAATTGGAATATGTGGAAAATACTGTTGCAGAGGAATACAAAACACAGTTGGCTAAAGAACAAGAAAGAAGGGAAAGAGAGGATAAATTAAAAGATTACTTCCTGCGACGTTGGGAGGATCTAGAGCATTATGGACATTATATAGTGTATGCGTTTGTAGTAAACAACAAGTTTGTGGGAGTGTTGGCAGAAAAGGATGGACGGAGGGGTGTATACTATGTTAAAGGTGTCTGTAAAACTGTGTTTATAGAGATAAATAAAAATAGGGAAGGTTATAGCGTGTTGCCATATAGAGGGGATTTGGACATTATTTACCTACCTACCAACGAGCCACTTGCAAGCTTTAACACTAACGGTACCGCAACGTTTTATGGTAATTCCTTTCCAAAAATAGAAAACCTAAGTTTCCATAACAATGTGTGGGATGTTGGACAAGAAGACATAGAGATGCAAGATATTAAAGGTAATATTAAATTTAAAGAATGTAGTAGACTGGAGGATTTGGAAGATGGTGCGGAATTATTAATAACCGCTATTAAACAAGTCCAACATAGGGGTAGAAAAATATATATTGTACAGTTTGAAAATATTCGTAACCTTTATGTTTCCAACCACTGGCTGGAAAGGGAGCTAGAATGTGGGAAGTTTGATTTTAACTACAAAATTAAAATTAAGTTGGATAAAATAAAGACTACTCCAAACAAGCACAAAGATAGATTAGTGTTTTGTGTTTAGTTGTTTTGGGTTTTAAAAATTTATTTTTTGTGCTATAATTTAAGAATTGGAAATACGCAACAACATATCCAGACTAATTTGCAAAATATTAGAAATGGACTTATGCATTAGCTTAATATCAAAAATTTAGACAGTTCTGACCATAAACATTTTGTGGATTACAGTGAGAGGTGGTTGAGAGGGCCCCAACAATATTGGAAATGTGGCAAATATAACAGCTGGATGGTAAATAAGCTTGCATTTTTTTTAATCCAACCGTAATAGTGAATTTGGAAATGCACTTATGCAATGGGCAGTAACATATTGCAGACAAATCGGACCACAAATACCAAAGTTGGTTTTAGATTGTGGAAAAACAACATATCGACTGTTTATAGGTGGAAATAATATATGGTAATTTTAGATATAATAGTTGGGGGCTATAACATATCCAAAAATAAATCGGACAGTAAAGAAGATGGCAATTGATAGTATATTTTTCAAAATATTTTGTTAATTTGACTGTAGTATTTGGGAAACGTAGGGGGAATTTTTTTATGCATTAGCTTAACATATCAAAAAATCAGTCAAATCGGACCATAAACACGAAATTTAATTTTTTATGGATTATATATATATAAACTATACAAAGTATAAAATTTGGAACTTAGATATGATAATTATACACATAATAGTTTAAGGTCATATCCAAAAATCAATCAAATCGGACAGTAAATAAAGAAGTTGGCAATTGATAGTATATTTTTCAAAATATTTTTTAATTTGACCGTAATAGTGAATTTGGAAAATGTATGTGGGATTTATTAATGCATTAGCTTAGGATAGTAACATATCCAAAAATCAGGCAAATCAGACCATAAACACGAAATTTAATTTTTTTATGGATTATATATATAAACTATATAAAGTATACAATTTTTAACTTAGATATGGTAATTATACATATAATAGTTTAAGGTCATATCCAAAAATCAATCAAATCGGACAGTAAATAAAGAAGTTGGCAATTGGTAGTATTTTTTAAAAATATTTTTTAATTTGGCCGTAATAGTGAATTTGGGAAATGTAAGTGGAATTTATTAAAACACTTGCCTAGGACAATAACATATCTAAATTTTAAACAAATCGGACAGTAAATAAAGAAGTTGGCAATTGGCAGTATTTTTCAAAAATATTTTTTAATTTGACCGTAATAGTGAATTTGGGAAATGTAAGTGGAATTTATTAAAACACTTGCCTAGGACAATCACATATCCAAATGTTAAACAAATCGGACAGTAAATAAAGAAGTTGCCAATTGGCAGTATTTTTCAAAAATATTTTTTAATTTGACCGTAATAGTGAGTTTTGGATATGTAAGTGAAATTTATTAAAACACTTGCCTAGGTCAATAACGTATCCAAATTTTAAATAAATCGGGCAGTAAATAAAGAAGTTGGCAATTGGCAGTATTTTTCAAAAATATTTTTTAATTTGTCCGTAATAGTGAATTTGGGAAATGTAAGTGAAATTTGTAAAACACTTGCCTAGGACAATAACATATCCAAATTGAAGACAAATCGAACCATAAACACTAAAGATAGTTTTTTAGCCTGAATTTGAAAATTAATTTTAAAAAATATAGAGGAGGGATGGGGATTGGGAAAATATATTTAATATAGGCAAGGGTTGGACATTGGTACAGGCTAACAAGAAAATTTGTGTAGGGTAGGATCGGGCGTCGGTGCAAAAACTGATCCCCATAAGAATAACATGGGAAAAAAGCGCCGAATAGTATGCCTCTTTCTGGGTTCTCCTCTACTAATGTCAATAGACCGCAACCTGCCACATCAATTTAAGCCACATACCGGTACCAAGTATCATAAATAAGCGAGATACAAAATTTTACTAAATCTCCTTAAGAATAACATTGGACAACGTAGTGTGTTTATCCCTTTTAATAACTCGGTAACCAATTGACGTAGAGTAATGACTCAAAGTAATAAACTATTTGTTTTTCAAGCTGAATCCAATAGTGAAAACCTACATTTGCAATTTAATGGATTACATGTAAAGGATTTAAAATTCAATTTTTGGGTTACAAAACCCCCCTGAAAATTTTTGTTACCGATGAAGTAGATATTTAAACCACTATCAGTAAATATAATATTCTTTGAGTGTAAAAGTGATAGACAAATTTATGCACTGATAGTTTTACACTTACACTACAAAAATGTCAATAAGTATAGGCATATTTTATGAGTGAAAAATCAATTGAGAAGTTTTTTCAAGATAATACTCTTTGTCAGATAAAATTAATTTAACAGGTTTGTAAAAAGTTCAAAAGTACAAAAGTGTTAATACAGTCATATTAAAAGCTAAAACCTAAAATTATTGAAACCAATATATAAAGGGTCTTAATTTTTAATCTGAAACCTAAAATGATCGATAAAAAGTTTTTAAGGGTACCAATTTCTATCTCTAAGAATTTACTGTCTAAATGAGTGACATACATATATATAATTATATGAATTTGATATACATTTATTCTTTTGACGACCTCTTGTTTAGTATTAATTAAAACATTGTGAAGTTAACTTAATTTTAGTTTAAAATTTATTTTTAGGAAGAATGCTTGGAACTTCTGAATTCTTAGGAGCTTTGAATGGCGTAAGAATAACAAGAGGGAACATTGAAGTCTACATGATACAAAAAAATTCTAAACTTTTTGTTAAAAAAGATTTGAAGGTGGAGGTATGATTACATTTGTAAGATTTAATTTTACTAATAAGACAATTAATTAATGAGAAAAATCTTCTGATCGGTAAAATAAAAATCAAATATTTTAAATCATTATATTAATAATGCACATGGTTTTAAAAAGAATGTAACCCACCTCAACTCTGCAGCACAAGACAGCACAACATGGTTTGACAATGCACAGTACCTGAATAGTCCTGAATAGTATATCAAGGAGCATTCTTGCCAATGGGAGACAAAGGGGGGGATTAGCGTTTTGGGTTCATTAGGCCCTTACACATTTACAGGTATCATGTTAATACCATTTTTTCTTCAAACACAAGAATCCAATAATATGAAAAATAACAAAAATGGTTATATTGAGATTTGCAATCATACAAGTTACAAAGCCAACTGCAATAAAATTTAAACAGCCATTACCTTACCCTATGCTTAGCTTATTTTTTAGTTAGTCCGAGGCCAATTTTAAAATATGACATAAGCCCAGATCGGTTTTTCTTATCAAAACATCCTTCTCCTGCCAATCATTGCAACTACTAAGTGCGGGAGGATACTCAGTGGTTGTGTTGGTTACTCGCTGTACGGAGAGGAGTGGTTCCGTCCCATGCTGCTGTGTCACACCGTGTCATGCTGCCGTGACACAATGCTGGGGCATGCTGCAGGGCCTCCACATTGGGGGGGGGGCTACCGGGACTACTGTCCCATATTGCCAGGGCCCGCAAATATGGTAAAATATTACCGACTTTTATTACTTTAAATGGTAAAAGTTTTACATGTTATTTGCTATTTATAGTTTATTGTAGGACCAATGAACAAAAATAATGTAATGTATTATTTAACACTAGCTGTGTACCTGTCCTTCGTAAGGGTTGTATATAAATGGTAGATTAACTAAAGCAAATAACAATCCACATTATTTTACATATTAAAATTACATTTTACACGTTTAATACACAGTTAAATAAACTACCTACAATTAAATACTGGCAGATAGTTCGGGTCCTGCTGCTAAGTCGAGGAACTCTGTCGGGTAGTAAACGGCGTGTGGTTTGTGACTCCAAATCGGTACACGTAACACTTTGGATTCGCTTTTAGAAATAAAAGAACTCAAGTACAAAAAAATAAAAAATATCGGGGAAGAGGGAGGGGGAGCATAAATATAAAATGGAAGGGGGACAACATAGAAAAATATAAATTCCAAGAGGGGGGGAGCGAAATATATATAATTGGGGGTGGGGAAAAATTAATAATGGGGGACATAAAATAAACAAAAAATCGAAGAGGGGGGAAAAATATAAAATTGCGGGGGGGAGCAAAAATATAAAACCCGGGGGTTCAAAAATATAAAATCGGGAGGGGGCAATAAAATCCAAGAGCGGGGCAAAAATATAAAATAGGGGTGGGGCAAAAATAAAAATCGGGGGGAGCAAAAATATTAAATCGGGGGGGAATATAAAATCGGGGGAGGGGCAAAAATTAAAAATCGGGGGGGGGGCAAAAATAAAAATCGGAGGGTGGAGGGTAAACATTTTAAATTTGGGGGCAATAATAAAAAATGGAGGAGGGAGAAAAATATAAAGTAGGGGTGGGGCAAAAATAAAAATGGGGAGCAAAAATATAAAATCGGGGAGGGGGGCGAACAAATATAGAATTGGGGGGAGCGCAAAAATAAAAATCGGGGGAAAAATATAAAATTGGGGCGGGGGGCAAAAACATACAATGGAGGGGGGGCAACATAAAATAAAATATAAATTCCAAGAGGGGGGGAGCGAAACATAATATTAGGGTGAGGAAAAAATAAAAATGGGGGGACATAAAATAAAATAAAAACATAAAATCTAAGTGGGGGGGCAAAAATATAAAATCGGGGGGTGGGGGAATCACAATATATTGGGGGAGGGGGAAAAATAAAATCGGGGGGGAGCAAAAATATAAAATCGGGGGGTAGGCAACAAAATTGAAGAGGTAGGCAAAAATATAAAATCGGGGTGGGGCAAAAAAAAAATCGGGGGGGGCAAAAAATAGAAAATTGGGGGGAGGGGGCAAAAATTAAAAATCGTGGGGTAGCAAAAATAAAAAAGGGGGCAAAAATATAAAATGGGGGGACATAAAATAAAAATTAAAATGAAAGAGGGGGGAGTAAAATATAAAATCGGGGGTGGGGCAAAAACAAAAATGGGGGGGAGCAAAATATAAAATGGGGGGGGGGGTGTTACAGGAAGTATCGGTAAAAATTGTTTTTTGTGCAAATAAGAATAGACCACAACTAGATGAAGCCACATTAATATTTGTTCATTAATATTAATTAATAGCTAGCTGACGCACCCGTTCCTCGCACAGGGGTTTTCTCTACCCGTTCTTTAGTCAATGCAATTTGCTCTTGCTTCTGCTCTTTAAGCTGTCAAATAGAATAATCCACAGCTGTTCGCATTACAGTTTCTGAATGTTTACTTTATTCTGAAATGTAAACATTGAAACTTATGTAGCCCGAGGGGATTTTAAGGAAGTGAATAGGCCTATGTGTTGCATGGGTTCAAGATCTGCCTATATGTAAAGTTTCAGCCCAGTCGGTTCAGTAGTTTTTGCGTTCACCCGGAACATCAGACAGATAGACAGATAGACAGACAGACAGACATAAACCACCTCTTCCTTATAATATTATAGACTAGAAAATCAATATGGAAACTGATTATTTAGCAAGGTTTGCCACTTTTTTGTCTGTTGCTTCACAGAGTAGGCAATGTACTCTGGTACTAAATTCACTGGTGAGGATGTCGCCTGCCACGATCCCGTGGAGGGCCCCAATCTTCTTTCCTTGTCCCGCTAATGAGTCATGAGCGCGCACATGCACACACCACCCTATTTATGTCGTCACTAGCTGTGTACCCGTCCTTCGTACGGGTTGTGTCTAAATAATAGATGAATTTGATAAGAATAACAACCGAATCAATTTTAAAATATTTCATTGGTGTATGTGAGGGTGCCACAAGGAACTTTCGAAATTAATCTGTTTATGAACCTCAGGGAAAAAACTGTCGATCAATAGTTCATGTTATTCATCGATTGAACAGAGTGAAGGAGAGATTTTTATGAGACCATTTGTTTTCCAATGTCCTGTTCCCAACTTTTAAAAAGACCTAATACAACTCCTCAACCCTTTAGTCTTATCGACAAATAGTTTTCAAATTTACTAATAAGTTGAGACACTCAGTAGTTGGCTATATAAAATATCTACTTAGAGAGGCATAGATCTCGTCCCCACATAAATCAAGCACACAAAGTGTCTGTACCAAATTCTAGAGAGAAAACACCATGACTCCCCATTAAGGGCCATGTTGTTGTTGCTGATGGGCAAAAATAAAAATCGGGGGGGAGCAAAAATATAAAATCGGGGGGGCAAAAATTATAAAATTGGGGGAGGGGGCAAAAATATAAAATGGGGGGACATAAAATAAATATATAAAATCGAAGAGGGGGGAGGGGCAAAAATATAAAATCGGGGGGGTCATTAGGATCGGGGAGAGGGAGCGCGAAGAGTTCTTCAACACCCCCTACTCTCGCCTATCGAAAAAAGAGTTTGACTTTCCATTCAAGTAGTTTTTTTATTTCCATTATGAGAGTTTCCATTCAAGAAGATTTTTTATTTCCATAATAATAACCAGCTGTTTACAATATTTTAAGTTATAGATATGTATATATTAAGATATATATATATATATATATATATATATATAAAGAATAGATAGATAGATATATATTAAGTCATCATCTGGTTCAATATAAATAATTACTTTGTCCAAAAAAATAACATAGGATCTTTAAAACCCCGTAGGGTAGAGTCCTAAGGTGATTTACAATAATCCAATTAACCTAAAACCTTGTAATGCACATATAAAACATAGTAAAGAAGGTTTCATCGAAATCAGTGCACCCGTTTCCCTGAGAAAAGCAAAAAAACGTGTCCAAAATCGCACGAAATCATGTTTTTGAGCGGCCGCCATTATTTTTCAAAAAGGCGTATGCCAGTTTAAAGTCCGCATTTCTTTATTCTAAGCTGGATTAAGACATTTATACTTGGCACCTGAAGGTTATAATGATCAAACTGGTATAGTTTGGAAACTGAAGCATTTATATGCTCTAAAACAGAGTCCAAAATGTTGGAGTCAGCTTCTTATGGAAAGGATGCTTAAAAAAGGTTTTAGCCAAAGTACTGCTTATTCTTGTTTATTCATTCGTAATAAGAATGGTGCTAAAGTGTATGTAGTAATTTTTGTTGACGATGGTCTAATTGCTGGCTCTAATCAACAAGAAGTGTCTGACTTTATTGTTCAATTGGAACAAGCGTTTAAGTTGAAAGTTACTGGCCCCGAGTGTTATCTTGGAATGGAAATTCACAGAACAGAGAAAGGTATTTCTTTAAGTCAGAAGTCTTATATCAAGAGTGTCCTTGTGAGGTACAGGATGTCAGATAGTAATCCAGTTGACACGCCTTTAATATCAAAGAACCGGTGGTAGATGACAAACCTCTTGCGACAAGTGTTCCTTTCAGAGAAGCTGTGGGCAGTCTGATGTACATTACAAATACAAGACCAGACATATGCTGTGTAGTAAATATAGTTGCACATAAATACAATTCTCCTACTATGCAGGCATGGACTTACGTTAAGAAAATGTTTCGTTACTTAAAGGGGACAATGGATTATGCATTAATATATTCTAAAGGTGAAAAAATGCTACATTGTTACAGTGACACGGATTTGTCAAATGACAAATCAAGAAAGTCACGCACAGGCTATCTATGTATGTTTGCTGGCGGAATCGTTAGTTGGTCTTCTGTGAAGCAGCACTGTGTTACTCTATCAACAACAGAAGCAGAGTTTGTAGCTGCAAGTGAGGCTGCTAAACTAATTGTGTGGTTAAAAAATCTGTTGTGTGAGATCTATGGACAAGACGTCTATGCTATTCTTTTTGTTGACAACGCAGGAGCTGTAAGTCTAGCGAGGAATGCTGGAGAGTTTCATAAGCAGTCGAAGCACATCCATGTGAGGTATCAGTATGTACGTGAACAATTCCAAGCAGGGACATTTGATGTGCGTCATGTTTCTAGAGATGAGCAGCTTGCTGATTTCTTGACGAAGGGTCTCCCAGTTTCAAGACTGAATAATCTTCTGCAGCACGTTAGTTTGAGGGCATATTGAATTTAAACTAACATGCTGTATATAACAACATATGATATTATCTAAATCATGTGTCTTTGTGTTTATGTTGTCAGTTACTGTGAATTATAATGTTTTATGGTTTAAATAAAGTTTAACAATTTTATATTTTGTTTTATTTTAGTTATAAATTTATGTTGAATCCACTAACATTTTCTTTGGTCTTTCTAATCTCAAAATTGCATCAAATAAGATTGTGGTAACCTCCAAAATGACAACAGAACACCTGTTATCTATAGTTTCGCAGGTTGCCACCAGCACTATGGTCGGCTACTAGTATTTACAAAGTTATTGTCTGTTGCTCAATTCCACTGCATTTCAACCCACAATCAAAATAACATTTTTTCCATGAAAATTCCTGGAACTATTAAATAAATAATTGAATAAAACTATGCTCAAGGGCCTTTGTATAGTGAATGAACACTTGTTGCATCATTTTTATCGGCTTCGAAGCCATCATGTTACAACAGAATAATATACATTTTCCACATTGTGAGGTCACAGTGACAGCTGGTTGCATGTGTGAATCTCGTGAGAGGCGGCACAGCGCCTGAACGTAGAAAACACTGTCTCACATGGATGTGTCAATGTTATGCCAACTCATTATTGAGCAGTAGGTAGTTGGAGTCTTAAGTAAATTAAATGCGTTATGTATTCTAGCTTTCTCCTTGGGATATTACTGATGAAACTATAGAGGAAATTAAGGAGAATCTTACTTCTACAGTCAATCTAGACGATATGAAAAGTAAGTAAATATGAATTTCAGTAAGCCTATTAACTTTTATCACTACTAGCTGGTGACCGATTCTTCACACGGTGATCTTGCAGCAATTAATAGAGCCGAATATTAAAAATATATTATTTTACTAGCTGTGAACACAGGGACAAAAGTGCAAACTTAAAGGGTGGTATCTGAAGATGTGCATTTTAAAAACCAATATCTTTATAATCACTAAAAATAAATTCTATGTAAATGCAATAATACATCAGAAAGTCTTATTACCATACGGATACCGGTATTATATTGGTTACTTCTTAAAAATTTTTCACTTTAAATTTTCACAATTTTCTTAGATATACTAATTGGACAAATTTTGTTGCTGTACGGTATGATTAAAATGTGTAGCCCACGTCCTAGGGGTGTCCATCATGTATGGAAAACACCCTGTTAGATCCAACGCTCTCTGTGCTACTCAGTTTTGTCACCCAGTTTCCTGATCAATCTATTTTTGTGCTTATAATTGGTAAACTAACTTAAGGTTTCCGTGGGCCAATTTTAATGTATTGGTGGTCTAATTAAATATCTTGTTATTCAATTTAGTTAATGCCTAATTTGTTTCAGAATTATGTTTTGTTTTCAGCCACCATGAACTACATCTCTTTCATTCCTGATATTTTGCCTAAAAGTGCAGATAAAAGTCAAATACTAGACCTGCTACTGGAACCTATTTCTCAGGTATATACAAGCCAGATATCACAAATAGTTTGAACCAGTTATTGTGAAATACAAACGGAAAACGTCAAATTAATGGGGGCAAATTTGGAGGTAATATTGTTACAAAACCCAGTTGTTTTTAACATCATATTTTTGTATTTACCCTTTTAAACATAATTAATATTCAGAAAATACTTCAACCTGTATCATTGTTCCGTTACATTAGCTTTCAAAGTTCAATGTTAATTTTACAAATATTAAGATTCTATTTTCTTTCCCCTCAAAACGGTTGAATATGACTTAAAACCAATCATATAAGACATAATCTGTTTTAGATCAAATGTTTCCAAAAGGAACTTTTTTCTATTTTGTTTGATAATTTGCCAATTCACATACAAACCAAGCCCTGGATTGATGATTTTGAGTTGCTATCCAGGAAATTTCATATTATGGATTAGCATGTAATTTAGTAAGTTTGATAGGCTAATTTTGATGGTCCAAAATATGATTGGATTAGTCATTCGATTCTGTCTATTCATTTTACTTTTACATTGAAAGTGGAAACACTGATTTAAATTGGTGTAAACTGTTGGTAAATAATCAGTAAAGAATCACTCTTGAAATTCTCTAACTCAGTCTTAAGCAATTCTACCCTGAGTTATGGTGTTCAGGTCCTTTGCATCAGTTGGCACCTCGGATGAAATATAAACGGATAGTGCCCGAATGAAGAAAACCCGTGCCGGTCCCAGAGTCCGCTGAGTGGCAAAAGGCCCGAGCTGGCCGCTGCGCCGTGTTAAATTAACTTTAATTATATCTCCCTGTGACATTCTCCTAACACTCTAATATTTTAAAAGCTATATACATGTAAAGATTACATATTATAGAATCTAATGGTATAAATATTATTAATGAAGCTAATCGGGAATACTGTTTTTTCTTAAAAAGAAATTAGGCTTCACGCGGCGTGACATTGCTTTAATTATGTTTTACTGAGAGCGACTGTTAATACTTAAATCCGTTAAAACTAATGGAAATATTAAGTTCCAAAGAATGTATTCAGGTATATCTAATTACTCGAATAAGATAAAAGCCAATTTTTATCTTTGGACGAAGTTTGAGTTTGCGCGCCGCAATCGAGACCGCAACGTGACTTCTATTACGACTACCTGTAACCAGCTGCTAACATTATAATTGATTAAAACTTATAAAAATGGACGGTAACAATACCAAGATTTATATTTTTCTTTATTTTTAATGCGTTCAAATATATATAAAAATTCGGTTCGTAAAATGATAGTCGACGTTTTACCAAAACATAAAAAGTAAACACTAGTACCGGTAGTTATTTATTTGTATGATTGAAATAGGTTTTATTTGTTCATGGATATTGATTGGCTTTCATTGTGTCTTACCACTTGACTACCTGCTAATTTATAAAACAATTAAATTAAGATTAAATAAAGGAATAAGCGTTCACAATATTATAAACCTTGTCGTTACAGTTTTCAAACTTGCTGCTTATGTCACGATTTACCTTGTTTACTATACTAAAATCAGGCATTTATATCAATGAGAAATTATTTTCCCCGAGTCCCTGGGATCAAGACTTTAAATTTGAGCCGTCTCCCATCATCCTGCAATCTGCCAAACTCCCACAATTTTGACTTACAAATTTCGCTTACAAAATTATATATAAAGATAAGGATTAATAACAATAAAAATGTAATATGTTATCTAGACGGTAAACGACAGCTGCATACGGTATTGCATTAATTTGATTTTAAGATTACTTAATTGTTAGTCCCCAGAAATCTTTCAAGTTTATCGATGGGCGAAACTCGTCACTCAATTATTTTTATCTCCTTGTTGGTCATTTAAGTTTTTTGGAACTACTGTAACTCGCAAATCAATAATGCTTAGTTCATTATACAAATACCGTAATAAAACACTTACCTGACAAACGGTAGGCCTTTATCCTTTAAAGCCCTAATTGTGCTTTTATACGTGGCACATGACTTCAACATAACTGAAGAACGTCAAAATTTCACATGATAAAATACAACAACTTCATGAGTTCACCACCAAACGCATAGAGGAATGTCGATAATTTTATTAATATTTGGCAGAGAATCATTGCAAATCCCTATAATAATTCCATATTCTAGATCGTTCTGTCTTTCTGAGTTTCTGCCGCTCCTTGAATTCTGTTTGTCGCGCTCTTCCACGAAATCCGCTGTTAAAAAGATTGTACGGATAACAGCTAGTCTTACAAAATAACTGTTGAAATAAAAAATAATCTTTAGAATGTTACCTACAACTTTCCCGCTGATAGTTTTTACCTGACCAAAAAATAAAATAGTTCCTCGCTTACTACTTTTTCTAACTCATTCTATGTTTTTGACCAAAAAACATTCCGTGTTTATTTGATTATTAAAATTAGTTTCATTACTTTGTACAATTTTAATGTATGTTGGTTGATTCAACATTTAAAGCTGTAAAATTTGATGTAAAGATGTAGTCATCACGGTTTTTGTGGTGTAAATGTTAGTTTGAATGTAGCGCTGTTTTGTCGTCTGACATCGGGGTCTCGTGGATATTGACTTTTTTGCCACCCAGCGACATTAATGACGACACGGTTTTCGGCTCTCATTAGCATTACTATCCATTTATCCGAGGTTGGTACCTGATTTGTATTTTGCATAGCAATGGCGTCCCTCCTCCACGCGTCTTAGTACAGTCAGCTTACTAAAATACATTAGTCTGTCAAAACATCTCTCTCGCACTATCTCCCCTACATGCCAAGTACTGCAAAAGGACTTAAGCCATTATTATCCTTTATTCTCAGAACTTACACTTTTCATAATGTACGTAGGATAAAATCAGCCCTGAATGAGGAATGTTTTCCGTTTGATTTAGGATGTTAGGTGCCTTTAGAATTAGCTAGGATTATATTTAACTAAACAATACTTTTTAAAGAATAATTTATACCTGCCAAGACGAATAATTACACTTCTTAAGGACTAGTAGTGGTGGGCAGCAGGTTCTATTTATATGAACCTGGTTGGAATATATTGGTTTTTATTGCAAAATTAACATTGTACAAGTTCTTTGGCTACTATGAAAGTCATTGAGATTATTCCTTCTTTGTCGTTTTTAAGGGTTTAAGGACTAGTGAATAAGTGTGCTGAGTAACATTTTTGGCAGTAGCCCATCTTATGTGATGGCTCTTTTGTCAGGAACCTCCGTTTGGTGTTTGTGATGGTTGTAGTACATGTAGAACCACAATACTTGCGTAGAGATGTACGTTAGTTGGACCGCTAACCAGACATAACAGCAAGATAATGCTACCCTGCTACTGAAGGGACAATCTGGCCGAGCCATATTACATTACCCTTAACATAGAAAACCAGTACTGCAATTAATTGGAAACATGTGATTGAAACCATCAAGATAGTATTCGAAAGGCCATAGCTAATAAAGTCCAAATAATTCCTGATTTTTAAACGGAGCCACATGATTCCTGAGTCTAACTACAAATGAAATTATGATTTTGTCCCCACTCATAGTCTCTGTAAAAAACTGTTCACCGGACATAATAAAAAAGGGAAATCTATCAATGATACTGGAACAGCAAAAAAAAGTATTTATTCCTCTTTAAATATCACTATAAGAAATTACCTTGGTTATGTGGGGTGGTACAACAAAACCAAACCTGACAAGAATTCTGGAGCTCCCGGCGAAATCCACCAGGACCGATGTGGGCCTGCATTCCTGCATTGACCTGCTAGTATTCTACTGGCCGGACCTCGGCAGAAATAATCCTCCTGTCATGACTAGATCTATGACAATTTCTGTGCAAGAATTATTGTACTACGCCTCTACAACCCTTGCAGTGAACAAACGGAGATTACGATCCAAACAGCCCTCATACGAGTATAAATACAGATCTCACCAATAAGCATTTTATATATACCGGTATACGGATAAGTGAAAATCCCTCAAGAATATCTATATCTATAAACGAGGAAGTATTTATGTATATATGTATATAGCCTATGGACTCCGAAACCGCTCGACAGATTGTAATGAAACTTTCAGGCATTATTAAGCATTAATCTAGGATGTTTTGTGTGAAGTTTGGTACAAATCTGTCCAAAGGGCTCCGACCCAGAGGGCATACAAGGGTGCAGTGTCAGGTTTTAGAAATTTAGTGTTTACAAAATTAACAGCTGTAATTAATTAACAGCTGTAATTAAAAAAATTCAAAGTTTTGAGCGCAGCAACGCGCGCCAGGTAACTGCTAGTTATTCAATAAATTTAAACTTTAAACAAATTGTTTGTGTTAAATTATTTTCGGTTAACATATGAATTCAATCTACAATTTATATTTACAATTATTACAACTTCTCACTTTAGGTCAGACTCCACACGGTTGCAGATGTAAAACTAAGCGCTTCAACAATGAAAATTGTTCTACAAACGTTGAACAAGCCGAAACCTGTTAGGGTTGATTTTGGACTCATCTGGAAGACGCTGGAGACAGTTACAAGTCAAGCTGATATTTTTGGAAAGGCAGTCAAATTTAGAGATACCTCCCAGTGGCTGTCTTCAAAGGAAGTTAAACTAGTGGCTATGTAAGAACGATATGGAACAAACTAGTTATAACACGGTGACTTACTATATCACTGAATTAATGTTCTAATAATATTTTTCTATAAGGAATAATCAGGACTCATAAAGAATATTAGAAGCAGTGTCAACACTACTGAAATACCATTTATTTTAACCTCAGACAAATTTGACAATCCTGATATAATGATGTTATAATGTCAAAATGAAAAAAAAAAAAAATGGAGAAAAGGATGTCAAAATGTCAAATTTGACAATCCTGATATATAATGTTAACAATAATACTAATAGTAGTAATCACTTTATTATTTTATTCAATATCTAAAAATATAAAAGCTAAAGCCTAAATTTGTTTGTTCATAAAAAATTCTGCACCTTTTCGATATGCTGGAGAGGTGAAATTTAGAACACTAATTCTTTTAGTCTAAAATTAAGAAAAGTAAAAGATGTTGATATCAGTTTTACCAAAGAGATTACATTTTTATGGACCAATTTATTTGACCAGATGTATTTGAAACAGGTTTTCAAAATAGTTTCAAGGTTAACCGTAGAATGAAGCTCACAAAAGTTGAGTCGGGTGAAATTGTGTATCAATGAATACACAAACAATAAGAAGGTCAGATCTTGTATGCATAATTCAGACAAAATTTTGACCAGTGTGAGGTTATTGGGCATTTAAACAACAGTTAGCTTGCGAGGGAGACCGCAGCTGATCCTTGCATGCGTGCCAACGCTATCTCTTGTTTACGTGTAAAATTTTGTTTACAATGTTCCAAGTGTCAAAAAAGGGTCTGCGTTTTTAACATTATATAAGACTTTGGTGTTTATGTATTCTTTCAAGTACTGTTTTCAATGTTAGTCAGAAAATTTGGTCTCCCTGCCGTCTGAAATAGGATTTTTGTTTAGCCTAATTAATTAACAATTAAATGATGGAAAATTCCAGGAAGGATTAGTTAGATTTCTTTCTTGTTTGAACTGATAAATCTCAATTAATTAAACCGGTTCTGACACATTCGTTACCCACTCAGTTTATTTTGGGGCCATACACATATTACGTATCGCACTTAAGGGGGGAGGGGGTATGGCGTAGCGTTATGCTGCGTTATATGGGGGAGGGGGTGTTTGGATCAGCGTAACGTAACTCATACCTATTGACCCTTAGAGCTGGCGCATTCTCGTATCTATTGATACCTAAATCAAGGTTAGAGTTAGTTATATAAAAAACTTCCTTTATACTATTTTAATAATAGTTAAACTAAAAATAAATACATGACGTGTTTTGAGTAAGTCCTCACATTGGTAGTTTTTAAGTTATTTTTTATTTGTGTTAGTTATAAATTAAATTTGATTTGTTTTTAGCTGAGATAGTTTATTTCGATGTTCATATTATTAGTAACAGTCATGTTTGTTTGTACACATTTTGCTTTGAAATAAGTTATAACAAAAGTTGTTAAAACAAAGTAATTTCAAGTTTAATGGTTCATTCAAACATATTCCAAATTGCTACTAAATCGATGTTTAAGGTTTAAGTTGTTTTAGAGCCTACTACGATTGAGTTACGTAACGCATAAGGGGTGGTGGTATGGTCTAGCGTTATGGTGCGTTACATGGGGGGGTCTGAAACGACGAAAAATGCGTTACGTAATATGTGTAAGCCCCTATGTTTAACAAAAAATGTTTGTTCCATGACGGAGCTGTATTGTAATTCTTAATCTTAAACTAACCTTGATTTTCTTTTAAGTTGTATGTTTATTTTTTAAATAATTCCAAATCAAGTTCATGTTCCAGTTCTAACTGAATTTAGTACAAATAGATTGTTTATCGGTCATTTCCTTTAACAGTGATTACCTACATTGATGATTTAATCTAAATTAACTTAACAATTAAATAAAAATAAAAATAAACTGTTACCAACATTGTATTCTTATTTGTAGAGCTCTACTTGAATGTCTCAACGCTGCACTCAACTCCCAAAAAGCAAGCACAGCTGATCTAACTGAAGAACGTATGCGCTTTGATGCTTTGTTTATGGTAAGCAGATGTAAAATACATTCTTTCTACATATTAAAACCTTGAAATCACAAGCTCAAATTGTAATATTTTTGAATTATTTGGGCGAAACCCATTTTTATATTCAAATGAAGCGTTAATCCTTGGTCATGCATAGTATAGCACAAACACACACACACACACACACACACACACACACACACACACACACACACACACACGCACACACACGCACACACACACACACACACACACACACACACACACACACACACACACACACACAAACAAACAAACAAACCAGATCCATACACTATAATCCCAATATATTAAACAAACACAGAAAAAACGCTCATCATTGGGAGTATAATTTCTAGGTCGTCTTTGATGTTTCGCAAGAAGTCGCTCTGAGCATCGTACCTGCCCACATTAATGAAGATTCTCACTGTAAAGCACCTGGAGACTTCGCCTGACAGCAAGACCCCTCTACACAGTAGGAACATTTGGACTAGAAAAACATGACTGTATATTTTATTTTATTCATTGTCATTGTAAACTGACGGTGTACATTTCTCTAAGATATTGTAATAAAGAGTCCCTGATTTCTGATAATGGAACAAACAGCGTCAACAGCGAATGGAGTTTGGCTCTGGGCTCTGAAATGCACTTACCTCCAGTATATATTGTGCTGGTTCAATTTAGGCTCATTATAAAACTACATGCCAAGGCCCACTCTACTTACTGATATGCTACTCTACTTTACTCTACTCTATTTTCATATGCTGTGTTCAGCTGTTCTTTGGTCCCATTTGGAAAGCAGTGTGTTATGCTCATTCATTCTCGCAACAGCTGGTCTCGATGTTTGTCCGTAATATCATTGACTATTTATAGTCAATGGTAATATAATTAGCTGCGTCCAATTTTTCTTTCTACTCTTATACATAGTATATGGAGAAAGTATTGTTTACATTGCATTCTTCGACTTTTTCTCTCTGCTATTAGGCTATCACCAATAGCCACATTAATTGTACTCAACTTATTATCGAATTCCCTACGGAAAAATGAGCATGACCCGCACGGTGAAACTTAAGCACGGGACCACCATAGAACGTCCTAACGTGACCCCCTGAACACGTTTTTGGGATGATTAAATGATCGTTTAATCATCCCCAATACCCCCATACAAACGGGACCTCCTTCTAACCTTATAATGCACAACATTCCTATCCCAATATTGTATTTAAATAGAACCAGGAGCATCATAACAGTAAAAAAAAACCGAACATTTTCCATCTTCCAAAAAATTGGCACAAATGTTTGTAAAAACTCCTCGTTATATGATTAATTAAAGTTTTTAATGCAGAAATTTGCTTACCTCAAGTCACCGTTCTGCGTGCTAACTCCTTTTTTAATTGCCTTGCTTAGTCCAAATGTTCTGTTTAACTTACTCTTTTTTTACGAGCTCTTAAGTATGGGACTACCACAGTTGTTATACTTTGTTTTTCCTGGTTTTTATCATGAATACGAGGTATGAACACCATACACGCTGACTCCAGTATATTGTGCTGGTTCAATTTATGCTCAGTACAAAACTACATGCTAAGGCCCACTCTACTTTATGGTATTTTTATATGCTGTGTTCAGCTGTTCTTCGGTCCCATTTGATTTACAATCCCTGGGTCAATTAGCAGACCTAGGGATTGTCTTAATGTATAAACGATTTATTAAGAACATTCACTGGCCATCCATTATTTTTAAATTCATCAAACACCACCTCGGTTTCTCGGCCTATTTCTCTGCTCTTGAGCTTTACAGTTTTGCCAGTCAGCCCCTGTGATAAGGCTAACTTACTCTTCCAGCTCAATTTAAACTATAGTTAAAACATGGGCTGTGCTGATTATAGTTTACTGTATTTTCAAACTCAATAGTTCAAAAGTCCTCAAATAAATTTTTTCTGACATTTCTTAATATGCCGTCTCAAGTTAAAACTTTCAGTTTTTTAGGCATAGAATTTCAATAGAGAGGCGCCAAAATAATGTTTGTATTAAATCGTTTACATCTGTGACAATCTTCTAATAAATATTATGACTTCTTGGGCTATGAATTATACAGTTATGTGTTTTTTTACAGCTGAGGGAAATCGCACGGAAAACTGGGGATATACTAAATAAGGTTAACGACATTCTCTGCCACATCCAAGCTCCAGGCCTGCCTCCAGATAAATTGGCTACTTCAGACAAGGCATTTCAAATTTGGGCCATGGTAATGAATCTTTGGTTAAATAAATGTTTTCTTAATTATAATGGTATTGGATTAAACTTTAATTCAGTGATAAAACCTGCCAAAGGTATGATGACACTTGGCTGCTAGGTAGAAAACTAGGTAGGAAACCTGTATTCCTCGTTCTGAAAACATCAAGTACTGGGGTGTAAATATTAGTCTTGGGGCCATCATTCCATGAGTCACCGTTCAAGCGAGGGTCAATGTATTCCGAAAATATTTATACCTGCACCTCCAGCCTCCCCTCGCCATTAGTCCGTCTCCTCGGCTCGCCAAGCCCAAGTGCCAGAGCTTTACTTTTGGCAGGCTGTATATCTGTTTTAGATGATAATACATTTAGTAGTAAAGTCAGTTTGAATCAATGAATATGATTCAATTCACAAATATACATCCTATATATTAATACCCAACAAGAATTTATAAGAGCGTGACGTAAGAAATTAGTGAACAAATTTTTATGTTTGTCTTGTGAATATAATGTGGTGAAAGTAAGTGGATGGATTCAACAAATTTCCATACACATTTAAATGTGATGGCCCAAAATCCCTAGACTGTTAAAAGCCATTAATTTGACACTGTAATTAAATAATTACAGTTTACCGTTCCTAATAATCAAATTCCTACCGTCACTAAAATCTATAATTAGAAAGAGGAACGGTGCTCTTAACATTATTTCATTTTGAAAAGTTGGCTGGTACAAAATGTAAAATAAACCACCAGACGCTAAGATATTTGCTCCAAGCTAATCTCAACTGAGATGTTCCCACGGGTCCGGCCGGGCATTGGTATCAGCAGGGATGCGCAGCGTCAGCAACTTGACGGTCAGCATTTGGCCCTAAGTGCACGATTCCTGTGCCTCTAAGTTTGAGTAATGGCGTGAGTGATCGTCGGGGGCAGCACTGAACAACGGAGTGTTCCCGTGACGTCACGTGCTAAACTGTTTTCTGATTGGCTGGCTTGGTTCAGCGTTAGAGAAGGAGACGAGAGCCTCGCCCCAGTCCCTAGGAAGTCACGATGTAATTAACACGCGTCACGCTGCCTCTCCCTGTTAAATTATTAATCGGCGTTGTTTTTATAAATTTAATGTAACCATAATTGTTGTATTTTAACCGCGGATATACCTAATGTTAACGACATTTAAATTGGTTTAGATGAGTTTTTGTGAAGTTGTAAGTTTGAATAAATAGTAATTATGTTTCCCAACCGGCATTATTATTATTTGAACTCCCGAAATCGGCCAGAGTGTTACATAAATTCACTTTTCAGGCACTGGCTCTGTCCTATAGGCCTTCTAAGCTTCAATGTAGATCTTATGGAAGAATATAAATAGACAGAATTGTATATTAAACAGCAGTTGAAACACATCACAACAAGTACATATCAACGAGGTTTAATATCTAAAGGCTTCGTCTGTCATAAAAACAATGCCTACATGCTGACCACCATTTTCCTCAGACAACCAATCAAATCCTCTCTTAACAAGTTAAATCTTAGTCAGCTTCGGTGAAGAGAGGATTTTTGTTACTTGATGAAAATGATGGTCGACAATGCAGGCTTCACTTTTTTACAATAGGGTGAGAGTCTGTAGATGTATTAACTCGTTGGTACAAATGTTACAGACATTATATAAATAATGACCACCTGTAATGATAACGCAGAATATACCCTTCTGAGGGGTGTTATAAATTAAAAACCATAAAATTGGTAACCATGCATAATGTTTATTGTTCAGTAAGATTTATTGATTTTACTTCACTTTATATACGTTGTATCAATCTATTTTAGTTTGTCTATAATCATCTGCAATAATTAACAATAACTACAGTATTTATAAGAAAAACAAATTCAACAAAATATAGAAGTAATAAAATGCACATAACAACAGGCATAACAATTAAAAATTTTCTATTAACAATAAATAAAGATATGAAACTACTGGCTCGTGACCATGGGTGAGCGAGTAGTGTTTCTTAAATCGATTCGAGTATTGAACCAAACTACTCGAGTATCGAGTCGAGTCGAATCGAGGAGTTCTTTTAAAAGTAAAAAAAAACTCTTTAATTTAAATTGTTTTTATTGAAAACAATTGTTTGTATATACTAAACTTTAATTATAAAAAAAACATTTTATTGAATTATTAGTGTTATTATTTATTTTGTTTTAACCTTAATTATACCATGAATTAATGATTTAAATTAAAAAATATATATATATTTTGTTTTCAATAACCATAAAAAAAGACATGTATTACAAATATATATATCGATACAACAATTTTGGGTTAGTTTATCAAAACCAGAACATCCAGAAGAAAGTATTTATTGACCCTGGCCCGAACCCCCCCTGTGCCCCTCTCTTACTTAACTCACGGGTATGCCTAAATAACCCACCTGTCATTGTCTCCTTACATGTGAGCTAAAAATAAAATTTAGGCTTAATTTTCTTAATTTCAGACACTTACTTTTTTAAATATTGGTTAGTGGCGTAAATGTGGGTAAACGGCGGGAGTAGCTTTGCCCTTTTTTAACTAGTTGGGGATACGGCGGAAGTAATCAACTACTTGACTCGAATTTTCGAGTAGTCTCTAATACTCTCAAGGTCTTCGAGTATTAGAAAATACTCGACAGGGACTCGAAAACTCGAGTACTCGCCCACCCCTAATCGCGACAAATTAAAACACATTAATAATACTAACCTGACTAGCTCTATAAAATCTTTGTTTAGTTTCACCCAAAGAGGTTTATTGTATAATTGGAGGTAACACTGCTTCACTATTTTTGTCGAAAAAGCGAGCCGGTGATTTTTTCAGGTTGGAGGCAAATTTCTCGTTCTTTGAACTATCCTAATTGGTTGTTTTATTCTTCTAAGTGAATCTACTCATGCCAATCACTGGAATAACAGTAATAAAAGTTGGAACAAATTCATTTTTTCGTTTCAATTAATCTTGTCATGAAATATAGTAAATGAACAAATGAAAAAATTCAAGTTTATTAATTTTCAAGTAATGAGCAGGTATTTTTTGAGTCACTTTGTTGACTCGTTCGATTTCAGCGTGTAGTTCTTTGCCTCACCAAAACTTGGCAAAGAACGGCTTACAATTTTGTTCATCGGTGTTGCCTCCAGAAGTACCAATAGATCTCCTTGGTTTCACCATATGACCTCCTTAGCCCTAACTGACAAACAACTACAGCTGGTAATTTTATAAATGATATCCTCCCATAAGATTTGCACTGGAGCTTACACAGGACCCATGGGGTGGAACTCTAAGGTTTGATGTGGATATTATCAGGTCTATAAATTAATGTGATATGTAAGCTATATTCATGCACAATTTATAGTCATCTAAACGTTTTATCAATCGTTAAAGAAGGACCAGGCTATGGTATAACGATTGACTATGTTACAACAGGCCTTTAAAAATTAATTGAAACAATATTTCACAGGGAAATTACGAAAGATACCCTGTATCAGATATGTTGAAGAAGGACAACAGCATACCATTCGGTGTTTCCCAACACCTTTTGAAGACATATTCAGCAGATGAAAAATATGAAACAGATTTATTTTTTCAGGTAAAGATGTAATAAGAAAGTAAAAAACCCTAAAGTTGATTAAAAAACTAATGTAAGCCTACTCTTAAGCCCGATTTATAGATGTGTGTCACCCCGGTCATTAGCCAAATAAGTGTTCATGAAAATGGCTTTATTTGCACAAAATAAAATTATTTACTGATGTTTCCTGTTGCAGCAAACCTGGGTACTCTGCACCCATATTATTATTATGGAGAATAAGTAAAGTATTATGTCCCCTTTAATTATGAACACTAGTATCCTGTCGCGGCTTTGCTCGCGATCACAACGTAATATTATACTGACATTCCCGTATAAATATTGTGTTACCGTTCCAAAGCCGACATGGCCTGCTGATTAACTGTGTTTACTCTATCCAGCTGATTGCTTAAAACTTATAGTTATTTCCCAATGTTAAGCTTATGGGAAAAAACTCAACTTTAAGGGGCCCAGGGCCTCCCTCACAAATTATTTCTCTATAAAAAAGTTTCCTGCACAACTTCACGTTAGGCTCTTTCCAGTGACATCAAAAACATGAAAATCAGTTCAGTAGTTTAGGAGGAGTGATTGTCACAAAAAACCTGCTTGCCTATTAAATAAGTATAGATAAATTAATAAAACTTGGCATGTGGCTTCAGCTAGTTGAGTTCTATTAATATTTGCCTAAAAACTCATTTTTAGTTGTTTCTTGTTACAGCAAACCTGCGCAGTCAGCTCCCATGTTATTCTTATGGAGAATAATTCAAATGGCATATATCACTTATTTATGAATGTATATTGATGAAACTTGGTGTGTGGCTTTACTTAGTTGATTTGTATTCATATCACCATATTTTGTGTTCCTTCTTGCAGCAAACCTGCGTAGTCAGCCCCCATGTTATTCTCATGGAGTATAGCGAAAATGTTATATATTGCTTAACTATGAAACTATTAAAGAAAATTGGTAAGCCGCTTTAAGACATGTATAATATGTATACTTTGGAATGTATTCACATTCGCCAAAGAAACTGAAGTTCAAGCAAACGATTTCAGCCCGAAAATTGATGTGTACTGTCTTTTGGTTACTGATGGATTTTTCGCCTCGTGGTGACACAATTAACTCAACTAGTAGCCTGTCGCGGCTTCGCTCGCGATCACAACGTAATATTATGCTGACATTCCCGTATAAATATTGTGTTACCGTTCCCAAGCAACATGGCCTGCTGATTAACTGTATTTACTCTATAAGTATGTATACTTTAAGACATGTATAATATGTATACTTTGGAAGTTTGCTGAGTATGCAGGATTGCTGTGACGGGGGTATTTATGTTTAGTGTGTCAATTGAAAGAGGTTGGGCCCTGAAATCTATTTCAGTTACTCTTGTATTTTGGGACCCTACCTACAGGCCTGCACAGCGTTATCATATGGAAGAATAGAAATCCTGTATAATAATAGCGTGTATTGGCGATGTATAACCATCTATTCAGAGTTAGCTACTGAACGCAGAGTAACCAATATGGAGTAAATAGATTTCTCTTAGCCCAGGGCTGGTAAAAAATATGATATCGTAAATTTACTCAGGTATAAGTTTTCCATTGGCGTAAAGCCCTGTTTTTGGCAACTTTTTAATCATTTTGTTTAGTGTGCTGTGCCCTACATTGCATCTGAATTCAACACAACAGCTGAGTAAAGTAATAGCTGTTTTTGTAAACAAAACAGACAACTATTCAACTAAGATTAGGTTTTTGGGTTTAGCAAGCAACAAGCAACCATTGTGTTATGCTGGGTTGGAATAGAGTTTTAAGTTATTCTTTTACCCTTATGGCAATAATTGCGTTTTGTTACTACAGGGGAACCTCAATAACTCCAACCTTAATAAATCTAATTCCTTGTTAAGTCAAAGTTATGTCATTCCCCTTGATCTTGCCTATCTAATACTGTGCTTGAAGTAGTAGGTTAATGTATCTTATCTGTCATCAATCCTAAGTCACTTGTAGATGACTTTTCCTTAGTTCTTTTTTCGAGACTACTGTCCCATTTTCAAAACTACTCGTCAAAATCTAGTTGTGAAACACGTAGTCGTTGTCAAAGTGAACAATATTACACATGTCACAAACAAACACGAACGGTATACGAACCAGCTGACTTTTGTTTTTATTACAAAATAATAATTGAATTGTAAATATTTTGTATTGTAAATATTTGGTATTGTAAATATGGTATTTTTCATAGTCAATTATCGAATAAAGTTTTAAAAACAATTTTACAGTTTTTATGATTTATAAAGGTTTTGATTATTTATTTACTAGTTGAGAGGATGATGAGGTAAGCGATTTTTCTCTTCTTAACATTTGGCGACCGTTGAACAGGACTGTTTATTTTTCAAAACCTTTATTTTAAAATGGAAACTTCAAAGGAAGCAAGATCTGTTTTAATGAGTTATTTTTCTAAAGTCTTAAACAAACTTTCTCCTTTGTTGGGAAATGACAGAATTGATCAATTAGAGGTACAAGTCAATTTTAGAATGTTAGAATTAAAGGCAGAACAACTTCAAGTTTTATATAAACAGATTTTTGAAATATTGTTAAGTATTGAAAACACCATTGAGGAAGACTTACTAACTGAAAATTCTAAGGCTGATGAATATTTATGTTTTTTTTTAAAACTGCTAAACTTAAGGTAAAAGAAATACTACAAGGCAATGATGTAGTTAGTGTTAACTCCGAAGCGTGTACCAGTAACAGTTGAAACAAGAGAAAATTCAAGCTTCCTCAGAGTTACAAACGTTTGATGGTGATTTGATTAATTGGCTACCATTTTGGAGTCAGTTTTGCACAATTCACAATGACTCTGACATTGTTCCCGAGGACAAGTTTCAATACTTTTTACAATCAATTGTGCCTGGGTCACGGGCTTATGACGAGGTTCAGAGTTTTCCTCCATCTGGCACAAACTATGCCGAAGTAATTGAAAGTTTGCAGGCTAGGTTTGGCAAAGAGGATCTGCTAGTCGAAGTTTATATTCGGGAACTCTTGAAAATTGTGTTGCAAAATGCTCTGGAGGGTAAGAATGCCATGTCTTTGCAGTGTCTTTATGATAAACTCGAGTCTCATTTGTTGGAGACTTTAGGAGTTACCACAGATAAATGTTCCTCTATGTTGTACCCACTTGTAAAAACTTGTATGCCGGAAGATCTTTTGCGAGCTTGGAAAAGGAGCTCTTTTCTGGTGGGGAATGATGCTCAAGAGAGACTTAGTAATCTGATGAAGTTTATGTTATCTGAAGTTGAGGGGGAACAATGTATCGGTTTGGCTATGTCTGGTTTTGGTATTAATTATCCTAATAAAGAAAAGCAGCCCAGAGTCAAGTTTCTTACAGTCGACTAGTAAAAAAGATGTTCCAACGGCTTCGAGCCTCGTGTCTTCTAGTAAGAATCAAAACATTCTTTTTGTGTACATTTTGTGATAAAAATCACAAAAGTTGTGACTGTTTCGCGGCTCAAAAGATGTCTCTAGCAGACAAACAAACAATATTGAAGGAAAGAAAGGTTGTTTTTGTAGTTTACAACCAGGTCATACGATAAAGCGTTGTAGGGTTAATCTAAGATGTATTCTATTCAAAAAGCGACATTATGTAATAATATGCCCTAATATTCATTCCAAGGACAACAAAAGTGAGTCTGTAGATGACAGCCTCAAAGAACCTTCTAAAGGAATGACTGTTCTAGAAAAAGACAATGTCCTAGCCTGTTAGTCTAGCAGTGAAACTCCAAAAGTGTTCATGAAAACTTTGGAAGCGAAATTGCGAAATCCTAGGAGTAGTCAGATGGAATCTGTTCGTATTCTTTTTGATTCTGGTTCCTAACGCTCATATATTATTGACAGTTTAGCTATGAAAATGAGTTATGAGTCGTTAGGTGAGGAAACCATCATCCACTCTCTTTTTGGTAACGTACAGTCTGCTGAACAGAAACACAATCGTTATCGTGTCTTCTTGACTAGTCATAACTCTTCTTACAAATGTAATTTTGAAGTTTTAAGCCAGCCTACAATATTTGGAAATATTTTACATGTAGCACAGGGACCTTGGTTGCAAGAGCTTGCGGATAAGAATGTAATCTTAACTGATGCTCAAAAGACGAACAAGCTCATTGGTATTTTAGTAAGAGCAGACATATCACTGGAACATATAAGGTAAGCTATTCACTGGAAAAAAATCAGCTGAATTCTGGACTAGTTGCTATGGAATATCTCCTTGGATGGACACTCTGGGAAAAGTTACAGGTGAGAAATCTGGAATTTGTATATCACCTGTAGTAACTTCTACGTTTATTCAAGACGCTGACATATCTGAACTCTGGAGGTTGGACACGTTTTGATTAGGGAACCCAGTGAACAGTTTTCCAAAGAACAAAAGGCAATCGCTGTAAAAGAGCACTTTTTGGTAACCACTACGTTAAATGAAGAAGGACGGTGCGAGGTGTGTTTACCCTGGGTTATCCTCCATTCCCAAGCTATAGAGATGTTGCACAGAAAAGGCAGTTTGTAGTTGCGAAGAATTTAGAGAACAACAATTTTTTTACAGATTATGATGCAGTCTTTCAGCAGTGGCTACATGATGGTATAATTGAGGTTGTCCCAAATGATGAACTCGAAAGAAACTGGCATTATCTCATAGACCAGTGATAAAGGAGAGCAGTGCTACGACTTGAATTTGTCCAGTATTTGATGCTTCAGCTAGGAGTAGGTTGCCACCCTCGTTGAATGACTGTCTAGATAACGGGCCTAACCTGATTGATCTGATACCTTCTGTAATGTTGCGTTTTAGAGAAGGATCGCTTACCGCCATAAAAGGTGAAGTATATTGAATCAGCTGATGTAAGCTGTTGTGATTTTGTTGTTTATGTTTGTAATATGTTGAGATATAAATTGTAATTTATAAAGGATAAAAATGTCTTATTATTTGGTGTAGTTAAAAACATAACAGTGGCGACGAGACAACGAAAAACCCGTGCCAAAAGGCATCAAGAGGATTTGGTCGAAATGCAAGTGCAACCACAAGAAATTGAAGGACACTTGAAGTTCAAATGTGAGCAGTTAGACCCAGAGACCATGGAAGCTGATGTTTGGCATATCAAGTTTGAAACGAATCTCCAGCTCTTCCAAGTACAAGATGTGACTACTCGGCGCTTACTTTTCATAAACTGTTTAAACAAAAATGTTTTACAGACACTTATGAATCTTTGCAGGCCAAAGTCAATCAGCGAATACTTGTATGAAGAACTGTTTGAAATACTATCAGGTAATTACAAAACTAAAAGTTGCCGAACGGGTAAAATTCTTTTCGTTCAAACAAAACGGGGAGTCTTTAACTGAATACGCGAATAAATTAAGGAACATGATAAACTACTGCAACTTTCCAAGTGAATTTTACCAGCAAGCTTTTGGTAACTGCTTTTATTATGGGGGTAAGTAACTCTAACAATAAAGAATCACTATTGAGAAAAGATCACGACTCCCTTACCGATGTTTTAGAGTTAGCTAATACTCTATCTTCTATTCAAATAGAATATGGCATTAATAAGGAGCCAGAGTGTAATTATGTGCATTTAGGCCCCTGCTTTGTTTGCGGAGGAAATCATTTAAAAAGGAATTGTTAAATTAAGAATCCAATTTGTTTCAAATGCGAAAGTAAAACACATATAACCAGAAACTGTAAAGTTAAACAGAGTGTTGAGTTAGTGGAAGATAGTAGCAAGCAGAAACCAAAGGAAAAAATGGATAGTCAGCTTGGGGGAATCCAAGACGTACATTGCATAAATCGTAAGATAGAGAGCTTTCCCGTGTTAATAATCAAAGTTCTTATAAATGATAAATCGGTTCTTATGCAGTTTGACACAGGTAGTTGTGTGTCCATAGTATCTGAACAAACTTGGATTGATCTTAATAAACCTGCTCTTTGCCCAAGCCAACAATCTTTCACTTCTTTTACCTGTCAAAGAGTTGGTTTGCTTGGGGAATTTAATGTTCAGGTAGCTCTTGGGAAATTAAATAGAAAATTTAAACTTTTTGTTGCTTTTGGAGTAAACCAAAACATTCTATGTAGAGACTGGATTTATCAGCTTAGATTACTTGGGGAATCACTCGTAGGCTTACAGAAATTCTCTACTAGTACAAATACTAATACTCTGCAAATTCAGAACTCAAACATAAGTATATCTGATTTATGCAATGAGTTTGATGAAGTATTCACACCAGGGGAAGATAAATGTTCTAAAGTTCCCGCAATACTTTATTTGAAGAAAGATGCTGTTCCGATTTTTAGAAAAGCTAGACCGGTTCCTTTAGCACTTATAGACAAAGTACGTGAGGAATTAGATCGTCTCATAAGTAATGGCGTGCTATAAGAAATTGATCACTCGGAATGGGCCGCACTATGCGTAATACTTAGAAAACCGAATGGATCATTACGCATCTGTGCCGATTTCTACACAGGATTGAATCAGGCATTGGAAGTAAAAACCTTCCCACTCCCTACTCACGATGAGTTTTTTTCAAAATTAGTAGGAGGACAAAAGTTTACAACACTTGATTTGACTGATGCGTATCTTTCAATTCCTATGGAAGAAAACTCAAAAAATCTCCTTGTAATTAATACAATATTTGGTTTGATGCGTTACAACAGATTGTGCTTTGGTGTAGCCCCAGCAACAGCGATTTTTCAGAGACGGATGTATGGTATGCTCTCTGATTTGGAAGGAGTTGCATTTCTCCTTGATGATGTAATAATCACTGGAGAAAATGATGAAGAACACTTAAGCAGATTAAATGAAGTTTTGAAAATAATCAAGGAAGAAGGATTTTGTTTAAACCGAGCCAAGTGCAAGTTTTTACAAGATAAGGTTAATTATCTCGGTTTGACCATTTCTAAAGAAGGTATTGCCACCAACATGGACAAAGTAAAGCCAATTTTAGAAATGGATGAACCCAAATATGTGTAACAACTGTAGACATTTATTGGAATGTCCAACTTTTACTCAAGGTTTATCCCCAATTTCGCAGACATCTGTGCACCTCTCAATGAATTACGAAAGAAAGGAATAACATGGAATTGGACACAAGATTGTTCTGAAGCCATTGTTAGGATTAAGGCAGCACTGACTTGAACTCCAATTTCGGTTCCATACGATAGGAATTTGTCACTTGTAGTGGCAGCTGATGCATCTTCAAAAGGAATCGGATGTGCTATATTTCATAGATATCCAGATGAAAAGGACAAACCAATTGCCTATGCTTCAAAGACCTTAACAGCAGCTGAAAAGAACTACTCTCAAATTGAAAAGGAAGCTTTGGCTATAGTGTATGCTCTAAAAAAGTTTCGCATTTACCTTTGGGGCAGCAACTTCTTAATTCAGACAGATCATCGACCCCTTTTATCCATATTTGGTTCGATGAAAGGAGTTCCCACAGCAACATCTTGTAGACTTCAAAGATGGGCACTATATCTTACGAATTTCCCATTTAAAATTGAGTACGTTCCTACAAACGAATTTGGGAAGGTAGACTGTTTAAGTAGAATGCCAGTCGGTAAGGTGAAGTTTTTGATGAAGCAGATGAAGCATTTAGTAAGGTTGTAAGTTTGATTTTTTCGGGAAGTTTGAACTCTCTTCCAGTAACTTCCAAAGAAGTTAAAGAGGCTACTGAAAAAGATCCTGTTCTTTGTGAAGTAAAAAATATGATTGTAAATAGTTGGCCGTTAAGTGTCGTTCGTCCAGATCTGGAGCCTTACAAAAAGAAAAAGCATGAATTAACTGTACATGAGGGTTGTATTATGTGGGGGGTTATAACTGTGATTCCAACCAATCTAAGAGAAAAGATTCTTACAGATCTTCATGAAACCCACCAAGGTATAGTTAAAATGAAGGCACTGGCCCGAGAATACATCTGGCCCAGTATAGATCAATCAATAGAACGTGTAACTTGTGACATCTGCAACATGTATGCCCCTCAACAACCTCAAAGAAAGTTTATCAAGTTGGCCTGTTTGTAATCAACCATGGAGCAGAATTCATGTTGACTTTTTGGGGCCATTCCTGGACAGCACATTTCTTCTAGTGGTTGATTCCTACTCAGGGTGGATAGAAATTACCAAAGTTAACTCTATGTCCACTGCAACGACGGTTAAAGAACTAAAAAACATGATTTGCCGTTATGGGATTCCAAAAACCATAGTTTCTGATAACGGAACTTCCTTTACATCAACAGATTTTGCTACATTTTGTAAACAACTTGGAATAGAACATGTGACAACACCAGTAAACCATCCAGCGTCCAATGGGCTGGTGGAAAAGTATGTTCACACAATGAAAAATACATTGCGGAAGCTGTGCCAAGAAAAGTCACCAAAAGGATTAGAAGCAAATTTAAATAACTTTCTCTACAAGTACAGACTTACGCCACATATATCCACAGGATTATCACCAGCTGAACCCTTTCTCGGTCGCAAAATGAGGTGTCAATTTGATTTACTTCGTCCGGAGAAAAGTAACAATGGGGGAGAAGACGGAGTAACAAGGAATTCTGGGAAAGTCACGAAAGAATTTCAGATCAACCAAGCAATATTTTGGTCCCAAATAAAGAACGGGAAACCTCTGTGGACAGCGGGGAAAGTAGTGAAGAGATTGGGGAAAAATGTTTGGTTAATAGAAACTGGAGGACGTGTTTTTAAAAAACACACCGATATAGATTCCAAAATTCACAGCCTCATGAGGGTCTTAGCTCAGCGAGGAGGTGAAGTATATTGAATCAGCTGATGTAAGCTGTTGTGATTTTGTTGTTTATGTTTGTAATATGTTTAGATATAAATTTTAATTTATAAAGGATAAAAATTTCCTATTATTTGGTGTAGTTAAAAAAACAAAAGGGTCGTTTTTGGAGTAAAATGCAGTCCATTCCTGTTAGAAGCTGTTATTGACCTTCATCTGCAAAGATCAATGGAATCACAGGGTTACAATCCAGAAGATGTGAAGCGATTGCAGAGAATTTTGTATGTTGACAAAGTTTCGACTAGTGTGGACACACATGAGCAGCTTGACGAGTTTATAATACAGTCGCGGAAAGTATTGGCCGCTGGTAATTTTGATCTTAGGGGATGGCAAGCTACGCGCTATGTTGAAGAGGGAAATACTAGTTCTGTAACTAATGTCCTAGGAATTCAAAGGGACAATGGAAAGGACCTTTTCTTTGTTAACCTAAGTCCTCTTAAAGATTTTGACCTATCACATATTACCAAAAAGAAATTTTGTCTATTTCACATAAAATATTCGATCCTATTGCAGGTTTTTTGTCCAGTTATATTACTTCCTAAACTACTTTTACAAACTATGTGGAACTTGAAAATTTATTGGGACACTGAGGTTAGTGAGGATATTTGGCAGAAGTTCACTGATTGTTACAACGAGCTCATTTCTCTCAAGGAAGTAAGAATACCACGTTGGATAGAAAAACTGTTGGTATTTCAGCAGGATGTAGCATCCACACATTTTGCGATGCAAGCAAAAATGCCTATGCAGCAAAAATATTCATGAGAATTGAAACTGTGAGTGGAATTATTGTACAATTAATTTCTGCCAAATCAAGGATTGCTCCACTGAAGCATTGAATCTCAAGACTGAAGTTTACTAGCTTTAACGGTCGGAGCACGTCTTACAGTAAACTGACATAGAAGCAATGAATTGGAAGAGTATACCTATGTATTATTGGACAGACTAAAGTACAGTATTAGCATGGATAAAATAAGAGAGCAACTGGAATGTCTTTCTATGGAATCGAGTTACTGAAATACGAAAATTAACCAACTTAAACCAGTAGAATCATGTACCAGGTGAATACAATCCTGCAGATCTTCCATCTAGGGGATGCAGTGCAAAATACTTGTTAGAATATAGATTGTGGGAGGGACCTGAATGGTTGAGGATGCCTAGAGATGATTGGCCTGTGAATGAAGAAGCGCAGTACAACGTCGAAGAAATTTACGTTGAAAGAAGGAAATCCATACAAGTTCTGACAGATACATGTTTAATACAAAAAATAAATGGTTTGTGACTGGTGTGAAGTATCTTCTAAATCAAGCTCTGAGAGTAAATGTTGCGAAAATGTTGGAACTAAGTGGTATTCTCGATACTTTTCAGAGTATCCCAAAATCCCAGGCTCTTGGTTGTCTGGATACTCAGATTTTTGCAAAACTGCAAACTCAAAGTAGATGATCGTACAGTAGGAGAACTAAAAGTTCAAGAAAATTAATGAGACCATTACAGAAACTATACCCATTAGAAGTAACTGCAAGTGAAAAGAGTAATGAATTTAAAAACGATGAAAAAAGTGATGTTCCTGAACGCAAGCCACAAGAAGATAAAACTCGATCTGGTCGTAACATTAAAGTGCCAAAGCAGTTCACTTTGCTATGTTAGAATTTTGTGTTGAGTAGCAAGACTACTCAAGGTGGGAGAAAGTTATGAACTCAACAGAACAACAGCTTTTCGTTTTTATTACAAAATAATAAATGTATAGTAAATATTTGGTATTGTAAACATGGTGTTTTTTCTTAGTCAATTATCAAATAAAGTTTTAAAACAATTTTTTAGTTTTCTGATTTATAAAAGTTTTGATAATTTATTTACTAGTTGAGAGGATAATGAGGTAAGCAGTTTTTTCTTTTCTTAACAGACAGGTACTCGAATACAAAACAAACAAACGTTTAATATAGTTAGTGTGGCCGGCCAAGGACTAATCCAGACTGAGGGGATACTGAACATCCGTGAGGAGTGATACGATTAACTGATGTTATGATTTGTCTGGCCACGCTAACTGTATTGTTTGTTTGTTGTGTATTCTTTTCCCCGTCCGTGCAAAACAGAAACCTACACAGGTGATTGTGACATTAGTATTTTTTTAAACTTTGACAATGACTACGTGTTTTACAACTAGATTTCGATGTGTAGATTTGAAAATGGGATAGCAGTCCCAAAACTAGTCATCTACTAGTGATTTAGTATTAACGACGGAAAAGGTACGTTAAACTATAACTTCAAGTTAATTTTCAATCCAGGAGGCAAATTTATGCTATTTTATCTCTTTCAGTCGAAGGGTTGGCGGAGAACACCTTCATAACTCAAAGTTTTGCGGTCTTTTTAAACTACTTCCACACCTCTATAACTCGGAAGTTTTAGCTGAAAAACCTCTATAGTCGAATCTGTAGAGTCACCGTACCTCTATAAGTGGAAGTTTTGACTGCAGAACCTCTATAAGTCGAAAGTTTACATTATTGGTTTGGGTTCCTAAACCTTAATTTCTGTATTTGAGAATCCATAGTTTATGTTACAATCCGATATTCCAACCTCCCTCCACCCTACATCTACATCTACTTCAGTCTGGCGTCTATAGTTGATCAAAATGTCAAGGTTCAATTGCATGTATGAAATGCTTGAAACGTTGTATTTTACAACTGACATAGCTTCAAAGGTCGGAAGGGTTGTATTGTTGTGGGGCAAGTGATAATAAGAGAAAAAACCTGTCTAATAATAGACGGGAAGTGGTAAAACGGACAAAATATCACCAAATTGTCAAACTATGAGTCATTGATTGTTTACTTTCCTACTCTTCAACATGTTTACTGTTCAATGACGGTTTTTTTCTAAATCCTATTTTACGTTCACCAAAAATCTGTTTAAAACAGTACCACGCTTATTGTGGGTATTTGCAATTGTTAAAACTATTTTTAACTATAATTATTACGATTGGTTATGATACACTGTGTACGAAACAAAAAATAATGTAAGGATTCTACTCCTCCATGAATTATCGATTGTGTTACTGTGAGGTCTGTATAACAAGATCACGTTGATAAGTCGAACCTCAATTTTTCAAAATATTCGATAACTCTAATTTTTTCGTCCCCCTGAGGTTCCACTGTAATAATGGATCAGTAGTAGATGACTTTTCCTTTGTTAAATCTTGGGCATAGGAAAAGATGTGTAACAGGGTGGCATTCTAGTACCTAGTTTATAGCTGGAAATTTTGATATACGAACCAGTAAGTTCTATCCCGATTCCTGAAATCGCCAATCGCTTCGCCTGTGATGTTACAGCTATGAGTCTTTAGTCTGCCAGAAAAATAAACAGCTGTGTAGAAGATGCAAATGTGTTGACTAATGCGTAGTAATTTTGGTGAAATACAAAACGTTGCCATACGTAAGAACGGCTTGCAAAATCCAAAACATATCATATAACCAGCGTCTCTAATTTTCTTGTTTAATTTGGTAACCTATATATATTCCTTAATTTTGGCAGTTTAAGAGTTTTTTATAAAGCTGAATCAACAGTTTTTAGTAAACAATGATGGTAATGATGGGTAGTGGTTCATGGTCATTATCTGATGTATCTTTTAATTTTTGTTTTGTAAAGTATTAATATCTTGAGTACGAATTAAGATTTTCAAAAGCGGCATTTCACAAAACGGCGTGCAGTATCGTGCCGGTGCTAGTTAAAAAAAGGTCATAACCTCACCTTTATATTTAGAAAAAATGTATGAATCAAATATGGGGGATTCAAGATGACCCAAAAAATGACATCATAAACGTAGAAAAAAAGGGGGAAGGGACTTTTTAACAAACCTGTATGTAAACCAGTTGATTTACAGTATCAGGGTATAGCGTAAGGGGTGGATGAAACTAAATCAAGATATGATAAACGGCCTTTTCTAATGTAAAATCCCCAAGTGACAACGTACTGTGTTTAGTTAATTTACATTTTCTTCAATAACTCAATAAATATTTGTGCTACCATTATGAGGGAGGGCTTAAAATTGTTTACTTTTTACATCATATAATTAAATATGAATTAATTCTATATTTGGGGCTTTTCTGACCCTTTTTGAACCCAAAAACTCTAAATTTTAAAAATTAAAATCCCCAAATAAGGGGGTTAGAGTTTTATAATTGTTTTGCCCAATGAACTTGTCCAACTGATTATAGAAAGGATGTCCCTACCTTTGAAGTAATTCGGACAACAAATGTGACTACTACAGTGCAAACACACACATATAATATTTATTTATCTAAAATATTTTGAATGACCCCCCAAAATGTGTTCAGGGGGTCTCGTAAGAACTTCTATGGTGGTCCTGGGCTTAGGTTTCACCGTGCGAGGCATGCTAAAAGCTCACTTTTCCATAGGAAATTTGCTAATAACACCTGATCAAAAACAACCAGTGAGCTGTCAATGTAACGTACGTGGTAAAGTATCAAATATGATTGTTGTTGAGCAAACCTTGCCCCCCAGGTAGTTGCATTAAAGCAATGCATGTCATATGTTCATATAAATAAGGCTTGGCCTTGAAGCTTCTATTCTTCAGGATTATATTACAGTAGACCATCTCTTAACCGACCCTCACGGGACCGGGCCTATGACGGATAATCTAAAAGGTCAGTTAAAACGGGCAACTGTTTTAAACATGTTAAAATACTGTAGAAATAAATGTATTATTGATATTGTATGAATCAAAAACTAGGCTGTACACTGACGCGATGCAGAAGCAAAAAAGCTCTGTATTGTACTTGACGCGCAGAGTTTGGTGATAAACTGACTTTGAGTGACGTTCCACAATATCGTAAGTTTCTCTTGTGAGTCATAACAAAACTTAACTTGAACGGATACGCTTCTATTTTAGTAATACGATAAGGATGGGAACGGAAGTCTCTCGAATCATAGAAAAGGTCGGTTAAACCAACCAGTTTTACAATTTAGGGCGGATAAACTGACCTCTATTTTGTGCCCGAGCAGAAGCGGTTAATCCGAGTGGCGGTTGATCCAGGGTCGGTTAAGAGAGGGTCTACTGTATAGAAATATATTTCTTAGGTGTACCGATGATACTCACTTGATGTTTTTACTCTCTTTCAGACAGCACTAATTGATCAAAATGTTTTCTCCTGGTCTAAATCGGACGTGAAATCTAAACTGGTATCATTAAGTGTAGCAACTAGAAAGAAGGGTGAAGATTTGAAGAAAATACATTTATTGACTTCCCCTATTACAGTGAGAATTTCCATGGATAATAATCTGACAAACACCGTTGTTAAAGGCAGTGCTCTCCAGTTGGACCCTAATTTAGACCCTACATATCTGGATGTGGAGGTTAAAATTCATAGAATAGATACTCCGCCCAAAGGATTTGTAACAATCCGTTTTCTCTTTCCCCCGACTACTGAATCATTACGAGTAAGTAATTTAGTAACAATAGTGTTTTGGATTTAGACAATTCTTCATTAATTAAGACTCTTAAATAGTGTAATTGAACATTAAATTCTTTTAAGCAAATAATACAAATGCCGCGCCTTATCACAATATATTTAACCGAAATGCACTTGCACAAGATTTACGTTTTGCTATGCGCTCCGTTCCCACAGTAACATTACAGACAGAAAGTCTTTATTTTGACTTCCCTAAATCCGGCCCTGCAGTACAGTGTGCTGTAGTTTGGTTGCAATGTTTAATGTTTTGTTTATTTTTATTTTGTTTGTAGTTTTGTAACGAGGTACATAATATAACATACACATCCCACTAGTCCTAAGTGATTACTTGACATGCAGCATCGGACCGGTCAAAGTTCAAAAATTGTCTCTTCCTCTAAGGGAGGTTGACGTCAAGAGATAAACTTAGGATCTAAGACTTAGGCTAGGATATCGAGAAATAGGCTCTTAGTGGAGAATGTTTAAACAGAGGCAAGGATTAGATTATAAGGTTTTTAGCAAATTTCCCTTATAGGGAATAGCTATTACCGTAGGACTCATGGTAAGACTTAGGCCCGAGACCATGATAACTTTTTGTTTTAGGTCCCCATATGCCAGAAACACTATTCGGTCAAATTTATATATATATACGTATATACATATACGTATACGTATATATATATATATGTATATATATATGTGTGTATGCTATATATATATAAATCTCACTATTTATTCGGCTGCCGTAAGAATTTCGGTTAAGTAGCTGCCACCTCAAAGGTTAGCGTATGTTTAAGTTTTAACGTGTATTGTTACTCAAAATTAAGTCGGATTAGTGTAGTTTTAATATAATTATATTCTCTACTTATAAAACTAATCTAGATATAAATCATATATAAAGGGGCAAGAATGTCCGGAAATAATAAACCTAATAATTACGGAACCATAAGGCCCTTCAGTGCTATTTTTTTGTAGGTAGGCTTTGCTTGTTTATCCCAACCAAGGTTGAAACAAAATCAATTTGATATATAATTTATATTTCAGGGGAACGGTGATGACCCTTTGGGCACATCGATTTTAGTACCTGTATTTATATATATATATATATATATATATATATATATATACATATATAATTCTCACTATTTATTCGGCTGCCGTAAGAATTTCGGTTAAGTAGCTGCCACCTCAAAGGTTAGAGTATGTTTAAGTTTTAACGTGTATTGTTAATCAAAATTACGTTATTAATATAACTATTAACTTATTTTCATAATTTTTTTATTATAACTATGTGAATCAAAACTCATGTAATTTGACTGCCCTAATTTTACATTTGATTCGGCGCTCCATGTATGTCTAGCAGCCAAATGACTGCCAGCTATGATACTTCATAAATATTTTGCGTTATTTCGCTGCCACCACTTTTGCCAATTCGTCTTGACGATCTTCATTGAAACGATACGAAGATAGTGGTCAAAATTAGCTCTACTCTCGCTGCTTTAACTTGTATTAATGTATTATTTCATATCTTAAATCTCCTAACTGTTATCTTTGTCCAAAGCTCTGGAATGGCAGCTCAAGAACGTCTGTCGTTATCGAAGTAGTTAGATACTGACACATTTCATTGCATCATGAACAATCTCATGTCAATAAAATATATAACATTTTATTTGTAATTTTATATTGACTTGTTTAACATTTTAAATTATATACACCATAACTATAAAGTGAGTTGCGTGAGTGGCTTGTTTACGTGGTGTGTTTACGTCTAACACCGATAACGGCACGGTCGATAAGCGAGGAGACGGACCATCTAAAGTCGGATTAGTGTAGTTCTAATATAATTATATTCTCTACTTAAAAAACTAATCTAGATATAAATCTATATCTATAAAAGAGGAAGTATGTATGTATGTATGTATATATGTATGTAGCCTATGGACTCTGAAACCGCTCGACAAATTGTAATGAAACTTTCAGGCATTATTAGGCATTATTCAAGGATGGTTTGTGTGAAGTTTGGTGCAAATCTGTCCAAAGGGCTCCAACCCAGAGGGCATACAAGGGTGCAGTGTCAGGTTTTAGAAATTTAGTGTTTACAAAATTAACAGCTGTAATTAATTAACAGCTGTAATTAAAAAAATTCAAAGTTTTGGGCGCAACAACGCGCACCGGGTAACTGATAGTAATATATAAAGGGAACCTAATAATAACGGAAACATAAGGCCCTTCAGTGCTATTTTGTTGTAGGTAGGCTTTGCTTGTTTATCCTACCCAAGGTTGAAACAAAATCAATTTGATATATAATTTGTATGTCAGGGAACGGAATAACATATTTCTTCCTCAAACAGTGTTGACCCTGTAGGCACACCGATTTTAGTACCTGTATTAATATCGCAATTCCATGGATTCCATACAAGTTTTTGTGTTTGTTTTGATAGTATAGAAGTAGGTTTTAAATTGTCATGCAATGGAATCCCTTCCACCTCGTATGGCGGCCATTTTTGTTTTGCAAGATTAAATATATTAAAAACGGTAATATTTAGTAAAACACTGTAAAAACAACTTGGGTCATTCTGTCATAAAAAAATGGAAGATATTAGGTGTACGATAATAAATAACTGAGAAATCGTGATTTTTATAATTTAAAACATGCATTTTTGCCATTTATTCACTCAAAAAATCATGTTTTAACTTATAACAATCACAATTTCTCAGCTATTTATAATTCTATAGCAATTAATAATTTAATTATCTTTAAAACTATGGGCCTAGTAAATATATTTGTTAACATGATAGCTTCATAAAGAGCGATTAACGTACCGGACACCGCGCCGGGCCTAGCAGCGCCACGTTGCGTGGTGACTCAGGCGCTTCTGGCTGTTAGCATGACTCGGACTGCACATTTATACTTGTTTGTTTACTGCCCTCTCTACGTTGCTTGTTGAACACTGCCTATTTTCATTAATAATATCATATTATAAGGTTTGTATTCATCGTTAATAGTGGGCCTTGTCAATTTATTGTTCAGTTAACCATTGCATTGAGCGGTTCGTTGGAATTTTGTGTTTCGTTATAACGTTTTATTTTTTGTAGAGGAACTCGGTTGTGTTGTGCCAAGTGCAGTGAAATGCTGATAGTTGTGCTAATGTCATGAATTGTTAAACGAGGGAAATAAAATGGAAGGAAACCTTTAAAAATGGTAAACAATTTTAATCTGAACTGTTATCTACAAGCTTTACAGTGTGGCACTCCTTATGATCAAAAGATAATAATAATGACTGATATGAACAGCATATGCAAAATATGTAATAAGGAAGTCAAAGATGCCGGAGTATAGATAGAAAATACGAAATCCATAAGTACTTGCTAACGTCGTTGTAGTAAAAATAAATTTTTTATTCAGGGAAAATTATATCAGTCCTAGCAATATTAAAGCAGCTTTTAATGTGGAAAATTCAGAATCTTCTACATCGTAGCACTTTCTCAGAGAATCATAGAAACCACTTTTGATGTCAAGCATGACTGCTTGTTATGTGGATAAAAAGCGATGTCTTACTTAAAACTTCCTTCTAGATACCAACCCAAACACATGAGCTTTCAACAATTGAAATACAGCAAACGCTCCTTAATGCTTGTGATGATAGAAATTAAGATTGGGCCTGTAAAGTTAAGTCCAGTCTTTTAGATGTAATTGATTTAGTTGTGGCTAAGCCCTCAGAGCACAGAATAGAAATAGAGAGGACAGCGGGTGAAGCCATGCGAATATCGGTGGTGTGCCCCCTTCAGTGGAGGGGAGAGCGGTGAGTTATCTTTGTCCCACGCGTCTTGAGCATACAATTGCATACAAAACGAGTTCGCACGCAGCACGCTGACGTGAGGGAAGTGAATTTCTTTCCACACACAATCATTAAAAAAATCAAAATCAGTGTAAAAATATAGATTTATTCTAATTTTTCTTGAAATCTGAAAACATTGATTTTTTTGCTGTTCTGATGGTTCTGGTTTCATTTGCCTGCAAAGCTTAGGAATACAATTTTGCGCATTATAATATTAGGAGATGGTCCAAACAGGCTTGGAAGTAGGTTGAGTTGTTGGGGATAATAAAAGTACAATAACAAAGGAATAACATGCTTTTCTAGTGTAAAACCCCCATAAGACAACGTACTGTGTTTAGTCGAAACACATTTTCTTTAATAACTCGGTAAATAGTTATGCTAGAATGACGAAATAGGGCTTAAAACTTTAGCCTCGCTAATTCCCATCTTTTTACATGCATTAATGTTACATCCGGGGCTTTTCTGACCTTTCTTGGGCCCAAACACTCTAAATTTGAGAGATTAATCCCAAAAAAGGGGTTTAGAGTTTTCCGATTGTTTTGCCCAACGAACTTGCCCAACTGATTACAGAAAGGAACGTCCTTACAAAATTTGAAGTAAATCGGACAAAAATTGGGACCGCTAGAGTGCATACACACACACACACACACACATATATATATATATATATATATGTCTCTCTCTTTCTCTCTCTCTCTCTCTCTCTCTCTCTCTCTCTATATATATATATATATATATATATATATATATATATATATATATATTTATATATGCAATTTTGAACGACCCCCAAAACGTGTTCCGGGGGTCACGTTAGGAACTTCTATGGTGGTCCCGGGCTTAAGTTTCACCGTGCGGGTCATGCTAATAGTTCACTTTCCAAAGGAAATTCACTAACAATGTTGATTGTCCAGATCAACCTTGTATAATCTAATGCTATTCGCTTACAGTCTAATCTAATTATTAATCATAAATTAAAATTATGGCAATTAAGACTTATACTATTAAAGAAACATGTTTTAAAACTCGTTAACCAATGGACTGCCCAACTATTGCCAATACCAGCTGGAACCCGCAAGTATTTAAGCAAGTAAGTATTCAATTCTCTAATGTTGCTTGACAATTCTAACACTAATGTTCTTTTCGGATGGAAAATATTTCCTAAGACATTTTCTTGTCCTACAGCCCAGTACAACTGGGATAAATAAACCCATTCGTAAGGAATAACATCATGCCAACGTCAACCACTCATATAACACTCCTTATCACCAATGAATGACAGAGACAGCACATGTCATTGTGTTGTGTCTACGTCGAGAAGCACGGGCCGAGGCGACACGTGGCAGCTCTTAGTGGCAGCGCCCGAGCGTCGCCGTAACACAAATGTTGCTACCTTTTCAAACAGATTTTTTCCATAACCATTGATCGTATATTTGTCAAAAAAATACATATTATGATTCAACTAAGCTCTCAAACTTTGTTGCTGACAAAACTTTCCTGACTAAATAATAAAAATATTCCTCGATTATTCACTTTTCCTTTTTTCATATTTAATTTAATAATTTCTTCAAATATTATTAGTTATTAAAATTGCAATAGAATAAATTCAAAATTGTTAAGCTTACTAAAGATGAGGAGCACTAACAAATATTGTCTGTGCCAAGTTTGGTTATTTTAGGTCTACTATAAGTGTGTCTAATCATGGTGTATTTGAATAAGGTTTTCTGCGCCTGTGTGCAGCAGTTCCCGGGACTTGCCCGCAAGGTTAGTAGGGAATTGGCTTCACTGCCAATAATGCTTGTTGGATAAACGTAGCCCCTCTATTTCTATTCTGTGCTCGCTGGGACGGCCATTATCAGCCAAATCTGTAGACAATTAATTTAATCTGCATACAAATTACCTTGAAAATTACAATGAGTGCCAGTATTCACTAAAAGATTTAAGAGAGATTGTAGTTGAATTAAGTGGTTCTGATATAGACTATAGTGATTATTATCTCAAGTCAAAAACTTGTCGAGTTTTTCAAAGATATAATTCCTGCCATTTTAATTTCTTATATAAATAAATTACTAAACTTATTGCAATTACTAAACACTTGTTGGCTTATTTTATTGAAAAAAGATGAAACACTGTATGTCTTGCGGTAGTTTGCTTGTTTTAAATGCTTATCATGTATACTTTCCTTATTTGTGTTGTTCAAATCATGAAAGAGTAAGTTGTTAATACTTTCTTCGTTCCAAAGTATAGCTTATTCGTTTTCATTGAATTATAATATACTAGTTGCTTGAAGGGGTCATTGCCCCTAACCTTTCTCCAATATATGCCTTATTTGATTTTTTTACTCTTTAAATGCTGAGGAAAATAAAAAATATAAGAAGGGTCACATGTCAGTTCGTAAACAAAGACAACCATGTTTTAATGTAAACAAAACAAACGTTTTGAAATCTGCATGGTTTTCTTATGGGTGATATTTTAGGTAATTTATTGTTTGCTATTAACGTTTTAGAAATACTGTTATTTTTCCCGAGTCTCTGGGATCAAGACCTTTAATTTGAGCCGTCTCCAATCATCCTGCGATTTGTCAAACTCCCACAATTTTGACCTCAAAATTTAGCTTACAGAATTATATATTAAGGTTTTTCAGTTTTAATTATAAGAGGACTTATGTGAATTCCCACGCGCGCACGGATAGTCTTTGTGGGAATAATTCCAGTGCACAGACATTATTTTTAATAAATCACTATTAAACAGAACGTAAACCATTACTGTATATTTCATGTAACTCATATGCAACATTCATTTAAGTTTATGATACAATTTTAAGCATGCTTATAGTCAATTAATTATACTTCACCTTAGATTAACCATACTATAATTAGTTTAAAATAAAAACACAATGACATTGTAATAGATTTTTAATATATTTAAAACTAAAATAATACATAGTTGAATACAAATAAAATAAAAAGTACCAAGTAAAAAATTAGCTAACTAACTTTGTTAATTTTATATAAATTATAACTATTGAGTACTAATAGATATCCCATTTACTTCTCATGGTCAAAATTAATACCTCTTAGTTAACTTTTTTAATCCAGAATTTACAGTTGAAAATATTTCTGAGAATTATGAATATAAAATAACAAAAGATCTAAAAAAAGTCATCAGTTGGCTGGGATGGGATTCCAGTAGAAATATTGAACCACAACGCTTTATTTTCGGCACCTCTTGTGAGAAACATTACCAGCCTTTCAATTAGCAATGGTGTTTTCCCTGAAAAATTAAAATTCAAACCTTGGGAAATGTATTCCAATTTATAAAAAGGGTTCCAAACTAAATAACTATCGACCTGTTACCTTAGTATAAAACGTATATCAAAAATCATTGAAAGATTCATGTATGACAGCCAAACAATATATATTGAAAAACTCTTTCTTCAATCAAAATCAATTTGGTTTCAGAAAAAACAAAAATACACAAACAGCACTTTCTGATATTATAAATAGGACCCTGTTTGCCTTTGATGGAAAATGAAATACAGCTGGTATGTTCTGTGATTTATCCAAGGCATATGACTGCATCAATCATCAACTGTTACTGCAAAAATAACACATTGCGTTTTTTCAACCCCTAGTACGTTGCATATCATTTTAAAGATAATAAAGAAAGAAAATTAATGCCGCAAACTAGACCTCACTATGTTTATTTAATCTAATGTTTTGGCCAGCCAAAAGTTTATTGATTTTGTTATTTAAACTGCTAAGATTTGCCTCCTTACCAAAAACCAGATAAAAAGGGGGCAAATCCAACTTCCCCTTGACTATACCTTTGAATAAAGACCATTTAAAGTGCAAGGAATTCATTTTAAAACCTTTTTTGTTTTTGCTAAGAGGTGAATGGAGTCCTATCCTAATCATAAAATAAATAAATTAACATATTACCTATAATCGAACTACCAATGTAGGTTGCGCTAGCACAAATAATATCAAACAAATAATTTTAACCATTGTTGTAAATTATTTGTTAGTATTTTTAGGGAGTGGTAGGCCTACATAAATTTGATTGGTCTAGTTTGAATTTTTTCTAAAAAACGTGAACGAAACTTGGGATTGTTCCCCTTGAACCGATGAGCAATCAAGTGACATCAAAGTTTTCATTATTATCTGGCAAGGTTTGTAGCACCGAAAATAAATAGTCTTATCGACAATGAATGATAAAAGTAATCTGTATATGTAATTCTGTAAGCGAAACTTGTAGTTCAAAATTGTGGGAGTTTTGCAAATTGCAGGGTGATGGAAGATGGCTCAAATTAAAGATCTCGATCCCAGGGACTTGGGAAGAATAGCAATATTTTTAAACAGTTATTAGCAAACAAGAAATAATGTAAACCATCCCCCATAAGAGAATCATGGGGATTTAAAAACGTCTGCTTTGTTTATATTAAAACATGTGCCTAAGTCCGACTAAGTGTCTATGTTGCTTACGAACTGACACGTGTTCCTACTTATATTGTTTTACTTTCATCAGCATGTAAAAAGTAACCAAATCAGCTGAGGCAGAATATTAGAGCAAGGTTAGGGGCCATGGCCGGGACCTAAGATGGCCCTTTAAGCCACTTATAATATAGTAATTTACTTCTTCTATTATTTAATAGCTGGTATCCCGTCCTCCGACGGGGGTTCTAGTCTAGTTATAAAACCAACTTATATTTTACTTACCGTTACCATGGTAATCACACACTATATTTAATAACATTACAGCAATGTATCATTATATATTTCCTATAAGGGTAACATTGGAACTATGAACAACAATGGGGCAAAATTCGAATCACAAAAGACAACAAAATAAGGTTATTGATTTAAAATGTATATAGGCATATTTGTGCTTATTCCTCGCAGTATGTTTATTCGGAACGTTAATTATTGTAGAGGTCAAATGTGAGACTCTCATTTTATCTAAGTTTTTAAATTGCGCCTGGTAACTTTCTTATGTTTTATTGAAGTCGATTGATCGTCTCGTATTACCTCATATATACATTTACCGTAATGGAATTTCCTGTAAGCAATTTTCTCACACACCCCTTAGTAATAACAAACGCACTAAGGGAATGAGACAGAGTTATTAAATAATTGAAAAAGTTGTTTTAATCTTGTACACCTCTAATTGACCCTCATCAAATTGACACCATCCATCTGTGTAGGTGTAGTATGCAGTATGCACAAGGTAGAGTGTAGGCGAGGACGTCGCGTCGGTCAGGTCCCAGAACTCAGTGGCACATGCCCCCTCCTTGTACAAACGGGCACCTACCTGAGTCCGGTCGGCCGAGTTTGTCACACTTCAGTGGTTTCTTTTAAGACCATAAACTTCTTTCTCATCTTTGATACTCGAAGGTAGTTTATGGTCGTGGTAATGGCTACTACATTTCGGCCTTTTGCCTTGTCCGGGAATTTGCCTTTTCTCACTGCACTTGCTTACAATTTGCAGCCGTTATATGTTAATACAAAACGTACTGATTACTATATCATTAACTCGAATGGAAACTATTAACATCATTGTGTTAGTGGAATGTAAACAAACATTAAGAGGAAATAAAATACAATACATCGTAGTAGCAGTACATGATGCACATAAAATGCATAGCGGTGCAGAAAATGTTGAAAATATCAGCCTCCACTATTAGTTATACAAATTCGTAGCCCGTAGGACAGAGTCCTATAAGGAAAATAAGAAAATACTAAAACACATTTTAGAGTCATGAGTACAACTCTACTGAATAGTTTAGATGTCCTGTAATGGTATACCTAAACTATTTATTTTTCCCTTAGACAACCAAGTTTTTATTGCCGTTATTTCAAAATTTGGTTTAATTTTATATTTTCACAATAAAAAAACTTGTGTTTAATCAGTTATCCCATATCGAAGTAAGTATTTCTAAGCACTAACTATTGAACAGGCCCGCTGATTATACGTATAAACAGAGGAAATTTAGGACCGGGGACACTGAGCCATGGTCGTTGATATTTGATTAGTTTCGAAGGTGAAACATATGTCTATAAACAATCTTTATTCAATGGTTCTGGTTACTGTTTTCAAAAAATCATGTGTTGATTCTTTACCTTATTTAAATGCTACTTTGATAGTTTACTGGTTAATTTATTCCCAGCTGTTATGATTATTTACTTTTTATTTGAAACTCCATAAGTCCAATGTTAAAATTTCCATTTTCAAATGAGATTTTTAACCAAATATTATTTTCCCTGGAGCTGAGGTTTTTACCAATCGTACTTTTAGGTCCAAAAGAACCTAATCCCAAAGTTTGAACAAAATTTTTCCGCTGGATTCCAAGATAAATTTTGGCAGACAGACAGACAATGCTCATATCAGAGTAAAGGATTGGCCCTGTAGACATATAAATTATTTGATAGGTTTTTTTCATTCTGTATTATCATGTAGAATATTTTAAAATACATTTTATTATCCTCCACATTTATTATATTTGGGTGTAGAATCTTAAAATGTATAGCCAGTGCTACATTTTAGTTACACCTCATAATCTAATTTGTTCCAAGGTTATTATTAATTTAAACAGAAAATAAATCGTTATATTATTGTAGAATGTTCGTGTATAAATCGCTTAGAGTAATATAGATGTTAGAAATTGAATTAAACGGTATTGTATCTAAAAATGTGAACGATGAATCTACATTACCAACACAAATGAAGCAGGTTTATTCGGAAACTCCAACGATTCGGAGCAAATACGTTAAACTTATCATGTCAACATATTACACCATGCCATAGTCAAGGAAAATAACCAAACTGCTTGAATTGTTTTGAGTCCCACTACGTGAGCAATAAGAACCTGCAAATGTATGATTTATTCGGAGAGCGTCTAGTCTAACCGATTCACAGTCAAGCGGGCGGGAAGTATGCAGGTTCGGAAATATCGTGGGCCTCGAGTGAGTAAAGAAAATTATGATGGAAGATAAAAATCTTTGAACATCTGCAAGTGAGTCAGGCCAGATGTGTTTTGGCTGCCACTTGCGTGGCAAAAATTTATAATCGGGATGCTTATTCATCTTAACAATGTTGCCACTTTTAGGCTGCCGAATCCACGGCAATTATTTATAGCAAAATACTCGTGGTGTATACTTTAAAAGCAGCAGCGTTCCATATAGTAGAATGGAGAACTACATTTTGCCATAAACCCATCAAAAATACGTTATTTGGCTGCCTCTTCAAATGTTCAGAATTTCTTCCTGACGGCTTCCTCAGTTGATTTAACATGTGCATTTGGCGGCCAGATACGGCATCCAAGTGCACCGGCCGCCATATTCAATGCGGTTTTCATCATGAAAGGCAGCCAACTGCCGTATGAGATTATATATATATATATATATATATATATATATATATATATATATATATATATATGTAATTTTCATTAAAAAGGGCTACTAATATAATTATTATTTTAAACACAGTACCCTCGTTTAAATTATTTTATTTCAAGACCTTGAAATAAAATAATTTAAACAGGGTACTGTGTTTAAAATGTTTAAAATAATATACATATATATATATATGTGTGTGTGTGTGTGTGTGTGTGTGTGTGTGTGTGTGTGTGTGTGTGTGTGTGTGTGTGTGTGTGTGTGTGTGTGTGTGTGTGTGTGTGTGTGTGTCCGTAAGCACATTATTAGCAATTATTTGCAATTATATACGTTAATTGGTTACTGAGATATTGAAAGTGCTAAACACAGTACGTTGTCCAATGTTATTCTTATGGAGAAAAAGAAACATTTTATGTCTCGGTTATTTATGAACATAAACTGACGTAACGTGGTGCATCGCTTCATCTGGTTTGGGTTTGTTATTTTTTGTACAAAAAATCAATTTTTCATATCAGCAAACCTAGGTACTGGGGTCCCCATGTTATTCTTATGGAGAGTAATGAAAATGTTATATATCGCTTATTTATGAATGTATATGGATGAAACTTGGTATGTGACTTCACTTAGATTAGTTCTATTGATAGTTGCATAAAAATCCATCATTTTGTGTTCCTTGTAGCAGCAAACCTGAGTACTCATTCCTAATGTTATTCTTATGGAGAATAATGAATATTTTAAACATCGCTTATTTATGAATATATTTCTTATGAATCCTGGTAAGAGGCTTAATGTGTTAATAAGACATATATGTTCATTGGAAATTCACTGAGTATGCAGGTTTGCTGTGACGGGGGTATTTTTATTTGGCGAGGGAAAATAAAAAAGGAATTAGAAGACATAGAAGGAACAGGTCGAAACACGTTTGAATTAAGTAACTTTTTAAATAGAGCAAAACAATTTATTTCTTTGTTATAACTTTGTTTTTATCTTACACGAAAAGTACTTTGATTTGAAAATGAGTTTGACACAGCTAAACTCAACAATAGAGGCAACAATTCATATAGCAAAGTTAGAAAAGCATTACATAAAGTGTGTTTCAAAATACATGTTTGAGTGACCATAAAAGTTTAGTTGAACATTGTAAAACTGAATGCTGTAATTCCGGAACCTGTATCCCGGGATTGACCTAAAGCAATCCCGAAATCCTATTATTTTGACACACCTACTTGTTAATGTTTAGGTACTTCTGTTGGAGGACTTCAGGCCAGGATACGAATTGATAGCAGAATCAAAAGATACAGTTAATATAAGCTCCTCTAATCCAGAATACCCTATAAAACATCGCCCGAGTGATCTCCCGATGTTTTTGTACATGGGTGTATTGCCTGGAAAAAATGTAAGTACAAACCAATTTAAAATAAGAAAATATCCATGATAACATATTACAGCTGTTAACAAATAGCTAACTTAAGAGCGGCTCTAGTCACGAAATATAATGCGTCTCTGTCTCTTCCATGAGGCCAATGTCAACTGGTAACACTAGTATATGAAGCCCAGGCGCTATGTCTGGTTGTGGATGCTCTAAATGTGTAACGGGTTTGACAATTGGTTATTGTTAGAGAAACTAATATTTAAAAATATCTGATATCATAATGTTCAATAAAAATTTCAAGAGGTCAAGCGGGGACGTTTTCTTATTTTAAAACACAATATAATTGTAATACTAATAGTAATTATCATTTCAAAACCTGTTTTTCACCTTCACTTTATTGACAAAATTGTTGGCTTACTTTAAAATATTATACAGGATGAGTTTCAACTAATACCAATAACTTTGACATCAGGTTCTACGTACCAAAAATAACGAAAAAGCTTTTTAGAATAGTATTTTAAACTTTACTGCTTTTTAAATACTTAAATCGCTTTTAAACAAATAGCTCGCTAACTTATTGCTTCAAGTAAAACATAGAAAATTAAAATTATTTTTTTTCTTGAAATCCAAATTTATTTTGTTTATTTTATTTTATGAGACTTTAAGAAGGCATAGTGTTACATATTATGTTTTCAAGTTGAAAAAATCTTCATTTAATACGCTTTAAATCTAAGGTTATTTACAAAAAAACATACAAACAACTACATGTATGCCTACCTGAAGAACCAAAGTTTACATGAATAAACTTTTTCTAAATATTTTATCATTAATTGTTTATATGGAGAACCGATTCTTTACCGTTTGGTCACTATTGTGAATTTTTTATATATTTAATGATATTTGATTTTACCATATGATGTAGGATGCTCCGAAACTCTTTAATTAATTATTACAACTTGTATTAGGTTGGGATAGTATATTTTACAACACAAAAATGGGTGTCTTTTTTTCTGCATGTACCGTAAAATTGCGAGAATAGAAACAACAGTCTGAATAAAAACAAAACTTCAAGGAAAAAATCCAAAGGTTATAACCCGGGATTATATCGACATTATATGGGCATTATTTTTTCCCATTACGAACATAATCTGTCTACCTGGGAAAAATTATTTCAGCATGTTGGTATCACTGCTTTTGGTTGTTTTAGCGAATTTCCCCTATAGGGAAGAAGCTATTACCATTGGTGGCATGGTAAAACTTAAGCCCAAGACCATGATAACTTTTTGCTTTAAGGTCCCCAGATGCCCAAAAACACTATTCGTTCAAATTTATATATATATATACATATATAAATATATATAAGACATATATATATATATATATATATATATATATATATATATATATATATATATATATATATATATATATATATATGAGTCCGTTACTGCGATCACTTTTGAAACAAATGCCCAATTTTGATGAGCTTTGGCACAAATGTCTAGAGTAACAATCATGACTTTCGGACTATGGGAAGGGGTATTTATGGGGGTTTTAAATTTTGCAATAATCAGTTTTTTTAATTTTTTCCCCTAAAATGTTATCAACTCTCAATTTAGGTTACAACCATTTTATAGAGCTCAAAACAAAGAATTTTTTTTTTTTAATTATTAACCTTGATTAAGTGGTTGAAGATAAAAGTAAAAAAAACGCATCTATAAAATTTCCCATGTTAATCTTATGGGAAAAAGGTTTTTGGATTTTCCTCAGATAATTTTACTAAAAACTTCAGATTTCTTTTTACGAATCAGTTTAGCTCTACTAACTATTATTTGGTGTTTTAATTGTTGTTCTAAGTCCAACCGTTGCAGAGATATTCAAAGTGCTCAACACAGTACGTTGTCCAATTTTATCTTTATGGAGGATAAATAAAATTGTATATCTTGATTATTTATGAATGTATATTGATGAAACTTGGTATGTAGCTTTAACTAGTTTTGGTATATTGGTATTTGCACAAAAATAGTTTTTTGTTGATTTTCCCCGTAGCATCAAACCTGCATACTCGGCCCCCATGTTATTCAAAAGGAGAATAAGTAAAGTTTTATATCTCCCTTAGTTATGAACCTAAATTAATAAAATCTGGTACGTAGCTTCACCTGGTCGAGTTTTGTTGATAATTGCAAAGATACAAATTTCTTATCTTCCTCTTTGCAGCAAACCTGCGTACTCAGACCTAATGTTATTGTTATTATAAAAACCCTCTCTCCAAAACATTGTCTGTATGAACCTTTTACAAATAGGCCTAACCATGATAATACCCATTTTGTATATTGACTTAGCCATCTTACATTATTCAGTCATAAATAAGCGCTTTATAACGTTCTAGTTAATCTCCATAAGAATAACATGGGGGCAGAGAAAGCAGGATTGCTGCAACAAGGAACAAAAAAATGGTTTTTTTGTGCAAATATCAATATACCAGTAGGCCTACTACGTGAAGCCACATACCAAGTTTCATCAACATACATTGATAAATAATCGAGATATCAAATTTTATTTATTCTCCATAAGGATAACATTGGACAACGTACTGTGTTTAGCACTTTGAATATCTCTGCAACGGTTGGGTGTGGATCACAATTTAAACACCAAAATGATTGTTTTGTGGAAATGAACAGATTGGTAAAAGCAAATGTGAAGTTTACATTAAAATAAACTGAGGAAAAAACCAAAAACATTTCTCCCATAAGATTAACATGGGAGATTTAATGAGTAGGTTTTTGGATTTTCTCCGCATCCACTTAACCTAGGTTAATAAATCAAAATACTATATATTTTTTTGAAGCTCTAAAACATGGTCAAAACCTAAATTAAGTTTTTTTTAAATTGTATGGTGAAAAATGGAAAAAAACATTTTTGGAAAATTTAAAAACCCCATAAACCCCCCTTGCCATGGTCCGATTTTTCTGGTTTTCGAACTCTAAGTCATGAATGTTAAATTTTCATCAAAATCGGACTCTTTTACTCAAGTTATCGTGTTAACGGACACACACACACACACACACACACACACACACACACACACACACATATATATATATATATATATATATATGTACAAATATATAAATTTTAACGAATAGTGTTTTTGGCATTTGGGGACCTCAAAACAAAAAGTTATCATGGTCTCGGGCTTAAGTCTCACCATGAGACCTACGATAATAGCTTCTACCCCATAGGGGAAATTCGCTAAAAAATAACAAAAAAAAGCTTGTAATTATCCAAATACATAATAATTTAGGTTATTATCGGGGATTTTTTGCCTTATAAGGTTCAAAATACGTCTTTTAAAGGCTATATAATGAAATCAGGGTAGGGTGTTAATCTTTTTTAAGCACTTAGGTAACACATGGGGGCTTAAGATGTAACATACAATACAATTTAACATATATTAAATATGTCAATATAAAATCAAACAAATCATTGTTGCTTGTTTCTTGTTCAACTGTTATTTGTATTAATAAAACCAATTTAATACCTATTCTATACCAAATTTAACACAACAGACGATCTCTTAATTGCTCTCTGAATTGTAGAGTGTGTTTGCTCCGTTAATTTATTCCTTTTTATACCAAATGTTTTACAATTAATCTAATTTGTATATATCACAAAAATAAAAGAAACACAAGCAATACCTAGAGTCCGTTTAATTTAAAGCCTACAGTTTACTTCTATCATTACATGCACGTTTCACTTGTTTCAGGGGTTTCGTTAAATTTTTCAATTTTTACACACAAAAGTAAAATTTTACACCCCCAAATGCGTGGTAAATAAAAACACACATGTTTCATTTGTTCTGCTTGTTACTTTAAAAAATATATTTTTATAAGTGTTTTTTGTAAAGGAGTCCAAGACCGGAAATATGAACTAGCATTGGCAATTTTAAAGTTAAAAATATAGCTTTTACAGAAGCTCAAAGGTCAAAAAGTGTTTCTATTCACCTCGTTTTACGGTATGTATTTTTTACAAAATCCTTAATAGGTAAAAATGCTTTGAGTTATAAACTTAAAATTTGGGATGGGTGGGTAGTGTTTTTTTTTTTAATCGAGTCGAGTCGAGTCGAGTATTAATAAAACTCAACCCCCCACCAATTGTCTCCATCATTGTCCATCATTGTCTCCTTTTATATGAGCTAAACATTGGTTTTGGCTTATTATTCTTGATTTCAGTCACTTATTTTGCTAAACATTGGTTAGCGGTGTAAACGACGGGAGTAGTGATATAATTGTAGTTTTGGTTTTTGAACCAAACTACTCGAGTATTGAATCGAGTTGAGTAGTTCTTTAAAAATTAAAATATAACTCATTTTAATTTTTTACTGAAAACTATGTTTTTACATATTAAACTTAAGTTACAAAAATAACATTTTATTGAATTATTAATGTTATTATTTATTTAATTTTAACCTTCATTCATTCATCATTCGAAGGAATGAGGGTTAAAGTCACACCAAACGCCACCAGTCGTACACAGGAGCCAACAGAAAGTGGTGAGTTCGTGGTGCGTTCAGTGTTCATTGTTCAGTGCTCAGCGTTCCTCTTGCCCGGGAGAGGTCACCACATTAAATATGTATTTTACGATGAATGAATAATGATTTAAATGAAAAAATATATATGTATCCTGTTTTCAACAACCATAAAAACAAAATACAATTATTACAAATATATATCCATACAAAAATGTTGGGTTAGTTTATCGAAACCAGAACATTTAAAAAGAAAGTGATTTTTGACCCCTACCTAAACACTCCATGTACCCCTCTATCTTAACTAGGGGTATGCGAGTAGTGATTTTTTAATCGAGTCGAGTAGTGCCAATTGTTTTCGAGATTCGAGTAGTTTCGAGCGAGTATTTTCCATCAGTTAGTAGTTTAAAATAGTGCAATCGAATTTGGACACCACCCTAGATTTGATAATCTAAACATGGCTTCTAACTAATTCATGAGTAGCAATACAAAGTTTTGGCCAGTACAATCAAACTGGATTACGTATTGACAAGCAGAACACGGTTAGGCATTCGTTTCCGTCTGATGAAACAGGGCTCGGTTGTCATTTGGCCAATATAACCTGGTCCAGACATCGCTTATAATCAATATTAAATGACGAAATCGTTAGTCACGGCTTAAATTACGCGGTCCGATCGTCATTTTCGCCCGATTTTACGTGATGCGATCGCCTTTTGTGGCCGTTAATACGCGTTTTGGCCGATCGCAATCGTTAGCGATCGTCCGGGAATCGGCGGGAAATACTCGCTCGAACTTTTGAGTAGTTTTAAAAACTTCGAGTCGAGTTCGAGTATTAAAATACTCGGCCGAAAACTCGAAGTTTCGAGGATTCGCATACCCCTAATCTTAACCCACAGGTATCCATAAATAACGCACCTGTCATTGTCTCCTTTCATATGAGCTAACAATTTATTTTGGCTTATTATTCTTGATTTCAGTCACTTATTTTGTTAAACATTGGTTAGCGGCATCGATATAAATTTATATCGATGGTTAGCGGTGTAAACGGTGGGAGAAGTGATGGCAAATATCTGGGGTAAACGGCGGGGCGGGCGTAGTCAATTACTCGACTCGAATTTTCGAGTAGTCTCTAATACACGCCATGCACTCGAAAACTCGAGTACTCGCCCACCCCTACTTAAAATTTACTATAGAAATATTACTACAATACAAACTTTGGTAAAAATTTCAAGTATTAAAAAAAATGGTTAATGGCAGCTGTTTTCAATTTTTTAACTTCAATTTCTTAAAACTGGTCAATTAAAAGAAAAATTATGAAGAGTTATAAACAATTTTGATATTTTAAGCCAAAACTAAACAACAACACCATGATTAAGAACATTAATGGTGACTCAAAAATATGACTTTTACAAATAAATGTAGTTTTGAAGTATACAGTGTTTACCAGTGATTTAATTATCATTATTCTGTTAACGTTTCAACATAATTTATATGACAATTTATTTCAGGTGGCTATTAACAAAACTGTTGACTATGAGTTTGAAGTAACCCAGAATCTATGTCAGCTCTGGATTGAAGGCCAATGGAGTTCAATTGGCTGTGTGGTAATTTGTGAATATCGAATAATTACATATGTAAAGAGTAGAAGTAAAGAGGGCACACGAGGACCTAAATGTCGGAGGACGATGTCGGAGAACGTGTCACGTGACTGGATTAAATTATTGGGAATCTCAAAACCTCACATTAGTCACATTTTTACTCTCTAAACGAGCGTTTTCATGACTATTATAACAATAAAAGCTTTAAATTTTAAAAAATAAAAGCAAAAGCAATATTTAGTTTAGAATACAATTGTTTTGGTATGATTCAATAAACAACAGCTGACTCACCAAGTCTGTCTGTCCAACGTCTGTCTGTGAACTGTTATTTCAGGTCACGATAGCTTTATTATTTTTTGCAGTGGTTAGACGTCAATGTCATGGTTTTATTAAACCCGAGACTTATACAACATTTCATATAGGTAAAAAAATCACATCACTATGCTTTCAACTACCCAGTTTCAACTACCTGGGAAAGATAGGGTAAAAGGCGTTTTCTCGGCTTTTTTCTCCATTTATGGTGGCTATTTAGCAAAAAAACTCGATTATTTTATAGTTTACCTTGTAAAAAATGGAGTGTTTAAATCCCGATTCTGAGTATATTTGGTCTTCTAGAGGCACGCAGTATTGCAAATATCCCAGCACATATGTGGTTCACACTAAAAAAAATAAAGTTAAATAATGAGTTTGTTAAAGATTACACTAAACGCAACGCTTTTTATCTGGCGAGGTTATAAGTTCAACTGTTTCCACCTTCGATGGGAACCATTATATAGTCGTGAAATTTTTACTCATATAAATATGAAAAATTACTATTGTTCTGTAAATTCCAAGTCAGAGCTCTTAATTAGCCAGGATTATGTGATTTACCATGTAAAAATCAAATTATTTACTGTAGATTCCAAGTTAAACCTTATAATCTGTGGCTTACATCGATCGCGGTTACCAAGCGTCTGATGATGGTGACGTGCGTCGTCGATGGTCAGTGTTCCGTGACGACCGGTAACCACAATCGTTGTATAGTGCGATCCGACCTGACGACGTGCGTGAAGTGCGTCAACGATGCTTATAATTCTATACCAAACATTACTAAAGGCGTGAATAATAAACTTCACTACTATAAAGCAATGAATGCAAAGGGAACGTTCCTCCAGCTTAACGAAGCTGCTCTATCCACGGGTTCTAATGAAATAGATGATACATGCAAGGTAATACAAGAAAAGCTGGGAGGAGATAATATTACTATAGAAGGAAATAATAACAATTTAAAAACAGAAATTAAATCAAAGTATTATATAGATTTTAGGAAAACACATTCAGTTGGAGGATTATTAGGATTTCCTTCTACAACATCAATATTAGAAATAAATGTGAAACATACAAGTTTAAATACTGTAATCATACTTACATTGAATACAATTGATATCACTTGTAACATTATACAAGGTTCGTACAAACAGGGTGAAAATCGACACATATTGCATACATTTTACCCATCTGTGCCTCCAGGATTTAAAATAATTGAAAGGCCACAAATCCTAGTGTATCTGCCTTTGAACACCAGTTACATCCCAGACATTGTTCTGACCTTATTAGATCAAGACGCTATCATAGTTGACTTTAGAGGTGAAACTGTCACTGAAAGAATACATATAAGATCAATTTTCTAAAAAATGGGATTGAAGTTTAAAAAGGATCGAGTAAGTGATAAAAAGCTTAGTAGCGTATCAGCGTCAGAAGAGTTAACAAGTGAAACATTCGATTTTTAAAAGAGATTAGTTTTAAAGTTATTAACAATGGATATTCTGGTTATAGCGCACGGACCAACGTTCGACGAGACCTTGTGGGAAAAGGAGTATCACACCCACAACCCTTACGCTTCATCGAAATAAAACAATAACGATGAAATCAGTATTCCTATGCAACAACAAGAAATTTACACTTTACCTTCCGAAAGTTATTTATACATCGAAGGAGAAGTAACAAAGAAAGATGGAACTGAAGGAACAACTATACCGTTTATTAATAACCCATTGACTTTTCTTTTTGATGAAATAAGGTATGAAATTTCAGGTGTTACTGTGGACTCTACAAACAAGGTTGGAATAGCCAGTGCATTAAAATGATTATTCTCCATAACACCAGACGAGAAAAACCTGCTAACAGTCACTGGATTGGTTACAACAAGATTCATCCACTATAAAACCTGATAACAAGGGATATTTCAACTTTTCCATACCTATAAAATTATTGTTAGGTTTTGCAGAAGATAACAATAAAATATTAATTAATGGAAAACAATTGGTTATTTTTTAAGAGCTTCAAATGATAAAGATGTAATATTAGCTCCAGGAAAAACAACTGAAACGACTCTGGACTGGAAGTTGGATTTAAGGAAGATCGTTTGGAGGGTACCACACCTAAAACTTGCAGATGAATACAAGATTACCTTGTTGAGATAATTAAAGGCAAACCGCGATATAGTTTTAGCATTTAGAAGCTGGGAGTTACACGAATATCCTATTCTACCCAAAACGGAGTGACGTACATGGATTATAAAGACTTCAACAAACTTGGAAAAACCTAGATATGTTATATTTGGATTACAAACAGAAAGAAGAAGAAAAATAACAGCTGATCCGACATCGTTTGATAATTGTAAACTTAAAAATTCTAAACTATACCTAAACTCACAATTCTTTCCATATGACAATTTAAACAGATCATTTGATAAAAACCGATATAGATATACGATACTATACGATACGCTTGATACGATATTTACGCTAGATTTCACACATCTAACTACGGTAAAACAAACACACCGCTACTATCATCACTACTGTTGTACATGTACTGATTGTGGACTGGTGTATAACACCACAGCTACGTCATTAAAGTCACGTGACCGGAAGCTGTAAATCAAATGGGCCGGAAGTCCCCTTTCACAACTACTATTGACGTTTAATTCATCAGTGATAAAATAAACTTTACCTTTCAATATCCTGTTTTTAAGGATATAACCGGATACTGAAAGTGCAGTTTATTTGAACACTGATATATTATATTTATTACCTACATGCATTTAATACCTAGGAATCAATTTTAAAAAAATGGCCCATTGCACTTAAATTTCATATGTTTTGCTCATAATTACAAGGGAAGCTCATATGCTTCACAAATTAAGAACAAAAGACAAGTTTAGACCTTTGCTTACTTTTACTGGATATTTACCATGCCCAGTGGGGCTTCCTTTATGTAAACTGTTCATGATTTGTTTAGGTGAGTGATGCGACATCCGCCAACGAGACAGTGTGTGCGTGCAATCACCTGTCGATATTTGCCGCGGCGTTCCCCGTCCCTCCGCAGAGCATCAATCCCATCGATGATGCCAAGTTGTTCCTGACAGTCCTGGAAAACCCTCTGGTCGTTGTGTTTGTAATAATCCTCTTCATCATCTATCTGATTCTTGTGTTATGGGGAAGATACAAGGACGGTATTGACCAGTATAAGGTCAGCAGATAACATAATTAATTAATATTAATTAATACACAGTATTCAATATTTATGATGCTATTTTTGTAATGGTTGCAATTAGTTACAGTTGATGCCATATTGTTGTGATTTTTGTAATTATTGTTTTATGTTGCAATATTACGAAATTACTTCTCTTTAACCCCAAGATTACTCCTTAAAATAAGGTTACTTAATATAATAGTTTCTTTGTTTCAATCATCAAAATATGTAGTTTAGTATTAAATTCTGGTTTTGTATTTTGTAATTAGTATGTACTGGCGCTATTTTTACCTGAGTGTGAGTATTTTATCAAGTTTATTGTGTGAATAAATAGACATTCGAGTAAATGGAGCAGTACACAGCGGTTCATGGTGGCCAGGGGTGGGACAGCCTATCGTTTTAGGGGGGTCATGAGTGAAAAAAATATTTAAATTGTCAAAAATCAATAACCTTTACGGTAAAAAATGCGTAAAATACGTGTAAAATATGCGTAAAATACAAGTTCTTAGGTTTTTCGGGGGGTCATGACCCCCATGACCTCCCCCCCCTGTATCTGCACCTGCCGGTGGCGGTTAAATCTTAGTCGCTTTCTTCAGCTGTAACAACAAAACACGCTTTGGGTCTGCCTTAACATTATTCTTACATAAACCTCTGTCCGACCACTACATGCATAATCCAACTGAATGACTCTCTAATGTCAATCTGACATGCTGATGTCATTTCCTAACTATTACATTTAGGTTCAGACTGTCGAAAAGTTTACCAAAGTACCAACAAATTACTGGTTTACTGGGATAAATATTATAGATTGTTAGTTAACTATTAATTTAATGTTTACATTTTCATTATTCCTTTTCCAATAATATGTTGCTGCTTCATTCGTCTTGTGCACCCGGGCACGTACCCACTGCGGCCCTGGCTGACAATCAAGTCAAGTGTTGTACATTGTTTGCTTCAGGGAAAAGTTGTGGTGCTGGAAGACAATTTCCCTGAGGATCAATATCCTTACCTGGTGGCTGTGCATACGAGTGCTAGGTTCAACGCTGGCACCACTGCACATGTCGGCATCAAGATTATGGGAAAAGATGCGAATAGTCGAGTAAGTATCGTCACTGTTACTGCAATGAAATGTTTATCAAAACTAGGACCGTATTATATGGTATTCTTAAAACAGTTTTTAGTGAGGCAATCATCCCATTATTAAATCATTAAAATTTAGAAGTTTTAGCGAATTTCCCCTATAGGGAAGAAGCTATTACCGTAGGTCTCATGGTAAGACTTAAGCCCGAGACCATGAAAAATTTTTTTTTTAAGGTCCCAAGATGACTAAAACACTATTCGTTCAAATTTATATATATGTATATGTATATATATATATATATATATATATATATATATATATATATATATATATGTGTCCGTTAATGCGATAACTTGAGTAAAAAACGTCCGATTTTGATGAAATTTGGCTCAAATGTATAAAGTGACATTTATGACTTTAAGTTCGAAAACCAGAAAAATCGGACTATGGGAAGGGGGGTTTATGGGGGTTTAAAATTGTCCAAAAATCAGTTTTTTGCATTTTTCACCCTAAAATTTTTGAAACACTTAATTTTGGTTTTGACCATGTTATAGAGCTTAAAAAAACAAATAATATGGTATTTTGAATTATTAACCTAGGTTAAGTGGTTGCGGAAAAAATCCAAAAAAAATGCTCATAAAATCTCCCATGTTAATCTTATGGGAAAAAGGTTTTTGGCTTTTCCTCAGTTAATTTTACTTTAAACTTCACATTTGCTTTTACCAATCACTTCAGCTCCACAAAACAATCATTTTGGTGTTTAAATTGTGATTCTACGTCCAACCGTTGCAGAGATATTCAAAGTACTAAACACAGTACGTTGTCCAATGTTATCCTTATGGAGAATAAATAAAATTTGATATCTCGATTATTTATGAATTTATATTGATGAAACTTGGTATGTGGCTTCATGTTGTACTGGTATATTGATATTTGAACAAAAAACAAATATTTTGTTGGTTGTCCCCATAGCAGCTAACCTGCATACTCAGCCCTAATGTTATTCTTATGGAGAATAAGTAAAGTTTTATATCTCCCTTAATTATTAACATAAATTAATAAAACTTAGTATGTAGCTTCACCTGGTTGAGTTAAATTGATAATTGCATAAAAACACATATTTTGTGCTCCTTGTTGCAGCAAACCTGCATACTCAGTCCTATGTTATTCTTATGAAGAATAAATAAAATGCTATAGATCATTTATTTATTAATTTATTTTTATAAAACTTGGTAAGTGCCTTTATGTGGTAGTGAGAAACATATACATTCATTGGAAATTCGCTGAGTACGCAGGTTTGCTGCGACGGGGGTATTTTTTACTTTATTAATTCATAAATGGGGTTTATCTGGAGTTAGGTATGCACCCCAGCCCTATCAGTAAGCAGGTGACCAGACGTACCGTTTTAGGCGGGACAGTACCCCTTTAGCAAGGTGTGTCCCGGACAGCCAAATGTCCCGCTTTAGTAATTTGACATGGAAATAAATACTTATTGATTTATAAAGCCAACATATTTTGTTTAATATGTCGAACACAAAACTCCCATTAACAGCGTTGGGCTTAATTATTCAAAAACTTTAAAGTAAAACAAAACTCCCGTGTTATAACACTTTTTTACAAAGCTATTCGTTAAGCTAGTGCACTCTAAACCTGGAGTGGAGAGAGTTTTCACTCTCATGAACAATTACTGGACAGATAACCAGCCATAGTTGAAAGTATAAACAATAAAGTACATGTAACCTGTCTTTACAATACTCAGTAATATTTGGGCAAAAACTGCGCAAAACTCATAATTCATAATGTTGTATATGATTTTCTAGAATCTTTCGGGTCCGCCCTAATCCCCCGTTTTTGGGGGTTATTCCATACCCCTATCCTCCCCCACGATTTCAGTTAATCAAACTATGCCCAGCTTTATATAGGCTTCTGCAGATATGGTCAACTTACCTATCAGTTTAGCCACCCCAAGAAAATTTACGGAAGTGCCCCCTCCCCTTCTATATCTGAAATAACCTCAACCCCATTTAAATCACGGAGTTTGAAATAAGAAATCCTAACCGAGTAATAAAATTAGGGTCACAGAAGAAGCAACAGAATTTTATAGCTTTCCAACAAGGAAATCTACTATGGAATTAACATAGTTCACACATTCTGGAAAGGCAGGGAATTTGAAAAAGGTTAGAGAAAGTCAGGGATAAAATTGAAAAAAAAATTCTGAAAATCGGGGGAAATGCTTGATGTTTTATACTAGTTTATACTAGTAGTTGTATACAGCAGCAATTCTGTGCAAAAATAAAAACTTTTTGATTTTTGTCATTTCTATTATTTTATCATGCAACAAAGAGAAAGTGAACCATAAGTGGTTAAAAAGTAAAGTATTGGACAACAAAACACTGTATAAATTAAAATTTTAAAAATAAACCGGAGAGCATTGAACGACAGTGAGGAAGGTGGAGACTAGTAAAAAGAAATTAAATAAAGTGCACATCCCGAGTCAAATTAGGTAAATTTAACTTTTTTAGTTAGGGAATGTCAGGGAAAATTCACGTTTCACGATACTACTGGAATATCAGCTGCTTTTCCATTGCGTATATTGCCAGGTAAAGTTCGTCATATCCCCACTAGTGAGGAAATAGTATATTCTCACTAGTGAGGAAAAATCAATACAATATTATACAATGTTGAAATAATGCCCATCTGTTTAAAACATTTCGTTGGCTGTTGTGTTTACTTTACTTCGTCTTTTGTTCATATTTGTTGCTGTTGTATCAAACGGTTTTTTGCTGTAGCAAAATCTCTTTAAATTGCTCGTCTACGACTCGCAATTTAAATACGACTCGCACCAGGGAAAATCAGACTTTTCCCACTAGTTGTGAAATATACTATTTTTGGTCAGGGAAAGCGAGGTAAAAGCTTAACCAAATAAAAGTGTGAACCATGATTAGACGCACCATTAGTTTCGAGAGAATTTAAATCTTATTGAAAACAACTTTGTATACAATGGAAGAATTTTGTAATGATCAAAATCACCACTGAAGTTTTCAATAGCATACCAGAAAGGTATTTGTAATTTATATGTACATGTATAACAGTTCAGACAATTTTCAAAAATCTGTAGGTTCTCACCTAACTAAATAAAAACAACTTTACCGTACAAAAATTAACGTCGGAACTTTGAAACCCCATTAGGAGCAGACTTGAAGGTGGGTGTTTGTAAACCCCCAAAAAGGCATATTGATGGGTTTGTACTTACTCATAACTTTTGCACTCTTCTTTTGTGTTCCTTGTGTACTATTTATCAGTGAATTTCAGCATTGATGTAAGAAGACTATTTGTTTCATCATAATAATTTATTAAATTTTGTTTACAGAATAGACATTGATAAATACAATAACATAACTACTTTTATATTCATTTCAGTACTTAAAATATAGTACACAACCATAATAAAATGTTATTGAGTAGTTATCTTTTTTTAAATCGAAATGATCTTTATTTGTTTTACAACTTAATACAAGCAATTCATACATAAATAAATACATTGAATCACACAAAAATTACAAAACCATATCTTTAAAATATTACAAGAAATTGTAGAAACAAAAATTTCCTTACAGGCTAGAAAGCCTGGTTTGAGGCACAAGCTATATATGTAAAAAATAAATATAAACTGGCAGACTAACACTAAGTGAAAGGAGTACATTCAATAAATAAAAGTTGCATTGCTCCTTTTACTAACCAAAATACACAGATATATAAACTATTATCATTTGTAAACATTTAAGTGAACATGTATAAAGGGCATGCGTTTTTACAAATAAACTCTTTTACATTAATGCCAAATATCTAACTAAAGACAAATATTTCCCTAACAGTAAATAACTAAAAACTTTACATTTCATTAACACATTTTCTACATTTTAAACAGTAATAAGCCAGTCAAAGGTCCGTTTTTTTAATTCCCTTTTTTGTTTTAGCTCCTCTTATTTTTAATGGGAAAACATTAAACAATTTTGGCCCTAAAAACTTATTCTTTTTTTTTAAGTACGTTAAATTAGATTTTGGAACAAAACGTTTAATTTTGATCTAAGTTTAGTTCTATAACTGTCCTCGTCTGGAATACTGTTCCCACTTCTCACATAAAATTATTTAGTACCTTATAGATGTATAGATATACAATAATATATGTAGTAGGTTACAGTTAATATCTATATCTGAATCTAAAACTTCCTTTACAGAGTGAAAAAACTTAAATGACGAACCATTAAAGATATGGCGGTTGGTGGTTTTGGTTGTTAGATATTTTTTATTGTATCTACTAATCAAATAATAATCTCCATCTATTATCCAATAATGATCTAATAATATTCACGATTTGGGAAGTTTGTTTGTTAGTCCAACGAATTTGATTTGCAAGTACTTATGGCTCCTAGCTAATCTTATGGTGGGTAAAGTTAGGACTTTCTTTCGCATGTATTTTTGGGTAGTTTTATACATACTTAAAACTTATAATATCTGTAATATATTATCTCACATAAATAAAATTTTGAAAATAAAATAAAAAATTAATGAACAGGCATTAGATTTCAATTACTTAAATAGGTCTTGCAAATATCCCTATACCTATTTAAAACTAAACGTACAGCCTTTTTCTGCCAAAAATACCTCTTTCTGTACCCTCACTATTTCCCCGTAGTTCATATTTTTCTATATTTGTTAAGCATTAATGGATGTATATGTTTTAGGCTGTTAAGCTCATTATTTGAAACATTGTCCGGATGTTCTCCCCCCTGTGTTGTAATTAGCTTATACGGGCTTTTACTGTAGCCTACATGTTTTTCAAAATTATTGTTTAAAATAAATTAAATGTCATTCTTGTTTCTTTGTAATTGATTCGAAATTTATCGAGCACTCTGTAAACAACGTGAATTACATTTCATATTTTTTCTTTACAGGCTCATATTTTATCCAGTGAGTGGCGTAAAGTATTGACAAGAAATTCCGATGACTGGTTTATGATATATACACCCAAGCCTTTGGGTATCATTTACAAAGTACACGTTTGGCACGACAATTATGGATCAAGAGCGGAATGGTATTTACAGAATTTCGATATTACTGGCTTAACTGAAACTATTTTGTAACGAATATTTGTTTAATGGAGCTGAAGTTGTATGTATTACTAAAAATAATGTGCAACATAATCACGTTAGCCGTTCACTGAACAAACGATTAGTGGAGTTATTTATATAGAGGAATAGGTCTACATAACCAAATGCTTGTACAAAGGCCTGCGTTTTTATTTTGGCGGCATTGGCTGAGGATAGACCAGAGGGCAGTATAGTAATATAAGTAATTGCCAAAGAATATTGTAAAAATTAAAAAATTGTAGCTAAAATGAAAAAAAAAAAAATAAACTAAACAAATTGTACAAGCAAAAACCTAAGAATGGCGATGATGATAATCGGTTTATAGCCGTAGAATACGTACAATTATCCAAGGTCATAGGAACCTAGCCTACCTCGTATAATATGGAGTTAACTTGTATTTTGAGGTTATTTGACTTATATGTACTTTTAAAGACGTTTATGATTATAAAACAACTTTATTTTCAATAAATTGAGGGTCTATATCATAAATAAGATAATTCCAATGAAAAGCAGTTATAATTATCGTACTATTTGTTATAATATCACTTTTAGCGAATTTACTCTATAGGGAAGAAGCTATTAACGTGGGTGGCATGGTAAGACTTAAGCCCAAGGCCATGATAAATTTTCATTTTGAGGTCCCCAGATGCCAAAAACACCATTCGTTCAAATTTTTATTTATGTATATTTATGTAGATAATACTATGCTGATTCTAGCTCAAAAAGTTACGAATACAGAAAACGAATGTAAAATCTGTTTTCGAAAAATAAAACAAAATATTCCTGATTATCGATGATTTTAACAAAAATCAGCAAATTTAAAAGAAAAATCAGTATATTTAAACAAAATCAATAAATTTAAACAAAAATCAGTAAAATTTAAAGAAAAATTCAATATGAAAAATGTGTTTAAAAAGTAGTAAATTTTAACAGAAATTAATAATTTTTGAAAACAATCAATACATTTAAAAAAATCAATAACGTTTAACAAAAACCATTAAATTTTAAAAAATCAATAAATTGAAACAAAATCAGTACATTTTAAACAAAACAAATTAATTTGTAAAATGTATAAAAACCAACAAATGAAAAAATCGCAAAATGTTTTTTAAAACTAGTAAAACTATATATTTTTTAATATTCAATTTCTATAATCATTTATTCAAATTTAACTAAAGCTGTTTCCTTATCTTTAACATTTTTTAATTCTGTGAAAATCAAATGTAAATTTTCTTTTTTGTTTAATTCTTTAATTTTTTTATCGTAAATAATATTTAAAAATCGATTTGGTAAATGTATTTTACAATCTTCTAATTCAACAATAATTGTATAACCATATTTATTTTTGTTCTTACAAATTTATCAATTTTATATTTCTAATTCAAATCTAAACAGTTTGATGATTTATATTCTTTAAATCGTAATCCTCCAATATTATTAATTACTTCTAACAGATCCATTTATTAGAAAAATATTTTAATTAGAAATTACAAACTTGATTTAACAAACTCGTAAGATGATATTCTATGAATCTTAAAAATTCATCATTAAAAACTGGTTTTATACAAAAATCTATCTCTAAATATTTTAAAACCATTGGAAATATTTTTTATATAATTTTGTTTATAATTTTGATTTTGATTAAATTTGACTGAAATATGTAAAGTGACATTCATTACTTTTAGTTCGAAAACCAGAAAATATCAGACAATGGGAAGAGGGGTTTATGGGGGTTTACAATTTTCCAAAAATCAGTGTTTTGCATTTTTCACCCTAATAGTTTTGAAAAACATAAACATTTTTTGGCCATTTTATAGGGCTTAAAAACAAATAATATAGTATTTTGAATCATTAATCTAGGTTAAGTGGTTGCGGAGAAAATCCAAAAAACGTGTTCATAAAATCTCCCATGTTAATCTTATAGGAAAAAGGTTTTTAGCTTTTACTCAGTTCATTTTAATGTAAAGCTCACATTTACTTTTACCAATCAGTTCAGCTCTACAAAATAATCACTTTTGTGTTTATATTGTGATTCTATGTCCAACCATTGCAGAAATATTCAAAATGCTAAACACAGAACGTTGTCCAATGTTATCCTTATGTAGAGTATTTATAATTTCTATCTCGATTATTTATGAATGCATTTTGATGAAACTTGGCATATGGCTTAAATTAGTATTAGTCTATTGATATTTGCACAAACAAATAATTTTTGTCGATTTTCCCCGCAGCAGAAAACCTGCATACTCAGCCCTCATGTTATTCTTATGGAGAATAAGTAAAATGTAATGTTTCAATTAATTATGAACATAAATGAGTAAAACTTGGTATGCAGCTTCTACTGGATAATTTGTATTGATAATTGTATAAAAACACATATTTTGAGTTCTGTGTTACAGCAAACCTACATTCTCAGCTTTCAATGTCATCTTATGGAGAACAAATACAATTCTATCTATCACTTATTTATTCGTGAATGTTTATGAAACTTGGTGAGTGTCTTTATGTGGTAGTGAGAAATATATACATGCATTGGGAATTTGCTGAGTACGCAAGTTTGCTGCTATGGGGGTATTGTAGTAATTCTATAAAAAACATTTTTCATTTGAACAATTTCTGGATTAATATTCTTAGTTTCTTTCTTACATTTATGACAATGATTTGTTTCTTCAATTTACTTATTACAAAATTATTATATAAATGGATATGTGTTATAAAAGTCATAATCAAACCGATTTTACAATTACTGGATAATGCGTTGGATGTAATATATGCAAGAGAATTATTTATGAAATAAAGGTAAAAAAGAAAATGATAAAAAAGTCGAAAGTGGACAAATTATACACCATTTGAAAGATGACATTCTGAACTTTCATTTTATTATATAACTGAACCGTGTAACATTTGTAAAAGAACGTAACGACTATTTAAAGTGAATGTTTTTTTAGTGCAAATCAATACCTGCAACTGACTTGTAGAAACTCGTCAATCACGGCCTGGGACAAAATACCAGAAATGGGGTGAATGTCGTCTTATGGAGTTGTGATTGGTACCACTGGACAGCAGAAGAGTGGTTGTATATTATCGTATTGATTATTAGAACGATACATTGATAACAAAGAGCATATGATTTTTATAAAACAGCTGTTTTTGCCAAAACTGACAAATGGCCAATGGTCGCCCAGCGATTATTATGAAACGCTGTAAATATATATATATAGGAAGTTTTATAACCAGACAATAGTTGTGTCAAATTGTAGCAGAAGAAACATAGAATAATTTTGTTTCGACAAGTGGCAGCACTGGTCACGCTCACTACCTTCAGCAACGCAAGTAAATGTCAGTTAGGCAGGTGTTTGGCCGATTGTTGTTGTTGTCAGATGAACCAACAAGTAACCTAATCTTTGTAAGGGAATTTTTATCCACGATTATTTCGGAAATTGATCTAAATTCGGAGTTTATAGTGACAGTGTAGTGGTTTTGTGTTTATAACAGTAATCTTTATGCATAAATATTACTGGAAATGGATAAATTATTCAATTGGTGAAGTGAATGTGAGTCTAATGTTTTTGTGTGAATGTTAGACTATTGTTAGGCCTATCATTCATAGTATCGCGTGTATATTTGTTTATATTATTACATAAGACATGTAAATAAAAATATTTTCCCATGTGTTATACATTATTGTGTAGGGAATTGAATTTACTACAACATGTTTATAATATTTTTGGCCTAAGAAAATCTGTACAAGATTTTTGTACTTCAATGTGTCGGAAATGTTTTTTACGTAAATGCTAATTTTCTAGTTATTTGTACAGTAAACAGGTAATAATAATTTTTTTACTCCCCACAATATTACATATTTGTTTTTCTTAGTTCATAACCTACAAAAATATAAGTAAAACATTATTATAAATAATTACCTTATATGAGTTATCTTCGATTCACTAATTATTCGTCTTACTCGACAAAAGTTGTGATTTTTCGTAATTTACTACATAACATGTACAAAAAAATATGTTCCACATGTGTTATACATTTCTATGTAGGGAATTACATTTAATACAACATGTTTATAATATATTTGGCCTAAAAAAATCTAAACAAGATTTTTGTACCTCAATGTGTCGGAAATCTTTTTACGTAAATGCTAATTTTCTAGTTATTTGTATAATAAGCGGGTAATAATAATTGTGTTACTCCCTGCAATATGGCATATATTTTTCCCTTAGGCTTATAGTTCATAACCTACAAAAATATATGTACAATATTATTATAAAAAATTACCTTGCATGAGCTATCTCCGATTCACTAATTATTCGTCTTACTCGACAAAAGTTGCGATTTTTCGTATTTTATTACATAACACTTGTAAAAAAAAATATTTTCCCCATGTGTTATACATTTATATGTAGGGAATCAAAGTTACCACAAAATGTTTATAATGGTTTTTGCCTAAAAAATTTAATGTACAAATTACAAAACTTTACTTTTGAAATTTCAAATTACTTTCGAAAATTTAGAATTTTTTATTTTTTTATTTTGTAAAAAAATTACCTTTCCAGATTCATTTCTTTTATATATATTCAGATTTCCCTTGTCTTTCTGAATAAAATGAGTGTACATATTGATAGGATTACCCCAAAATTGTAATTTATACATATTTTTAAATAAGGTCTGCAAAATCGCCAAAATTGGTTGGCCATTCCCCACTTCTAACATTGGCCTCTGCTAGGGTTAAAAACCAGACGAATCGCACCATCCGAAGGCGTTTTTTGGGGGGATTTTGTACCCCAAAAATCTTTTTTGGGGGTTTCACATATATTTTTATTTAAATCAAAATTTTAATTTTTACTATTGAATTCAGCTTGAGAAAAACAAACGATTTGGTATTTGGGTCATTGCTCTACGTCAATCTGTTACTGAGATAACGAAAGTGCTTTACACAATTCGTTGTCTAATGTTACTCTTACGGAGAAAAAGAACAATTTTATATTTTGCTTACTTATGAATATAACCTGATGTAACTTGGTATATGACTTCATCTGGTTGTGTTTATTGTTAGTTGCACAAGAAAAAAATTTTTCACCAATGGTTCCCTTAGCAGCAAACCTAGGTACTCGGTCCCCAAGTTATTCTTATGGAGAATAATTAAAATGTTATATATTTATTATTTATGAATGTATGTTGATGAAACTTGGTATGTGACTTCACCTAGATAAGCTCTATTGATATTTGCATTAAAGTCCATTATTTTGTGATTCTTGTGGCAGCAAACCTGCATACTCATCCCCAATGTTATTCTTAGGGAGAATAATTAATATTTTAAATATCGCTTATTTGTGAATATATTTCTTATGCATTCTGTAAAGTGGATTAATGTATTACTAAGACACATAAATTCATTGGAAATTCGCTGAGTACGAAGGTTTTCTGTGACGGGGGTATTTTTGTCTGCATTCCAACTCACTTCTACCGCACTCCTAATTTACGAGCTACTTCTAATTTATTAGTGTCTCTCCCTAAGAGTAGTTGTAATAATAGTATTTTCTGTAAGGATTTAGGGCCCATACTTTGTTCCAACTCAAAAGACTTCTTTTTTCGTTTTTCTCACATGACATAATTGTTTCAAAATCCAAGCAATGTGCACACCAACTAGTTCTGACAGGTTACAAACCGCTTAGGCTCAAAACAAGAGGGCTCGAGTAAAACAGAAGAGGTAAAGCAAAACTGGAACGGTCCGATGATACTAAAATATTGTCTTCGTGTATGGCGCCTAGAAGGTCGGCGGACGACTCAGGTAGCCAGCGAAATTTTGTAACTAGTTACATAATCTAGTTTTTTGATAATATTTTTGTTTTTAAGGATATAACGTATTTATATCAAATTATTATAGAATTAAGTTCAATAAACTATAAATTTTGAAGATTATTACTATCAGTAAAAAAAGGGATGAACACATTCAAACTGAAAATTAAAATTGACTTTTGAATTAATACTGATACCATACTGATGGTAATCAAAAATCACCACAGTGGACCCTCTCTTAACCGACCCTCGCGGGACCGGGCCTAGGTCGGATAACCAAAAAGGTCGGTTAAAACGGGTAACTACGTAAACATTTAAAATACTGAAGAAATACATGTGTTATTGATATTATATGAATACAAAACTCAGCTGCATATGTTAAAGTTTGCTTTTGCAATTTTTTCTTATGAAATATACTCAAGTAACTATGAAAAAAACAATAAATAAAATAACACGCTGTTCATTGGAAAAACAACACTATACTGTAATCTCACGGTACTCTATACAGTACTGGACTGTACTGTGATCGGTAGGCTGAACACACGCGACGCACAAGCGAAAAAGCTCTATACTGTACTCGACGCAGAATAGAGATAAACTGATGTTAGTGACGTTCCACAATACTGTATTGTGAGTTTCCCATGTGATTCGTAACAAAACTTGACTTCAATGGATAGGTTTCTATATTAGTAAAGCGATAAGGATGGGAACGAAAGTCTCTCGATTTTTAGAAAAGGTCGGTTAAACCGACCAGTTTTTAAATTCAGGGCGGATAAACCAACCCCTTTTTTGTGCCCGGACGGAGGCAGTTAATCCGGGGTCGGTTAAGGGAGAGTCTACCGCATCATGCTTCCCTCTGCATTGTGACTACAATGCAACCAGCATTATGTATAGTAACGCATCGTTGTGAATATGCAACCAGTTGACGAGAAAAGATAATTCCATATGCCGGTACTTAATTAATTTATTTTTTTTAACTGGTTCCTAGTTACAAATCAAAGTTTGGTCTTTTAGAAATATTCCAATTAAATAAGTTCAAAATCACGATCTTGGGATGATTTTGGGTTAAAATATAAAAAAAACATTAAAAACTCTTTGTAATGGTAATATTTTTGGTTTTAAAATTTGCCATGTCCCTTACCTACTGTAATAGTTTATTTCCCATAAATAATATTGTAAAAGATCAATGTTATATATGTTTTTTTGTTGTAATTTTGCAAATATTTATCACGTGTTTATCTAAATGATTGGTTTTATTACAGGTATTGCGATAGAATCGTCGTTTACGACTTGATAGAACGCACAGAGTCCATTTTCATTGTGGAGCAGTGGTTGGCTCTGCGACAGGGTGACTTCCCAGAGGCCCACCTAGTTATAGCTACGGATACGGCCATGCTCAACATAAAGCGGATGTTTCTTGACAATTCAGTTCTTGGCTTTCGAGATTCACACACCTTTCTCAGCGTTTTTGTGAGGTACACTTTGCTTCTGCTGCTTTGCCTGAGATTTTAATATTTTTTTACATAATGCTTAGAAATATTTTCTGTAAAGTTTTATTTGAATAACTTACTTAACTTTAGTTTGTTTCTATTTGAAGCAGTCTTTCTCAATAATTTACTTCGACATTACTTTCTAAGAATAAAAAACCCTGACTCAAGCACACATTTAAAATAAATTCCTTAGCTTGAACCTAAAACTTTATTTTTTTATAAAAATCCTTTAAAGCTTATGATTTATAATTGGTCCGTAAGTCAGGAAGTCAGGAAAAAGGTCTAATAAATTCGGTGGACACCATGGATTGTATGTACATTTACAAGAGTCTTCCAAAAAGTAAAGAATCTATAAGATTAACGCTGTTTGCGGCAATCTAGTCACCTTCCCGCCAAAGTGTGAGCCGAGTCTCGTTGCTGAGTAGTCATGCATTTTGTTTCTACAGCTATTCAACATGGCAGTGTCAATCAAAAATCCTGCAAATGTAAGATCCGCAGTGTTATCTGTTTCTGATTGCGCACAATGTTCAGCCTATTGAAGTTTGTAGACGAACACCAAGGAAAGTTTAGGAAAGCTTCATAGTGAATGAATAAGATCTTGAAATTACTGGAAATGATTTGTATAATGTGCTGACAATGAAACGTGTGATTTACTCTGTTATTTTAATACTCAAATCATCTGTAAAGAGCGATGTTATCTGATACTCTGATCTTCATTGCGCACAGTAGATCTTCCTTCATTAAACATAGGACACAATTTTCTCCCTGAAGTCTCGTTCATTGCACTTCCACCATAATCTTTCTTTGGTGTTTGTCTACTTTGTGGGGTGTTTATTGCTTTCTCTTTGAATTATGATTTTTCAAGTCATTGTGTGTTAAATACCAATTTACGAATAACAACTTTAGCACAATAGTAGTGATTTTGCCGTAAAAAGAGATATTAATAAAATATGTTTAAATATGCTGAAAACTGTTTGAAAATGTAGACTGGAATAAGCTTCACTACGCTCGGACTGCTGAAGAAGCTTATACAAACTTTCTGGCTATCATCACTTACTCAACATATGGATAATATTTGCCCTAAAAAACGATAAGAACAAGAAAACATAAACCAAACTCATATGCAGATGAAGAAGATGAAAGGCTCAAAGAACAATATCTTAGTTTTATAAGAGAAGTAAAGAAATCATTAATAAAGCAAAGAAGGACTGTGACTTAAGGCTTAGTGTTCTGAGGCAAAAATCATCCACAGACTTCATAAACAGAGGAGACAATAAGTATAAAGCAGTTTGGCAAATCATTAACAATGAAAAAGCAAAGAATCACAGAAGTCAAACAATAAGAGGTAAAAATTAACGGAGCAAAGACAAAAGACCCTTTCAAAATTCATATATATCTACATCAATATTTTACTAGTATTGTAGAACAAACACTATAATAGCAGACAATTAAATTGCCAGTTGAGGGTGTGGTTTGCTGGGCTATCAACCAAGATCAGCCAATAGTAGACGTGCTACATTACTGAAACTCCACACTAGCAGATCGTAATGACATTCGAGTGATATTTTTCTAAATATCACTGAGTGATATGGCAAAATGCCAACAGTGTTTAGGTAAAACCATGCCATTGGCTACAGCCCAATAATTGTCAACTTAATTTTCTGATATTACCCAGCCTCAAAAGTTACAAAAATATGATCACTTCTTGGCCCTGCAAGAAACGAGGCAAAACATATATCATTTTACTTTAACAAACTATGATGGAATATAAATAATAATAAAAGGATTCATACCAAAACCGTATGCTGGACTTGATAATAATCCGCCAAACTGTAAATACACGTAGAACACCATTAATACCACCACCAGTTAGCATAAATCTTGTCTTTAATAAAAGGACATTTTCTATCAGCCTTGAAACAAGCTAAAGTGTACTCTAAATTCAAAAATGGTTTTCATGCTGAAGCTAGCAACTATTGCCCAACATTCCAACATTCCAACATTCTCCAAAGTTATTGAAAGAGTTGTCTTCAAAAAAAGATGAATCACTGTGAAACTGTTAACATTCTAACTGACAGCTAACACAGATTTTTAAAAGGCAGATCCACAACCACAGCAATAATTAAACTTGCAGAATTCATAATTGAGAACCTGGAATCAAAAAATCTAGTGACCAGCATCATGCTTGACCTTAGTAAGGCGTTTGACTGTCTGGGACATGAACTAATCCTACTAAACACTTGGGAATAAAGGGCACTGCACAAACATGGTTTGCAGGCTAACTAAGGGAAGAAGTTAAGAAGTTGAATACTACCGTAGCAAAAAGGAGTCACACAGAGGATAAAATCAATAGCTTTACCAAACAACAAAGGCATACCTCAAGACCAGTACTGTTTTTAGGCCAGTACTGTTTGTTTATTGCAGGTTTGTGAGAATTAATTTTCTGATAATTATTCAATGAGAGCAGTAGGCGGTTGAGATAATCAGCTAAGTTATTTGTCCCGTGCGCCCAAAAAATGTTTCTGATACACAAAAAAATTGTATAGTCAAATCGAGTACAGTAAATTGAGTTTATGCACACTTAAAAAAAGGACTGATGGTAAGACTCACCTTAAGGATCAAGAGTTAATTTGACTGCAGACGCCGCCGTGACCGTAGCCGTGGACGTGATCGTCGAGGCCGTGATGTAAGGGACTGCCGCCAAAAGTAACAGCGCCGACACCTCTTCCAATGAGAATTCCAAGGGTGGATTTACACTTACGCACACGTAATCTTGAGGTAGTTTCGCACATGAAGCAATGTTTATTTATCTTCTTCGAATTCGGGAGCCCGGTTCAAATGCACAAATTCACTGCTGCATAACACTGACAGAACAAATTATTCCATAGTATTTTAGTTAATTAATCGATTTTATATTGTTCATTGAGTAGCTCCTTCACTACCAAGACTCGAGAGAAATATAGATTCCACTACGGGTAAAAGAGAATACAAATTCTAAAATACCTGGAGTGGTAGAGTGGCTGCCGTGAGAGAACGCCAGAGCCAGAATATCATAAAAATAACGCTTTTCCGAGCGGAGAGGGGAACACAGTCACATTTTCAAATTTCCTCCAATAGGGGAAGGCATCATACCTGTCAGCTGGATCAAGGCGGTGATACTTGAAATATTACTAGCTGTTACCCGTAGGCGTCGCCCCACGAACAATTTATAAAAATTATGACAGTTGTGTGTGCTGCAGTCTATGGTAAGCCTGTGGAACTACTACGAATAAAGATCAGCTGTTTGTATTTTCATCATTTCAAACAATAATGAATGCCCATAAAGAATATACATGGGAACTTTGAACCCCGTGGGGCCCTATAGGATTTTTGCAACTTTAATATGCCTATGTGAACTCAGGGCTATCAAGTACCTCTCTGCCAAATTTTAGCTCAATCAGTCCAGTGGTTAGAGCGTGATTGAGCCGCAAATATCAAAACATCCAAACAAACTTACAAACTTTCACATTTATAATATTAGTTGGAAGCAGGATTACATCATAACAATCAGTGATCATTAAATACCGAACACTGTTCTGCTAACCAATGATATGCCACGGTATCTTAGAGAGCATTGCACACCCGTGATGTATGCTGATGACACACCCCTGTTAGTGTGTAGAAAGTCAATTGACACCTTGGCCGTGGACTCTACATTGTAGTTAACATGATGTACCAGTTCTGTTACAAAAACGACCTAGCCGTCAATACATCTAAAACAAACAATTAGCATTTAAATAATTTCTTTAGTAGCATAATTTCTCTGATTGGGCCTGATGATGACCGATTTAACTGGTTGAAATCGATCGCCATGTACCATCTCTTGTTTATATTTACCGTCTTGTATGCAAGTACAGTATAAGTATAAATATACTTTGTAGTGTTGTAAGACGTATTTTAATTTTTTCTGTTTAGGAAATATAAATATAATATTATAGAATAATATAATAATAATATAATATTATAATAATTTAATAATAATATAATGTAATAATAATATAATAATATATAATACAATATTATATAGAAAATATAATATATTTCTGTTTCGTTTATTTTGAATAAAATGAAACAAGGTTCCCAGGACTGCCTGACATAATCATAGACAACAATGCTAAATTGTTCGGAATCAAAATCGATGAGAACATTTCTTTGGAGCCAAATGTTGATTATCCAATAAGATTATAGTAGGGACAAAATCAATCAGCGCTTCAAGGTCACTCATGAAATTCAGTTAAGTATATTTAAACATATGATTTATTATGTTCTCTGCATTGTTTGTCTATTGTTTTAAAAATTATGCTTTTCGATTACTTTTGAATGTCTTTTCTACTCATTATTTCAAGAAAAACAAAACCACTTCAATAAAATAAAAATTATTTTCAAAAAATAAATAAACAATAAATAAGTGTATCAATAAAAGTGTTATGCAAATAAAGTAAAAAAACATGTGCATTATTGACAAAATGTAAACAAAAAATAAAATGTAAACAATTGTCAGGTTAAAAATCGTCAGTACCACATAATTATCTAAACATATGGCACAATTAAACCTTGACCTTGAAGCGTCGATTGATTTTGTCCCTTCTGTAATACATGCCTGTAGGTATTAAATACCCCGTCACAACAAACCTGCGTACTCAGCTAATTTCCAATGCATTTATAAGTTTCTCACTCCTACATAAAGCCACTTACCAAGTTTCACAAAAATACATTCATAAATAAGTGATTTATAACATTTAATTTATTCCCCATAAGAATAACATTAGGACTGAGTACGCAGGTTTGTTGCAACGAGGAGGATAAGAAATAAGTTTTTATGCGATTATCAATTTAACTGAACCACGTGAAGCTACATCAGAAGTTTTATTAATTTATGTTCATAATTAAGGGAGATATAAAACTTGACTCTTTCTCCGTAAGAATAACATTAGGGCAGAGTATGCAGGTTAGCTGCTACAAGGACAATCAACAAAATATTTATTTTTTGTGCAAATATCAATATACCAGTACAACGTGAAGCCACATACCAAGTTTCATCAATCTTCATTCATAAATAATCGAGATATCAAATTTTATTTTTTCTTTATAAGGATAACATTGGACAACGTACTGTGTTACCAGTTTGAATATCTCTGCAACGGTTGGAAGAAGAATCACAATTTAAACAGCAAAATGATTGTTTTGTGGAGCTGAAGTGATTGGTAAAAGCAAATGTGAAGTTTAAAGTAAAATTAATTAAGGAAAAGTTAAAAACCATTTTCCCATAAGATTAGCATAGAAGATGTTATGAGGTTTTTTTGGATTTTTCCGCCACCACTTAACCTAGGTTAATCATTTAAAATACCATATTATTTGTTTATTTAAGCTCTATAACACGGTCAACCCCAAAATTAAGTGTTTTAAAAATTTTAGGGTGAAAAATGCAAAAAACTGAATTTTTGAAAATTTAAAACCCCGATAACCCCCCTTCTCATGGTTCGATTTTTCTGGTTTTAGAATTTAAAGTTATAAATGTCACTTTAAACATGTGAGCCAAATTTAATCGAAATCGGACTTTTTTTACTCAAGTTATCGCATATATATATATAAATTTTAAGGATTAGTGTTTTTGGCATCTGGGGAACACAAAACAAAAAGTTACTATGGTCTCGGGCTTAAGTCTTACCATAAGACCTACGATAATAGCTTCTTCCCTATAGGGGAAATTCGCTAAAAGAATAAAGGACTGTGAGTTATGAGGCCACGAGGCTTATGCACAAACTGCATGTCATGCTTTACTTGAGTCACATTTAAGATAATGATAATCTGGGGGAGCACTTCCTACTAATATATTAAACGAGTTCGCACGCAGCACGCTGACGTGAGGGAAGTGAATTTCCACATAAAAACTTGTAAAACTCAAAATCAGTGTAAAAACATCCATTTGTCCAATTTTTATTGAAATCTAAAAACATTGTTTTTTGGCTGTTTTGATACTCCTGGTTTCATTTACTTGCAAAGCTGGGAATACAATTTTGCGCATTATAAGGTTAGGAGAAGGTCCAGACAGGCTTGAAAGTAGGCGTGGGTTGCTGGGGATAATAAAAGTACTCTAACAAAGGAATAACAGGCTTTTCTAGTGTAAAACCCCCATAAGACAACGTACTGTGTTTACCCGATACACATTTTCTTTAATAACTCGGTAAATATTTATGATAGAATGACGGGAGAGGGCTTAAAACTTTCGCCTTTCTAATTCCCATCTTTTAACATGCATTAATTTTACATCTGGGGCTTTTCTGACCCTTTTTGGGCCCAAAAACTCAAAATTTGAAAGATTAATCCCCAAAAAATGGGTTTAGAGTTTTCCGATTGTTTTGCCCAACGAACTTGTCCAACAGGTTATAGAAAGGAACGTCCCTACCAAATTTGAAGTAAATCGGACAAAAAATGCGACCGCTAGAGTGCATACACATAAGTACACATACACATACACATAGTCTATATATATATATATATATATATATATATATATATATATAAAATTTTGAACGACCCCCCAAAACGTGTTCAGGGGGTCACGTTAGGAACTTCTATGGTGGTCCCGGGCTTAAGTTTCACCGTGCAGGTCATGCTAATAGTTCACTTTCCAAAGGAAATTCACTAATAATATTTGTTGATTTGACAGCCTGGTGATTCATTAGATTTTGGTGTTCAAGTTTCAACTCACAGTACCTAGAATAATTATACAGTATATATATATAAATATACAATGGGTATCATAAACAAGATGCGCAGTAGACCAGTGACATCAGTCAAGAATCAAGAATCAAAATTACTTTATTGTCACACGACTATATAAATACGGCATTGAAAATCTTCACAAATTTGAATAGCTAAAAATTCATAACAATTTCCAACTAAACATCCCTTCTTTCAGATATATAAACTTTAACACTGTAGTACTCTTTTTCAATCAAGTATTTTTTAGTCTATATTTGGTTTTCAGGATTTGTGGGAGATAATTAAAGAGCTTAATGGCAGAATAGTAAGTTTGGTTTTGAAAGGAAGTTTTGTTGTGTCGGAGAATATGGATTAGGTTAGTGTTGCAGAAATTATATCTATTGGCAATGCGTTGAAGAAAAACGTGTTTGTTTTTAACCAGAAATGAAAGGCACTCTAAAATGTAAATCGATGGAAATGTTAGCAAGTTGTTTGCCGAAAACACACCTCTGCATAATGCATATCGGTCCATACCATAAATCAGTCATTTGGCTTTTTTTCTGCAGTGAAAATATTTTCTTAGTTCTAGAAGACTCTGCTCCCCATATTGCGACCCCGTATTTCCCCGCATGAGGAAATAGGCAAATGAAATAAGCCGTCAGGAGAATTTCTCTGTTGGAGAATTGGATGAGTCTTCGAAGAAGAAAAATGCCACTATTCATTTGAAACCTTTTCAATATGTTTGGAAAAATCTAGTCGAGTGTCCATGATAACTCCTAGAAAATTTGTGACATAACAAGATTCAATGTCGTCCTCACCTATTGTTATTACTGCAGAATCTCCTGAATTCCTTAATCTAAAGTCTATAAATTTAGTTTTTCCAGCGTTGAAAACCAGATGATTGTCACTTGGCCACTGTAATAAGAGACTACATTGTATAAAAGGTCTAAGCTCTAGATTCTCTCGGGAATTATCAACAACACTCAGTGATGTATCATCCGCAAACAAGCAAAAATTGGCAGGGGAAATGTTTTGAGGCATATCGTTTATAAACAAAAGAAAAAGAGGTGGACCCAAGACAGTCCCCTGAAGAACACCAGCAGTTATTACGATCTCTTTGGATTTCTCGGAGCACAAGCAACCATTAGTATCAATGAAATATATTTCAACAGATTGTGTTCTTCCCTTGACATAAGCTGAAATCCAAAAATCCAATCAAAAGCTTTACCTCTAATACCAAAATATTTCAATTTTTCAAGCAATAATTTATGGCTAATCATATCAAAAGCCTTACTAAGGTCAACAAATATTCCGAACACATTTTTATGGTCAACTAAGGCTCTAGAGATATCGGAACTAAAGCTTAATAGAGCATTGGTTGTGGAACTATTTGTCCTAAAACCAATATGTTGTGAAAATGGAGCATTATTAATTGTTAAAAATTGATAGAGACGATTAAGATATATTTTTTCAAAAATCTAAGAAAAACGTGAAGTGATAGAAATTGGCCTGTAGTTGTCTTTTTTAAACACACCATCCTTCTTAAATACAGGTTTCAAAATCGCTGATTTTAGAGAATGTGGATATTCACCTTCGTTAAAGGAGGCATTCACTAGATGACTTAGTGGGTGTGCAATGAACTCAGCAACTCTCTTGAACCACCTAGAAGAAATTCCATAATGTCCAGCGGAGTTACTACATTTAAGGGAACGAGCTACTTTCAACACTTCAACATTATTCATTATCTGTTGGGTGTAAGAAGAGAGTGGAAGATACACTTGCTAATTTATGACAATTCCCCAGTGCAACAGGATCATTTCAGCGAATTTCCCTATAGGGAAGAAGCTATTACCGTAGCCCGAGACCATGAAAAGTTTTTGTTTTGAGGTCCCCAGATGTCAAAAACACTATTCGTTTAAATTTATATATATATGTATAAATATATGTATATATATGTACATATATATGTGTATATATATATATATAGTTTTGAAAGAATAGTGTTTTTGGAATCTGGGGACCTCAAAACGAAAAGTTATCATGGTCCCGGGCCTAGGCCTTAACATGCCGACTACGGTAATAGCTTCTTCTCTATAGGGGAAATTCACCAAAAAACACTGTGAAATACCGTTTGTTAATCTCGTATCTTATTAAATTATTACTTATAGATTTGTTTAGTGTTTTTAAGTCAAGGAAACATTTATTTATACTGTGTTTAGTCTAGTTGACCCTCACCTAGTAGGCTACTTATTATTTCTGGTATCTCGGGGTATTTGGTATTTGGCAATGTGACAAATGGCATGTCCCAAATTTGTCGGATTATTAAGAGTCTACTGTAACTTTTAACCAAAAAACTAGATGAGCAGGCATTAGAATGACGTGAGGAATGTTTTCAGGCACCCGCGCAGTGAAGTCACGAGGGTCCAGAGGGTCAGCGTATTGATGTGCACGATCATAGTAGCTATGCTGTGCAGCATCATGTTCTTCGCACCTCCTAGTGGTAATGTTGGAAAAACTGCAATTTTTTGTTTAGTTTTGAAAATTGTGTGCGTTTTTTTATATCATCAATGTTGGCCGTTTGCTGTGTGGCTGTTTGATGCTGCACTCTAACAGCGAAATTGGGAACTAACAACTTACTTTATTTACAAAATTCTTTGTTTGTGGCACAACCAACTAAAAGAATAAAGTGTGTGCCTGAGCTGCCAGCCGAATTAGCCAATTAAATATTGTCATGTTGGTCGAAATAGAAGTTTTAGCCAAGCTGTCTTTTTAAGGTCATAAGTTTGATTCCTCCCCAGTTAGTAAATATTAGGTCCCTACATTTATTATTTTTTATATTCTTTTTAACTAGGAGTGTACGGATATTGATTGTTGGGATTGAGTCGAGTAGTACCAATTATTCTCGAGTTTCAAGTGAGCATTTACTTTCAGCAATATATTGTTGCATTGATTATACATTCTGATCATTCATTCCATAGGATGTATAATCAATGATTATTGTTAGTTTCAAATAGTGTAATGGGATTTGGATATAATTCCAGATTTTACAGTTAAAACGTGGTTTCTAATAAATGTACGAGTAGGTCGTAATAAATAACCCTGCAGATCGCCGTATACTGTTTTTTTTTGCCGTGCATCAAATAAATGGATCTTTATAAAAAAGATAAAGTACCTACATAACATGAAATAAAGCTTTCATACCTCAAAAAGTAAACAAGAAATGTACGATTCAAACCCGAACAAAATTAATTCAAATTTATAAAAATAGACACCTCGGAAAGTAATCAATGAGACTCAAACCCAGGACCACATAATCATGAATTCAACGTCATATCCACTGGGCTATCACACCATGTCAAATGATGTAAAAGTTGCAATTCATCAAGCAGTGAACAACGTTGTGATTCCAATTTTTGTCACAGACAGAGCTCGCTGCAGTCTAAGCTTCTTGTGCCTCCTATTTTAGATTGGATCCTCCAGTCGCTTCTCAAAACACACACCACCTATTTTCAAGGATCTGTGTTTACCAATATTGTTTATGTCTCTAGAGATTTCCCCTAGATTATGGAAGGATGTGTTCGTTGAGAAAGCCACTATAGATTGTCCTAGGATATGTACCACACATTTATTGATTACTGTCGAATCAGTCAGATTGCGTGTGGATGAGTAGACGATATTCTTCTTTCTGTATTAATTACTGTTCAGTACCTGGAGGATCGAGCTTTGCTCGGGGAAGGTATATCAGTTTTTTAGATGACTTCGAGTAATTGTTCACCCCATACTGACGAGAAGATTTGCTTAGTTCATTTTCCTCTTTTCTGCATGTTTAAAGTCACTCCAGTTGTAGTTATAGCTCAATGTCCTTTCAATTGATTTTGGAGTTTCATGACCATTCTAATGCAATCTTCATTAAATGAAACCACATGTTAATTCTTAAACAAAAATGAGAATTACTTTGACTTTGATTGATTATAAACAGGTGTAATGATTATTTTGTTTTGATTTAAAACTCCATAAGCCCAATTTTAATATTTTACTCTTTTGAAATTTGTTTATTTACATAATTTGATTTTTCCTGGGGATGAGACCTGTCCAGAACTTATTGGTGAATTTCCCCTATAGGGAAGAAGCTATTACTGTAGTTGGCATGGTAAGACTTAAGCCCGAGACCATGATAACTTTTCGTTTCGAGGCCCCCAGACGCCAAAAACACCATTTGTTCAAATTTTGTATATATGTATATTATATATAATAGAATTATCGCCGTTGGAGGCTTCGCCCCTAAACCCCCTTTTGGAGTTCGCTTCGCTCACTTTCATTCCTCAGTCAACTCAAGTTTAAATCAAACTCAACTATTGTAGTTCATTAACCAAAGAAAAACTACATAACAATGACCTTTGGTGAGCACATTAACACCTACACTGGCGGTCCCATATCGGTTCGATATCGAAAGATTTGACCAACCGGCTGCTTGTTCGTTTTATCGAATGAACTCCCGACTATGATGGTTTCGAGGTGAATAAAAGGAAAATATAAAGTGCTCACTAAATCAAAGTCAATCAGATATAATTTAGATAAAAGGTTGTGGTTACAATGTTCAGTTGGATTTCTACAAACGGATTTACGAGTAAAAAATAACAAAAAATTAGACTTCAGTTCACAACAAAATTATTTTAACCTAACCTAACCTAACTCTGCGGAGCACTATATGGTGGCTGTTCGTTGTGCAACATTATTAGTAATAAATGAATTTGTAAAAACTAAATAAAGTAAAATTAAACGGAAGTAGCAGACCTCAAAAAGTAAGCATCAAAAGTAGGATTCAAGCCCGTGACCACACAATCTTGAATCATCTAACAACATATCCACTGGACTACTGGGCTAAATTCATTCGATAGAACAAACAATCGGTTTATTACATTTTCCAATATCGTAACAAAGATATTCACGATATTGAACATCCCGTGTAGGCGATAATGTACTAACCTTGTTTTGTAACAGCTGATTTATGTTAACCTCATGTGAGCAAATTAGTATGGCCTACACGGGCGGTTTATTTAAATCAGCTGATAAAAACATGTGGTATTAGCCAAAGGTAGTGTGCTTTCATTAAACAGCTTTCCAAAACTGTACACATTTAAATGGGCCAAAATACTCGAAATTACTCCTTCTCCGATGAACAGCGGCTAAACTGATGATTGGATCTTTAATCTGACGAAAAATCGTTAGTTAGAAATCATATTTTCTACAACTTTCGTATTTAACATTTGTTGCCATCTCTTACCGTTTCCGTACTAAAAGCGGTAAAAGTGGATAAATTGAAAAGTGAAATTTTCCCGCCCCAGAAATGCCTCAAAAACTTAAAAATGTTTCTCGTCGAGAGCATACAAGAATGCGTTTGAGGGGGTTCGATTACGGGAAGTGCCTCATTCATACGTTATGTCAGCGAATGAGTGAGTAAGTGAACCCTTCTAGCTTTATATAAGTAGATATATGTAACCCCACAACAAATTGACATAAGGAATTGGTAAGCACGATAACTCTCGTAAAAAAGGTCCGATCTTGATGAAATTTAGTACAAACTTTTAAAGTAGCATTTATTTGAACAAGTTCGAAATCCAGACGTATCGAACCATCCGAAGGAATATTTTGGGGGGGTTTCCCACATGTCATTTTTATTCAAACAATTTGGTGGTTTTATCATTGTTCTACGTCAATTGGTTACCGAGATATTAAAAGTGCTGAACATAGTATTTTGTCTAATGTTATTCTTATGGTCAAAAAGAAAAATTTGATATCTTTCTTATTTATATACATACACTGTAAACACTTGGTATATGTCTTCATCTGGTTGGGATTTATTGTTTTTTTTTCACAGAAAACCAATTTTCGCTGATGAATCCTGTAGCAGAAAACCTGGGTACTCACCCCCCCATGTTATTCTTATGTAAAATAATTAAAACCTTATAAATCGCTTATTTATGAATGTATATTGATGAAACTTGGTATGTGCTTTCACTTAGTTGAGTTTTATTGATATTTGCACAAATAACAAATTTTTTTCGTTCCTTGTTGCAGCAAACCTGCGTACTCATCCCCAATGTTATTCTTATGGATAATAATTAATATTTTAAATATTGCTTATTTGTGAATATATTTCTTATGAAACCTGGTCAGTGGCTTAATGTGTCATAAGGACTATATATATTTGTAGTGGCAACTGACTATCCACCAATGTTTATCATGTGGTTTTAATTTAAAACAAATCATATGTTTCATTATTTTTAATGTTATTGTTTTTATTTAAAATATTGGAATTGGGATTGATGTAAAAATACAACATTTATTTTTCAGTATAGCTTTTCTTCTTTTAACTTAATTAATTAAGGAACTGAAGACCTAAACAGCTATAATTGGTGACCCCTACTAAAAGAACATTTTCTACAGTCTACTTTCAACTATAATTTAACTGAAATATTTTTTTTTGTTGCAAAATTGAACTTTACTTCTACCAAGTTTGTTTTTACGATGTCATTAGAAGAAATCGAAAGACAGTTGGAAGAATTAAGAGCTGCAAATGTTGAATTGAGTCAGAAAATCGCAAGAGAACATAATACAATATCTCAGACAAATGTAACTGCTGTAAATCGAGTTGCTGTGAAGTTACCTCCATTTTGGGCAGATAGACCAAGTCTCTGGTTTTCACAAGCAGAATCTCAATTCATAATATCTGGGATTACTAGCGATGAAACAAAATTCCATTACGTTGTAGCTCAACTAGACACTCGTTACGCAACCGAAGTGGAGGACATCATCACTAACCCACCGGATACAGACAAGTTCAACGTTCTACGAACTCAACTGATTCAACGATTGTCGGCATCAGAGGAGCAGCGAGTACGACAACTTCTCAGCGATGAAGAATTAGGCGATCAAAAACCGTCACAATTCCTACGTCATCTGCGCTCCCTAGCTGGATCCTCGACTCTTCAGGACAACCTTCTTCGTCAGCTTTGGTTACGGCGCCTACCTCCACACGCTCAGGCGATTCTGACCACTCAACTCGAGCTTTCGCTGGACAAATTGGCTGAGTTAGCTGATAAAATCATCGAAGTAGCTCAACCACCCGTCCCTATGTCGGTTGCCGTAAACTCAACATCTTCTGACTCAGGTAACGCCTTGTTAGATACACTTCGTTCTCTTTCCGATCAAATTGCGGAACTCTCTGCAAATTTTAAACATAACAATCGGTCCCGTAGTCACCCTCGAAGTCGTTCAATGTCAAAGCATAGAACGGAAGAAAAAAAATCAGTACGTATGTGCTGGTACCACACTAAGTTTGGTAAAAATGCTACAAAATGCATCCTTCCTTGCACTTTTCAGGAAAACTCCAGCAGCAGTCAGTAATGGCGGCAACGGACTGCACAACTGCTGGTAGCCGCCTTTATATTACAGATCGAACTAGTCGAAACCGATTCCTTATTGACACCGGATCTGACCTCTGTTGTTTTCCTAAACGACTCCTACCTGATCGACGTTGCCCGACTGACTACACATTAAGTGCTGCAAACAACTCAACAATATGTACTTATGGTTTCATAAATCTTACATTAGATTTTGGTTTTCGCCGTTCTTTGACATGGCGCTTCATTGTAGCTGATGTACACCTGCCAATTATTGGTTCTGATTTTTTGGCTTATTTCAATCTCTTGACAGACTGTCGTAATAAACGTCTTGTCGACGGAACAACAGGTTTCGTGACTTTCTGCCAACCAGCTCAGGACTCTCAACCCAGTGTAAAGGCTCTCTCTGAAAACACTCCCCATCATGAGTTTTTTCCCAGAGTTAATCCGCCCATCTGGATTGCCTCGGAATGTTCGACATTCAACTTTACATTATATTCGGACAACTGAAGGTCCGCCAGTGTTTTGTCGTCCCCGTCGTCTCGCTCCTGACCGTCTTAAAATAGCCAAATCAGAGTTTGACTCAATGGTTCAGGAAGGTATTGCTCGTCGTTCTGATAGTCCTTGGGCTTCACCTCTCCATATGGTACCCAAGAAGACCGATGGATGGCGCCCATGTGGAGACTATCGTTCACTCAACGCCAGGACAATTCCCGACCGGTATCCTGTTAGACATATACATGACTTTGGTCATTGCTTACATGGTTGTACTGTATTTAGTGTAATCGACTTAGTTAAAGCCTACACTCAGATCCCTGTAAATCCTGACGACATTCCCAAAACCGCAATTACCACTCCGTTTGGATTGTTTGAGTTTCCTTTTATGGGATTTGGGCTTCGAAATGCTGGACAGACATTTCAAAGGTTTATCGATGAAGTTCTTTCTGGTCTAAATTTCTGTTTTGCTTACATCGATGACATTCTGATCTCGTCTCACAATCAGGAAGAACACATGAAGCATCTGAACATCCTCTTTAAACGTCTCTCTGACCATGGCATTCTAGTAAATGTTAAAAAGAGTGTCATTGCATCCTCTGCAGTCACCTTTCTTGGCTACGAAGTATCTGCAGCTGGAACTAAACCTTTGCCAGATCGTGTCATTGCCATCCAACAGTTTAAAAGACCACAGACTGCTCGTGATCTTCGTAGGTTTCTGGGTATGATGAATTTCTATCGTCGCTTTATTCCCAGTGCAGCTAAATATCAGTCCTCCCTCCACGATGCACTTGCTGGACTTAAAGGCTCCCAACCTGTGAACTGGAACGAGGATTTAGACGAAGCTTTCACTAGATGTAAGGAAAACCTTGCCAATGCTACATTACTCAATCACCCTGATCCTGAAGCTCGTCTTGGATTGTTTACAGATGTGTCTGCAACCTCTGTAGGTGCCTGCCTGCAGCAATTTACAGAGTCTTCCTGGCAACCCTTAGCTTTCTTTTCTCACAAACTTAACGAAAAGCAAAAGGACTGGCCAGCCTATTACCGTGAATTGTATGCTGTCTATACAGCAGTACAGCATTTTCGACATGTACTCGAAGCACAACCTTTCACTATCTTTACAGATCACAAGCCCCTAATTTATGCTTTCCAGCAAAGACGAGATAAATTGCCTTACATCCAACTCAATCAGCTTACTTTTATTTCACAGTTTTCGACCGACATTCAGCACATCTCTGGTTCTACAAATATTGTCGCAGACACCTTGTCACGTGTTGAAGCTGTAAACTCCCCTATTCCGATTGACTTGCAATCCCTTGCAAGTGCACAAAAAGATGCAGAAACCCCACCCAAGACCCTCAACACCAAACCATCTCCTGTTGCGCAGCCTCCAGATAATACAGAAACTTCATTACTTCCAAACTACACCACCCGATCAGGACGTCAAGTTCGTTTCAAAAGGCCCTGACCTCCGGTCTCCGCGGGGGGCTGTGTAGTGGCAACTGACTATCCACCAATGTTTATCATGTGGTTTTAATTTAAAACAAATCATATGTTTCATTATTTTTAATGTTATTGTTTTTATTTAAAATATTGGAATTGGGATTGATGTAAAAATACAACATTTATTTTTCAGTATAGCTTTTCTTCTTTTAACTTAATTAATTAAGGAACTGAAGACCTAAACAGCTATATATTCATTGGAAATACACTGAGTACGCAGGTTTGCTGTGACTGGGGTATTTTTAATCCAGAAATGAGTTAATAACAACTTTTGAAGGAAATTGTTGGAGCCGTTTTTTGAGATCAGAGTTGCAATCAAGCAGTCATACAAACAAGCAGGCAAACCTTCCCATATTAGAGTATAAGATAGGATAGTATAATATTTAGTCATGAATTTTGGTTGTGATATGCATGATTACATTACATTGGCCAGAACTTGACAGAGTATTATCGGAAAATAAAGTAACATAAGTGATAGCGATAATGATGATTCTATTTGATAGTAATAATGATGATTCACTTTGGTAGAACAAATATTTAGTGTTTGTTTGTCCCCAAAAACATGTGCATAACCAATAACAGTTGTGCAAGACTTTTGCTGCTCACAATGGGTTAGGGGTAGGTAATATTTCCAATCTTCTTTTTAGCTGGGTTTTCTTAGGAGGCTAACGTTTTGGCAGCGGAGTGCGGAACACGGAGATCTCCGCTTGTAGTTTCAGCTCAGCGGAATTCCATTTCCCTAGATGTGGACTTTTTCGGCGACCGACTGCGGAAAAGCCTAACTTATTTTGGTTCTGACGTACAAGTGGGCCTATACCAACACACAACGTACTACTGTGTTTAGCATTTTCAATATTTCATCTACCAATTGTATAGCAATCATTCAAATTAGTTACACGTAAAGATAAAACCACTGAGCAAACCAAAATTAGATTATTTTATTTTAATTATATGTAAACATCCGAAAATGTTATCAGTAGTAAGGCCCAGCGCTTTGGGTCCAACATGGGCTCTTATGGAGAATAGATTAACATGGGGTCTTATGGAGAATAGAATAACATGGACTCTTATGGGAGAATAGAATAACATGTACTCTTATGGAGGATAGAATTGGGGTGTAATTACTACCCTCTGTCTTTCTTTTGCTACCCTCTGTGGTTAATTATTTATCTTTTTCATCCCCTGTGGTTAATTATATACCATTTTTGGTAATTGTTTCGCGTCCTTCACTTCCTTCTGTGTATCTAACTAGAGATCCTGTCTCTCTCAGCGTACTGTAGCTGGCGGGTGTAACGTGAACATTTTTAAGTAAACTGATGGGTTGAAATGTTAATTCGTGTCCTTCTGTTGTTAATCATCTAGCCTTCTGTGGTAATTATTTAGCCCTCGTGTCCTTCTGCTGTTAATCATCTAGCATTCTGTGGTAATTATTTGAACAACGTTTCCTTCTACATATTTATTTTTTTAACCCCAGTGCCCTTCTATACATCTAACCTCCACATCCTTCTGCGTATCTAATCTCACTTCCTTCTGCGTATCTAACCACAACATCCGCAACAAGTCTTTGTCAGCAAACTAGTTGTGACCAGTTAAAATACTGCTCTGTGATTGGTCGGGATTAGTCGTCCTGCGCTCTGATTGGTCCAGACGTGGCCCCACCACAATACCTGCTCTCTTGCCGTGCATTTTCTCCCTCTCTTTGCTCTCAGCTTTCGTTGTGATCAGACGTGTCCCTATGTAGGCCCTATGCCCGACAAAAAATACTATTGCCCCGAGTCGATGTTTGAGAAACCACACGAGGCATTTGAGATTTGGTACGAGGAACTAGTAGCGAGTAATTATATTTTTGATTTTAAAAAGGAAATCCTGGAGTACTGTATTTCGGACGTAGAAATCCTAGCTCAAGCGTGTATTAAATTTAGAGCCTTGCTTCTTCAAGAGTGTAACGTAGATCCTTTCCTCGAGGCTATAACAATAGCCAGCGCGTGTAACCTGGCCTTCCGCCGTAACTTCTTAAAAGAAAATACTATTGGACTTATACCAAAATCAGGGTACCGACTTGCAGACAAGCAGTCAGCCGTTGCTTTACAGTGGCTAACATGGGAGGAGGAGAAACGTGGAGTAAAGATTCAGCATGCGGGCCGGGGTAAAGAAGTTAAAATTAACGGGGTAAAAGTAGACGGGTTTGATGGTGAGAGAATTTATGAGTTTCACGGGTGTTATTGGCACGGGTGTCCAAAATGTTTTCCTTACAATCGAGAGGCTCCTCTGAAGGAGGATCCCTCAGACAGTTTGCATCTCCGTTACGAGAGAACCAAGTCCAAAATGGCAAAATTTAATAGCTATGAGGTTGTAGAGATGTGGGAGTGTGAGTTTAAAAATTTGAAGAAGGACAAAAAGTTAAATCACCTGAACCAATTGTCCATTCTAAACACACTTCCACTTAATCCTAGAGATTCCTTCTTTGGAGGCAGGACGGGTAATACTAAAACGTATTGTAAATGTGAAGAGGGAGAAACAATTCAATACGTTGATGTCTGTTCCCTCTACCCGTATGTAAATAAATATTGTAAGTATCCCGTGGGTCATCCTACTGTTTACGTTGGAAATGAGTGCCGAGAGAGAGGCCTTGAAGTAGAGGGCTTGTAAAAGTGTAAGATTCTACCTCCTTACAACTTGTATCATCCCGTACTCCCCGCAAAAATGAATAATAAATTGATGTTTGTGTTGTGTAGAACTTGCGGGGAAACTCAAAACCAAGGGGAATGTTTTCATGATAGTGAGGAAAGGGCGATGGTAGGAACATGGACTATGGATGAAATTAGAAAAGCTGTAGAGAAAGGCTATATGATTTTGGACATGTATGAGTTGTGGGAGTATGAGGTAGCCACATACGAGAAAGGGGGGCTTTTTACCGATTTTATTAATAAATTCTTGAAAGTAAAGCAGGAAGCCTCAGGCTATCCTAGCTGGTGTAAGACAGAAGAGGATAAAGACAAGTATGTTTCTGATTTCTTTGAGCGTGAGGGTATTCAATTGGAGAAAGACAAAATTGCTAAAAACGGGGGTTTGAGATCGGTAGCCAAACTCATGCTAAACAGTTTTTGGGGCAAGTTTGGTCAACGCGAAAACATGACAACAACTGCAATCGTGAGAGACTCTAAAGAATTGTTCAATTCGTTAACTCGACCAGGAACAAAAGTAAAGTTTGTTGAAATAATTAATCAGGAGGTTTTATTAGTTAATTGGCAGAATGTTGATGAAGCTAGTGAGCCTCTAAAAACTGTAAATGTTGTAATTGCGGCCTACACTACAGCTCATGCGAGACTTAAACTGTATGAACGCTTGGAGGCTTTGGGCAGTCAAGTCTTGTATTATGATACAGATTCGTGTATTTATTTATACCGGGAAGGACTGTACAGGGTCCCTACGGGAGATTACCTCGGTGAAATGACCGATGAATTGGCAGGTGACTACGGGCCCGGCTCTTATATCGTAGAGTTTGTTTCTGGGGGGCCTAAAACTTATGCATACCTTGTCTGGTCAACCAACAAACAGAAACTAGAATCTGTGTGTAAAATCAAAGGCCTCACCCTCAATTTAAAAACCTCCGAAACGCTAAATTTTGAACAATTGAAAAAGATGGTCCTTAGTGAAGCTGCTGAAATTTTAGAAATTGAAGAAAACAGAATCAGGAGAACAAAGAGACGAGAAGTCGTTACAGTAAGCGAAGTTAAAAAGTTTAAAATTACAGGACCTAAGAGGAAATTTAATGATGATCACGATACCTTGCCTTTCGGCTTTAAAAAACAAAGAGTTGCTTAACAAAGCTGTCACTCACACGGGTACTGTGTGCATATACCTCTAAACATCAGCTCTATCAAATCATTCTGTTCTGAGACGCGGTAGTGAACGGACGTGCCTGTACTGTTACTGTTTGTCTCTTCTTGTAGAATGTCTGCTGAAAATAATACACCAACTATTCAAGCGGTGTTTTTAAAGTTTATATCTAAAAGAAAATGAAAATTAAATGAAAATTCAAAATTTCGCATTACATGCTCAGAGTATGAGTTCTTTCTTACGGGGCCAATAGACGTATTAGGCTGGCCTTTGATGTTCTCGGAGTATATAGTTGATAAAATAACGGAGAACCCCTCATCAAACACCTACATCGGAGTAGCAATAAAGCATGGTGATGTTTCGGGAAATATACCGTTTCTGCCTTTAGGGAATTTAACACCGTCAGTTTTTGATGATCACTTTGAAGAAATATTTTGTAACGTTGAGAAACTATTTGGTGTTTTACGTCTTGAAGTAACACTTGTCTCAATTCCATGTTGCTACCTTCGATAAAGGTAGCACCTTTCCCTACGGAGCAGCGTTACTCTTGTATATACCAAATGTCACTAGTACAGTTACATCATTCTGCTCCAAGTCGCGGTACTGATCAGACGTTCTTTTGCGCTCCTTTTGCCTGTACTATTGAGTAAATTGTGACATGGCTGCTAAATACTATACATTCAATAACAAACCAGTATTGGTTCTGTTTGATAATGAAGGAAAGCCATGGTTTAAAGCTAAAGACGTAGCTACTGCTCTAAAACATGTTAATTGCTGGAGTGCAGTTCGGAAACATGTAGATGACAGTGATAAATTAACTGTTGGAAGTTTTTCTGACGCCCAAAAACAGGGCGTTGGGCCTATTGAGAAAACAACGGTTTTCATAAACGAAGCCGGATTATGTTCTTTGATGTTAAAATCAACTACTCCTGAGGCAAGACTGTTAGTAGGAAGTCTGTTGCCGGAGAAGTTTTACCTTACTTACACAAATATGAAAGATGAAAGTTAACTTTAAATGTAAATTTTCTTTAAAGTCACAAGTTCCCACTGTATGTGTGTGTGTGTGTGTGTGTGTGTGTGAATGAAGGTCCCTGGCACGGGTGACGAAAAGCCCCGTAAACCTGTATGAAGGTCACTGGCGCGGGTGACAAAAAGCCCCGTAAACCTGAATGTGTGATGAAGGGCTTAGTAGATTGAGGCGTCGGGCTAACACCCCGGCTACTCCTTCGAACAACCCGGTGTGAATGAAGGATCTTGTACATTGAGGCGCCTGGCTAACAACCAGGCTACTCCTTGGAACGGTCCGTACGGTGGGACTTGTAAGAATAAAAATAAAAACTGCGCCTTGATGTCCGCGAAGTACTACGCTCAAAAAATATTTTCGAGTGGGGTCTAATAAAAAAAGACCCGGCAGTCGCTCACCCATCAGGCAGGGCTAAACCCTTTGTAAGTCCAGGGGTGTGGGGAGGTTGGCGTAAAAAAACGTGAAACCATTTGTTGTAATCCTCCGACTGTCAGGGAAAACCGGATGGAAAGGCGCAACAAAAAAAAAGATAAAAATAAAAACCAAATAAAAAGTATAAAAGCAAGAAAAAACAAAAAAATTAAAAAGAAGGTAGCATTTTGTTATGGAGTGGCTACCACTGTGAGAGGCGATGGTTGGGGCCTCTCACCCCAGAGGTTAGGCCTCCAGGGGAAGCTCTGGGTAACCAAAAAGAACGCGCCGACGCTCCTACGGCCTAGCCTAAAGGCTTACCGTGGTGTGGAAACGTGAGCGTTCAAAATTATTTCACTGGGGTTAGAAGTGTTTAAACGATAAATTTTAAAAAGATCCCCGTTAAAGTGAAATGTAATACATTATAATGTAGCTTCAGCGGAGGCCGGAGTAAATGACCGGAAAAATTTAAGAAGTTTCGGCCAATTTATGGCACTGCCCCCTTAAAAACACCTTCAAGCTGAATTTGAGGTATTTGACGGAGAAGTTACAGCGTAAAAATACGACAGATCCGCCGTTTTACAGGACTTAAATGCAAATAACCAATCAAGTTTAAAGACTCGGAGCTAAATACTGTATAATTTCTGTCCTTCTAAAGAATGCATTTTATGCTTGTTGTCTTTTAATATGCACCCATGGTGTGTAATTTTTTGCCAACTCTCTGATATTGGTGTTGGTTACAATCCTTTTACTAGTAAATTCAGTAAAATTATATATTGATTCAGTTTGTTACAGAGTTTTACAAGCAATCAACTACAACAAAAAGACAACTCTGTATTTGTTTGACTTTACAAAATACCCTACTGTCACCAGCCTCTTCTGCATTAGTTTTAATTCTTAAACAGTGGGTCCTGAGGGTCCAACACTTAGAATCATGATAATTGAGTTGGGACCCATTTTGGGTCCTAACTACTTCCGGTGTAGGGTTATCAAAGGGATTCGTTCCCCCCTTGGAGTGGGGGTATAGTTTTATTGTCTGCTAGTTTTTACAAGCCTCTTCTCTCCTTTTAGTTAATATAACCTTGAGATTTCTAAACAGTTCAATACATGTAAAGTTTCCCAAAGTAATTCTTAAGTAACACTTAATTTACAGGCATACCCAACAGCTACAATTATTCAATCATGAAGCTAAAACCCAGTTAATATACTAACAATCTAATAAAAGACAGAGACATGACCCAAAATAACAGCTAAAATACACAAAAAACAGCTAAAATACACAAAAAACAGCTAAAATACACAAAAAACAGCTAAAATACACAAAAAACAGCTAAAATACACAAAAAACAGCTGAAATACACAAAAAACAGCTAAAATACACAAAAACAGCTAAAATACACAAAAAACCGCTACAAATAGCCAGAGAGCCATTTTAGCAAGGGGAAGTATTGACCCCCTTTACCTTCACCTTAAAGAATCAGTCAAAGAATAATTTATTTTGTGTTGGTTTCTCACCAGTTTTCTTGTAGTTTGTGTCAATCACATGTATTTTACATTATCATGATTTAAGAGTGGCTGAGGTATATGATAATGTAGAGAAAACCATACCGGAAGTGGGGGTGAACGTTTTGTTCACCCCTTTGACCTATCAATCCCAAATAGTTTAGATCAATGAACCATGACTTTCTATATTTAACATAAAAAAAGAAGCAAACACCCTGAAAAAACTAGTACAACAGAGCTTGTAGACTGTCCAATTTTGTGATGTTTTTTCTTTACATAGTTTAAATTGTAGCGTGGGTTGATAAGTAGCGAACTGCATTTCAATTGTCCCAAAAACTCTCAATATATTTAATTTTAAAGTACAGCTCCTTCAATTGTTTTGATACTTTCCCACAGTACAGAGTTTAAGTTTTTGTAAACCGTAGTGGAGATTAACAAGTACATACATACCAAATCGCATTTCAATTACCCCAAAAACTCTCAAGATATTTAATTTTAAAGTATGACTCCTTCAATTATTTTGATACTTTCCCGCAGTACAGAGTTTAGGTTTTGGTAAATTTTAGCGGAGGTTAACAGGTACATACATGCCAAATTTCATTAAAATCGGCCAAGCCGTTCTTGAGATATTGATTTTTAAAATATAGTTCCTTCAATTGTTTTGATACTACCTGCAGTACAGATTTTAGGTTTTTGTAAGATGTAGTGGAGGTTAACAGGTACATACATACCAAATTTCATTCAAATCGGCCAAGCCGTTCTTGAGATATTTGATTTTGAAAATTTGCCCCTTCATTTTTTGAGATGCAACCCGCAACATTTTGGTTAAGATTTTTCATATGGGTAGATACCCCCCTGGAGTGCCTACACCACGTAGTAGGCAGCTTTCTGGGGTCAAAATGACCCTAGGACTTACCGTTTTCGAGATATTAGCAATTTTAAGATAATCTGACACAAGAGTGAGAAGAAAAGTAATAAAAAAGAAAGAAGGCGTGGTGAGGGGGAGAGGGGAAGGTGAGGAGAGTGACAGTAACAAAACACAAAAGATAAATAAATAAAAGCGAGTAAAGGATGGGTGAGGGGTGAGAAGAAGAAGAACACGCGAGTGCTAACAGAAGTGATCAGTAGGGTTCCCAGTGAATGGGCCGTAACATGGGGTCTTATGGGCCTAAAATCTGGCTTCTGATTGGTCGAGAGCCGGTCACGTGATTCAAGATGGCGGCGCCCATGGTGGCGTTCCCGCCAAATTTTCCCGCCAAAAAAAATTGGCACCAAACATAACCTCACTTTTCTTCCCGCCAGATTTCCTAACCTCACTTTTCTTCCCGCCAGATTCTCGTTACGTCAAAGACGGGTAAACCAAAGAGCGTGACCAAAGAAAATAAAGTCATTGATTTATGAATAATGGAGTCATTACGTCACGCTCACGGACAGTTAAGTAAGAAAGTCATGGACATCCAAAACAGTAAAGTCGCAGACATTTATAATACAACGGACTGCAAAAAATATATATGTTGACAACTTAAAAAAAGGCAACTGTTGCCAACTCACATCACGCTAACGTGACCATGTACATATATAAAAGACCATGGACACTTACATTTACTTCAAAAACTATTCCCATGTTAGGACCCACTCCCTGCCAACCCTACTGATCACTTCTGTTAGCACTCGCGTGTTCTTCTTCTTCTCACCCCTCACCCATCCTTTACTCGCTTTTATTTATTTATCTTTTGTGTTTTGTTACTGTCACTCTCCTCACCTTCCCCTCTCCCCCTCACCACGCCTTCTTTCTTTTTTATTACTTTTCTTCTCACTCTTGTGTCAGATTATCTTAAAATTGCTAATATCTCGAAAACGGTAAGTCCTAGGGTCATTTTGACCCCAGAAAACTGCCTACCACGTAGTGTAGGCACTCCAGGGGGTTATCTACCCATATGAAAAATCTTAAACCAAATGTTGTGGGTTGCATCTCAAAAAATGAAGGGGCAAATTTTCAAAATCAAATATCTCAAGAACGGCTTGGCCGATTTGAATGAAATTTGGTATGTATGTACCTGTTAACCTCCACTACATCTTACAAAAACCTAAAATCTGTACTGCAGGTAGTATCAAAACAATTGAAGGAACTATATTTTAAAAATCAATATCTCAAGAACGGCTTGGCCGATTTTAATGAAATTTGGCATGTATGTACCTTTTAACCTCCGCTAAAATTTACCAAAACCTAAACTCTGTACTGCGGGAAAGTATCAAAATAATTGAAGGAGTCATACTTTAAAATTAAATATCTTGAGAGTTTTTGGGGTAATTGAAATGCGATTTGGTATGTATGTACTTGTTAATCTCCACTACGGTTTACAAAAACTCAAACTCTGTACTGTGGGAAAGTATCAAAACAATTGAAGGAGGTGTACTTTAAAATTAAATATATTGAGAGTTTTTGGGACAATTGAAATGCAGTTCGCTACTTATTAACCCACGCTACAATTTAAACTATGTAAAGAAAAAACATCACAAAATTGGACAGTCTACAAGCTCTGTTGTACTAGTTTTTTCAGGGTGTTTGCTTCTTTTTTTATGTTAAATATAGTAAAGTCATGGTTCATTGATCTAAACTATTTGGGATTGATAGGTCAAAGGGGTGAACAAAACGTTCACCCCCACTTCCGGTATGGTTTTCTCTACATTATCATATACCTCAGCCACTCTTAAATCATGATAATGTAAAATACATGTGATTGACACAAACTACAAGAAAACTGGTGAGAAACCAACACAAAATAAATTATTCTTTGACTGATTCTTTAAGGTGAAGGTAAAGGGGGTCAATACTTCCCCTTGGTAAAATGGCTCTCTGGCTAGACCTCGTGCGGATCTTCGTGAAGCCTGAGTAGGGGGTGTCAGCAGAAGAGTGGGGGGGATCAGCGTTGGAGGAGAAGTTCACAATACCATGTGTCACAATACTATTCCTGCGGAATACATTTGGCTAGTATTTGGAAGGCAGTGGCTACGTACACGTCCGACGTGAGCCGCTACTGTTCACGTCCGTTCCAAATTATGCACCGTACGTTACTTTTCCTGTGATTTTTTAAAACCAATTGAGAGCCAGAAAACCTCCTAACCTACCTAACGTAACATAACGTAACCTAACCCAACCTAACCTAAGCGGTAGCGAAGTGAATTTGCCCTTACATTGGACGTGTACGCAGTCACTTCGTATTTGGAATGTTTGTTCTTGTACGATCAGCTGTTTTTCTCTTAAAAAAGTTTATTTGTGTTAGGCCTAATCAATAGGGGCTGCCTCACACTTCTCGCGAATACGCCCGAACATTCGGCCGAACCCCGAATGTTCGGAGTAGTCACGAGAAACGTGGGAGCTGCACAAACCTTTTGGTACCAGTACACTATTGCCAAATGATTCACTTGAATGTCCCGCCGAATGTTCGGAACGAGTCGCAACAACGAGTCTTGCACCAAATCAACCGAATGTGCACAGCGAACTAACCAAGTACACGCTCACCGAGTACCATGCTCGCCCATTCTTTTCCGTTCGTCTCTTTTGATTCGTGCCAAAAACCCGACAAAAATCGGAGCACGGCGAACACAAATCATGGTGAGGCGAAATATTCCGAACATACACGAGCACACTGAGTACACTATCTCGCTCGCCTTAGTTCGCCTTTGTTGGGCCATAGTGTACTGGTAGCAAGTACACGTGACGGAATGTTCCGTGAACGTTCGGGAGGATGTTCTGCCGAATGTTCAGGCGTGTTCGTAAGATGTGTGGAACAATCATAACCTCAGATCTTTGCACAACAACCACTTAGTAGTTGCAATGTTTTTGGTTTGGCACGTAACAGATGATTCTCACAAGCGATTTTTAGTCAACAGACTAAGAACAGATGACAATCACTCACCCCCACCCTAAAAAAACCGGTTTAAACCACTTTAACCAATAACACCCAGGCTTCACGAAGATCCGCACGAGGTCTATTTGTAGCGGTTTTTTGTGTATTTTAGCTGTTTTTTGTGTATTTTAGCTGTTTTTTGTGTATTTTAGGTGTTTTTTGTGTATTTTAGCTGTTTTTTGTGTATTTTAGCTGTTTTTTGTGTATTTTAGCGGTTATTTTGGGTCATGTCTCTGTCTTTTATTAGATTGTTAGTATATTAACTGGGTTTTAGCTTCATGATTGAATAATTGTAGCTGTTGTGTATGCCTGTAAATTAAGTGTTACTTAAGAATTACTTTGGGAAACTTTACATGTATTGAACTGTTTAGAAATCTCAAGGTTATATTAACTAAAAGGAGAGAAGAGGCTTGTAAAAACTAGCAGACAATAAAACTATACCCCCACTCCAAGGGGGGAACGAATCCCTTTGATAACCCTACACCGGAAGTGGTTGGGACCCAAAATGGGTCCCAACTCAATTATCATGATTCTAAGTGTTGGACCCTCAGGACCCACTGTTTAAGAATTAAAACTAATGCAGAAGAGGCTGGTGACAGTAGGGTATTTTGTAAAGTCAAACAAATACAGAGTTGTCTTTTTGTTGTAGTTGATTGCTTGTAAAACTCTGTAACAAACTGAATCAATATATAATTTTACTGAATTTACTAGTAAAAGGATTGTAACCAACACCAATATCAGAGAGTTGGCAAAAAATTACACACCATGGGTGCATATTAAAAGACAACAAGCATAAAATGCATTCTTTAGAAGGACAGAAATTATACAGTATTTAGCTCCGAGTCTTTAAACTTGATTGGTTATTTGCTTATAAGTCCTGTAAAACGGCGGATCTGTCGTATTTTTACGCTGTAACTTCTCCGTCATATACCTCAAATTCAGCTTGAAGGTGTTTTTAAGGGGGCAGTGCCATAAATTGGCCGAAACTTCTTAAATTTTTCCGGTCATTTACTCCGGCCTCCGCTGAAGCTACATTATAATGTGCTACATTTCACTTTAACGGGGATCTTTTTAAAATTTATCGGTTAAACACTTCTAACCCCAGTGAAATAATTTTGAACGCTCACGTTTCCACACCACGGTAAGCCTTTAGGCTAGGCCGTAGGAGCGTCGGCGCGTTCTTTTTGGTTACCCAGAGCTTCCCCTGGAGGCCTAACCTCTGGGGTGAGAGGCCCCAACCATCGCCTCTCACAGTGGTAGCCACTCCATAACAAAATGCTACCTCCTTTTTAATTTTTTTGTTTTTTCTTGCTTTTATACTTTTTATTTGGTTTTTATTTTTATCTTTTTTTTTGTTGCGCCTTTCCATCCGGTTTTCCCTGACAGTCGGAGGATTACAACAAACGGTTTCACGGTTTTTTACGCCAACCTCCCCACACCCCTGGACTTACAAAGGGTTTAGCCCTGCCTGATGGGTGAGCGACTGCCGGGTCTTTTTTTATTAGACCCCACTCGAAAATATTTTTTGAGCGTAGTACTTCGCGGACATCAAGGCGCAGTTTTTATTTTTATTCTTACAAGTCCCACCGTACGGACCGTTCCAAGGAGTAGCCTGGTTGTTAGCCAGGCGCCTCAATGTACAAGATCCTTCATTCACACCGGGTTGTTCGAAGGAGTAGCCGGGGTGTTAGCCCGACGCCTCAATCTACTAAGCCCTTCATCACACATTCAGGTTTACGGGGCTTTTTGTCACCCGCGCCAGTGACCTTCATACAGGTTTACGGGGCTTTTCGTCACCCGCGCCAGGGACCTTCATTCACACACACACACACACACACATACAGTGGGAACTTGTGACTTTAAAGAAAATTTACATTTAAAGTTAACTTTCATCTTTCATATTTGTGTAAGTAAGGTAAAACTTCTCCGGCAACAGACTTCCTACTAACAGTCTTGCCTCAGGAGTAGTTGATTTTAACATCAAAGAACATAATCCGGCTTCGTTTATGAAAACCGTTGTTTTCTCAATAGGCCCAACGCCCTGTTTTTGGGCGTCAGAAAAACTTCCAACAGTTAATTTATCACTGTCATCTACATGTTTCCGAACTGCACTCCAGCAATTAACATGTTTTAGAGCAGTAGCTACGTCTTTAGCTTTAAACCATGGCTTTCCTTCATTATCAAACAGAACCAATACTGGTTTGTTATTGAATGTATAGTATTTAGCAGCCATGTCACAATTTACTCAATAGTACAGGCAAAAGGAGCGCAAAATAACGTCTGATCAGTACCGCGACTTGGAGCAGAATGATGTAACTGTACTAGTGACATTTGGTATATACAAGAGTAACGCTGCTCCGTAGGGAAAGGTGCTACCTTTATCGAAGGTAGCAACATGGAATTGAGACAAGTGTTACTTCAAGACGTAAAACACCAAATAGTTTCTCAACGTTACAAAATATTTCTTCAAAGTGATCATCAAAAACTGACGGTGTTAAATTCCCTAAAGGCAGAAACGGTATATTTCCCGAAACATCACCATGCTTTATTGCTACTCCGATGTAGGTGTTTGATGAGGGGTTCTCCGTTATTTTATCTACTACATACTCCGAGAACATCAAAGGCCAGCCTAATACGTCTATTGGCCCCGTAAGAAAGAACTCATACTCTGAGCATGTAATGCGAAATTTTGAATTTTCATTTAACTTTCTTTTAGATATAAACTTTAAAAACACCGCTTGAATAGTGGGTGTATTATTTTCAGCAGACATTCTACAAGAAGAGACAAACAGTAACAGTACAGGCACGTCCGTTCACTACCGCGTCTCAGAACAGAATGATTTGATAGAGCTGATGTTTAGAGGTATATGCACACAGTACCCGTGTGAGTGACAGCTCCGTTAAGCAACTCTTTGTTTTTTAAAGCCGAAAGGCAAGGTATCGTGATCATCATTAAATTTCCTCTTGGGTCCTGTAATTTTAAACTTTTTAACTTCGCTTACTGTAACGACTTCTCGTCTCTTTGTTCTCCTGATTCTGTTTTCTTCAATTTCTAAAATTTCAGCAGCTTCACTAAGGACCATCTTGTTCAATTGTTCAAAATTTAGCGTTTCGGAGGTTTTTAAATTGAGGGTGAGGCCTTTGATTTTACACACAGATTCTAGTTTCTGTTTGTTGGTTGACCAGACAAGGTATGCATAAGTTTTAGGCCCCCCAGAAACAAACTCTACGATATAAGAGCCGGGCCCGTAGTCACCTGCCAATTCATCGGTCATTTCACCGAGGTAATCTCCCGTAGGGACCCTGTACAGTCCTTCCCGGTATAAATAAATACACGAATCTGTATCATAATACAAGACTTGACCGCCCAAAGCCTCCAAGCGTTCATACAGTTTAAGTCTCGCATGAGCTGTAGTGTAGGCCGCAATTACAACATTTACAGTTTTTAGAGGCTCACTAGCTTCATCAACATTCTGCCAATTAACTAATAAAACCTCCTGGTTAATTATTTCAACAAACTTTACTTTTGTTCCTGGTTGAGTTAACGAATTGAACAATTCTTTAGAGTCTCTCACGATTGCAGTTTTTGTCATGTTTTCGCGTTGACCAAACTTGCCCCAAAAACTGTTTAGCATGAGTTTGGCTACCGATCTCAAACCCCCGTTTTTAGCAATTTTGTCTTTCTCCAATTGAACACCCTCACGCTCAAAGAAATCAGAAACATACTTGTCTTTATCCTCTTCTGTCTTACACCAGCTAGGATAGCCTGAGGCTTCCTGCTTTACTTTCAAGAATTTATTAATAAAATCGGTAAAAAGCCCCCCTTTCTCGTATGTGGCTACCTCATACTCCCACAACTCATACATGTCCAAAATCATATAGCCTTTCTCTACAGCTTTTCTAATTTCATCCATAGTCCATGTTCCTACCATCGCCCTTTCCTCACTATCATGAAAACATTCCCCTTGGTTTTGAGTTTCCCCGCAAGTTCTACACAACACAAACATCAATTTATTATTCATTTTTTCGGGGAGTACGGGATGATACAAGTTGTAAGGAGGTAGAATCTTACACTTTAACAAGCCCTCTACTTCAAGGCCTCTCTCTCGGCACTCATTTCCAACGTAAACAGTAGGATGACCCACGGGATACTTACAATATTTATTTACATACGGGTAGAGGGAACAGACATCAACGTATTGAATTGTTTCTCCCTCTTCACATTTACAATACGTTTTAGTATTACCCGTCCTGCCTCCAAAGAAGGAATCTCTAGGATTAAGTGGAAGTGTGTTTAGAATGGACAATTGGTTCAGGTGATTTAACTTTTTTTCCTTCTTCAAATTTTTAAACTCACACTCCCACATCTCTACAACCTCATAGCTATTAAATTTTGCCATTTTGGACTTGGTTCTCTCGTAACGGAGATGCAAACTGTCTGAGGGATCCTCCTTCAGAGGAGCCTCTCGATTGTAAGGAAAACATTTTGGACACCCGTGCCAATAACACCCGTGAAACTCATAAATTCTCTCACCATCAAACCCGTCTACTTTTACCCCGTTAATTTTAACTTCTTTACCCCAGCCCGCATGCTGAATCTTTACTCCACGTTTCTCCTCCTCCCATGTTAGCCACTGTAAAGCAACGGCTGACTGCTTGTCTGCAAGTCGGTACCCTGATTTTGGTATAAGTCCAATAGTATTTTCTTTTAAGAAGTTACGGCGGAAGGCCAGGTTACACGCGCTGGCTATTGTTATAGCCTCGAGGAAAGGATCTACGTTACACTCTTGAAGAAGCAAGGCTCTAAATTTAATACACGCTTGAGCTAGGATTTCTAAGTCCGAAATACAGTACTCCAGGATTTCCTTTTTAAAATCAAAAATATAATTACTCGCTACTTGTTCCTCGTACCAAATCTCAAATGCCTCGTGTGGTTTCTCAAACATCGACTCGGGGCAATAGTATTTTTTGTCGGGCATAGGGCCTACATAATTTTGGTTCTCCAATGTATTGAAAAGATGCGGGAAGTAGCCCTTCTTTTTCTCGGGAGGCAGATCGAAGGCTTTAGGGAGCGCAGCGAGGGCCATAGGGAAATAGCTTAGGGAGTCAATGAATCTTACGTTGTCCATTTCCATCAAAATAATTTTAGTTTCCCGAGGAGTTATTTTTGGGGTAAATTTAGTTTCTTCCATAATATACTGTAGTATGAATTGGAAATCAAAACCCTGCCCGTTGTGGGCAATTACACAAACATCTTTAAATCTTTTTCGAACTTGCATTACATAGTCCATAAACTGTTTTACCGGTTCCTTTTCAAATACCCTTTGCCGTTTCGAGCAAGTTTCACACTCACCCCCATTAATACATTTAAAACAGTACTGTTGTGAGACACACAGGTTAACTTGATGTACTTTTTGTTCAGGGTCAGAGGGGAGAGACTCGTCTTGGCGAGTCTCCAAGTCAAAGAAAATAAACAAAAAATCACGGTCTTTGGGAGTTCTCCTATCTACCCTCTTGAAACACTGATGTGCGGGGTCTTTGAACGCTTCACAGGGTTTACAATAAACTTCTCCGCATACGTGATCTGTCTTACGTTTTTTTGGATGAATCATTTTCTTACAGTCACGGCAGAGTTTTAAAGTTTTACAAACTTGCCCTTGATGGGCTATTAAACACCGCTCGTTTTTGAAGAAACGGTTGCAAAAACGACATGTAATGCCTCCGTGTTCTAGTTTACAGGGTGGGGAGATAGTATGGCAGGACAAGCATCTGTTTGAGCATCGATGCTCTGATTTTTGGTCAAAAGGGATGTGGCAGGCTTCACAAAAGAAATTACAAACAAACGCTGCAGTTAAGTTTGTAATTACATTATAATGACCGTTGTGAAACAGAAGGTTTATTTTGAATTTAGCGTCTTCATTACCTCCCTCAAAATAGACATCCCGGCCTTTTCTGTCGTAGTTGTAGACGGTAATTTTGTATTTTTTAAGATGGGATTGGAATTTTTCAAGTTCGGGGATACCGGCGCCTTCCTCCGGCATTTCTACACGGGCTTTTGCTATGAGCTTATTAGCTCTGAAAGTTTGTCTTTTCCCCTTGTCTTTTCGAATAGTGTAGATCTGAGGATCATTTTTTGCATACGCTTTTCCTACTACCAACGCTCTAGCCAAACATAAATTATCTTTGTTATTAATTACTACAATCCCTTTTCTCGCCTTACACTCTTCATCAAACGTATTGTAAAATCCAGGCCTTACCCTCCCAGAACCTACTGGAACGTTAACTCTTGCTACATATACTTTGAACGTGTCTGTAGACTTAATAGATTCGGAATTTGATTGAAGAATACCTCCGAAAACTTGCCAAAGTACATCACCGTTAACTTCAGAGACCGGTCTAAAATCTACATACCCCGGTTCAGCACTTTTTAAATTTATTGACTGCATTTTAAACCCTAGATAATCGGTGGGTACAGCATCGGCTTAGCTTTTTCAACAATCTGATTAAGACCCTTACGAATCCAATCAAACTCAGAGATACCATAGGGAGGGTTAGTAAATTTGAAAACAGTGTTAGTCCCGTAAAGTCTGAATTTTTTAACATAGGTTTGATCTTTACTAATTAAATTTATCGGGTTTTGAGGGTTCTTTTTAGAAACTTCCATCTTTCAACAAAGAATTAAATACTGAAAACAAGCTAACTGTACTAACGCTTAAAAGAGAAAACACACCGACCAGAGTCAAACTCACACGGATACAACTGAATTACGCAGAATCAATAATAATCTGTGCAAGAGAACACCTACGCAAGAGCAGCGCAAAAGAACGTCTGATCAGTGTGGCGACTGAAATCAGACTGAAGAACTAGAGCTTGTTGTAAGAGCTATATAGTATGTTGGGGAGCACAGTACCCCTGTATCACTACGCAAGTCAGAAAAACACTAACACTACGCAAGTCAAACCAGAACTACAAGTTATCGAAAGTTAACTCCAATGAAGGTTTAAAACACGAACACCTACGCAAGAGCAGCGCAAAAGAACGTCCGAACAGTGTGACGACTGAAATCAGACTGAAGAACCAGAGCTTGTTGTAAGAGCTATATAGAGAACGGAACTGTTACTTTGTCACTGGTTGGTCTACTGGAACTGTTACTTCTGGAATGGTTACTGTTGGAACCGTTGGAACGAGTACTGCTGGAACTGTTACATTGTTGGAACTGTAACCATTTGGAACCGTTACTTTGTAGCAGTTTTCAATGCTATAACATGAACAAGATAGAGAAGGCAACTGTTACTATTGGAACGGTTACGTCTAGAACTGATACTTTAAAGTCACTGATCAAGTTCTCTAAAATAACAGGTACAGAGGATCTACAAAAGAGCACGGTACCCCTGTACTACGCAAGTCAGAAAAACACTAACACTACGTGAGTCAAATCAGAACTACAAGTTACCAAAAGTTAACTCTAAGGAAGGTTTCAAACACTACTCTAACCAAAAGAACGAGAATAGAAAGTGAGATTACTGTTACTCAGCACATAAAACACATAACTACTCTTGACATAAGAAAGTGAGGTTAGGTTTGGCGCCAATTTTTTCTCTTGGCGCGCAAATTTGGCGGGAAAATTTGGTGGGAAAATTTTCTTCTTACTCTTTCCTCGCTCAGCGGCTCGGAAAAGTGAGGTTACTGTTAGTCAACACATACAAAAACTGTTCTAACCAAAACTGTTTTAAAGAACAAGAATAGAAGGTGAGGTTACTGAGGTGAATTTACAGTTCAAAAAGAACCAGGGCAAAAAAAATAAGGTTACTGGAGGTTATGTCAGTCAACACAACACTACTTTAGCCACAAGGAAGTGAGGGTTTGTTTACTTTCTTTACTGTAAACTATCAAATCAAACAATTAAACACAAAACAACACTACTCTAGCCAAGACAATAAACACAACACAGAAATAAAATTAAGTACACCATGCACGGAATATAATACAGTAAAGTTGGAGTGTAAAGAGTGAGGTTAGAAAAAGTGAGGTTACTTTAGCAGTTCAGATAACGCTAAAAATCACACGACACTACTCTTGAAACATGTAGTTAACTCTGATGTTACTGTACACTAGCACTACTTTAGCCAAGCCAAACAATCAAATACAACGCACAAAACTACTTTTGACGCAAGAAACTAGGTTTGCTGTTATGTTATCAAAGACATATAAACACAGGACTACCAAGTAAAACATAATTGGCTAGGTTACTTAATAGAGAACAAGAATAGAAAGTGGTATTACTGTCAGTCAACAAATACAAGCACAACACAGCCCTTGACACAAGGAAGTGAGGTTATGTTACACGTAAGATAGGGTAGGCAAACGCACAAGATTGAGGTTAGAAAAAGTGAGGTTACCTTCGCCAAACGCAGCAAACAGAGCAACACAGGGACACGTCTGATCACAACGAAAGCTGAGAGCAAAGAGAGGGAGAAAATGCACGGCAAGAGAGCAGGTATTGTGGTGGGGCCACGTCTGGACCAATCAGAGCGCAGGACGACTAATCCCGACCAATCACAGAGCAGTATTTTAACTGGTCACAACTAGTTTGCTGACAAAGACTTGTTGCGGATGTTGTGGTTAGATACGCAGAAGGAAGTGAGATTAGATACGCAGAAGGATGTGGAGGTTAGATGTATAGAAGGGCACTGGGGTTAAAAAAATAAATATGTAGAAGGAAACGTTGTTCAAATAATTACCACAGAATGCTAGATGATTAACAGCAGAAGGACACGAGGGCTAAATAATTACCACAGAAGGCTAGATGATTAACAACAGAAGGACACGAATTAACATTTCAACCCATCAGTTTACTTAAAAATGTTCACGTTACACCCGCCAGCTACAGTACGCTGAGAGAGACAGGATCTCTAGTTAGATACACAGAAGGAAGTGAAGGACGCGAAACAATTACCAAAAATGGTATATAATTAACCACAGGGGACGAAAAAGATAAATAATTAACCACAGAGGGTAGCAAAAGAAAGACAGAGGGTAGTAATTACACCCCAATTCTATCCTCCATAAGAGTACATGTTATTCTATTCTCCCATAAGAGTCCATGTTATTCTATTCTCCATAAGACCCCATGTTAATCTATTCTCCATAAGAGCCCATGTTGGACCCAAAGCGCTGGGCCTTACTACTGTTATCAGTTTTTGATGATATCATATATTGTGTTATTAGTGTAAAACAAAAGTGCTTTAAGTTATTTGAGGATACCATATATTATATTATAAAATAATAGAAAGAAAAGTTTATCTTTTTTCGTTTCAAAAATTGAGATTTTACTTTTAAAACACAGCAAAACTTCATTTTGTTTAAGCTAAAACGACAGTACATAACCAATTTTCGAGCTACCGTATTTTAAAAGATCATTTATTTTTGCAATGATTTAATCATTCATTGGTTATGTCTGCCATACTACAGGTAATTGGGTGACCGTGTATCAATTCTACAAGGTTCTGGCCATCTGATGCGCTGAATTTACCCGAACTCATTTTGTAACAACACAAAAATCACAACGCTGTTACGAATCTACACCATCAACGCCGTCTACACTCCACATTATTCTGCAGCGGAGAGCGGATTCCTCTACTCTGGGAGCGGACAAAGTTACTCCGTGGCTAGGCGCGGAACTTTTCTGCTGTCTAGAAAAACACGTCATTTGCGCGTACTTTGCTCTCCGCTGCCGAAAAGTTCCGCGCCTAGGAAAACCCAGCTATCGAAAAAATTATCTAGTTTATTCGATGTTAAAAATATATGTTCAGTGAACTTAGCTTATTTTTTAACTTTACTGATTAAGGTAACTTAGTAAATTCTCAGGAGAGTGAAAAACTTTGCATAGTTGTTTACTTACAGAGACCCGGACTGATGATTACCAATATGATGTTGGAATGAGAGAAATTATAATTAGCATTGAAACTCTTGTTATAACTGCAACACTGACGTTGGTCGTGCTAATATCTTTCAAGTAAGTAGGAAAGTTAAGTTTAAGTAAATATAGTTTTCTTAGCCTTCTATTCTTTTTATTGTGAAGAGAAGGTTAAGAAAACTTTATTTTCGTGTTTTCTGGCCAGTTACATTACACAATATATCTTGCTCCGAATATACCGGCATTTCTCCTTGTTATATCCAAATTAAGCATTCTAATTTAATATTTATTTAATCATATGTTTAAAAATATAACTTTGTTTTTTCACATTTTTAATTTATACAAAATCATTAACACTTGTTTATCAATTTCATATATTTCTTAGAGTTTCTTTAATTTATGTGAATTATTTATAATATTAAATAATATCATTTATATGTTTCAAGAAGTATAGTTCTAATTTTATGTATAAAACACACCTACTGATAAATCATTGAATATCATTTGATTTTTGACCTTTTAAGAATTGTTTTATTGAAAAATCAAATCATTACCTGTCAAGTTAATCTGAACAGCACAAAATAATTGAGACTCAATTTAATTTGACGCCTTATTCAATTTATTTTACTGTCTATACAGCATCATATTTACAGTGGTAGGTCGTAAGTAATTAATCTGATCAAAACTGATGATACAAAAATGATTCCAATATGCTAGAGGCAGCTCACCGTAAGCAACCCGATGACACGTTTCTACCCATAACTCCAACGAAAATTAAACTTGTCTGGCTCTGCATACCAAGTTACCAAGTATACACAAACAGAACGGAGCAGTACAAAACCCCCGCGTGGTGGTCGAGTCAATCCCACCTCTATTCATCCAAAATCAATTTATCTTAGAGCATTATTCACTTTCATCTGTTAATTCATTATCAGCTCTTCAAAATGTAATGGAAATAATCAACCATAGTTCAATTTGTGATAGTTTTGGTCTTGACCGTCATTGTTTCGATATAGAATTTCGATAAATACTCTACCCTCCATAAACTTGACTTGAGGGAGCATGTTTGATGTTGGGCTATTACAGTAACTGTTAACAAGATACAGGAAACAAGGACGGGCAGGAATACCATATAGTTCTGACAGACGTAAAGTAAAGCTGTTAGAAGAGCCAAGCTTAACTCCTGGAGAGCCTTTTGTAGTGAAAGTGGAAGTAACTCTAAGGCAGCCAGTTTGCAGAAAGTTATGGCACAGGACTCAATCTACATTGTAGGCACAGTAAGCAAGCCTGTGGGTGGTTTCAGTGCAGCAGCAGACGAAACAATCAATCTCCTCCTTGAATCTAACTCCTCAATCTGTCTGTTCAGTGACAGCCTGTTGGCCAGTCCTGATCCTCCCACTCACAATTCTTGGCCGAAGTCTAGACCCTGGTGAGACGAGATGTTCTCAGACGCTAGGGCATTCAGGCCAGTCAGCCCCTCTTCGTTCCTTTTGAAAACTGTAGAGAGGCTAGTAGAACACCACATTCGTAGAAGTGTGCTTCAGGGTATAAGTTATGCCTCACTGGTTTGGTGGCTGAAAGTCCTACAGACAACAGTGGCAAAGGAACTTTCAAGTCTCCCAATACTTGCATGCCTCTCCACTACGGACACTTTTACAAGTACGCACCCAGCATCCTTGGAGGTACTTTTGGGATAACCGCCTCTTAGCCTCTTTGTTTCAGTTTGAGCATACCGACTACAAATGACAAATAACTGGAGAGGAAGCTTTCATGACGGCGGTCATACTCTCATTACAGAGTAATACATAAAAAGCCAGTTTTATACATGAGGCAAAACTTCATAGAAACTGAGTATTACTTCATAAACTCATATTCAGTCAGTCTCTCTGGGATCAAGAGCAGACTGGTATGAAAACAATGATCCTGAAAGGTCCAAGAGATTGATGGTCAGGTACACTCATTGCTCAAAGATAAGAAACGACTCAAGTTTTGGAGTATACAAGAAGGGATCAAGGACCTGCATTGTTGAGAGCCTTGATGTCCAGTGTACCTTCATAGGATACCAATACCAGGTTATATATGTCAGTGTCCCACTTAGTCCTACTAAAATTAGGCTTTTATTGTTTGATTGTAAATGAGTATAAGTACAGTTTTTGTGATTGTGAGAGAAGCATCAAATGCGCTAGATTTGGTAGTGCTACCAATAATGTGTTTGACTTATTAAACCGTGCGATATTTTACTCCCTTTAACACAAATTATTTACAGTCTCGGCTATCATCGGAAATTTATAATATCATGGAAGCTATATTTTCACTAACTCTGTAAATATTCTCAATTACCTGTTACATATTTTAGGAGAAGTTACAAGGTCTATTACGAACAGCTTCGCACCACACGACATTTCAGGAAAGACGAGATTGCAGAAAAAATATCTCGGGAGTCATTGTTCTTCGACTCCAAGTCCAAATACTTTGGCCATACACATCCGGGGCAAGGTTAGATTAACATTCCATATTTTTACAACTTAGAACTAGCCGGATTAGTCGTAATGTTTTAGAACTATGCAGGGAGCCAGTGCCTTAAGAGTTACAGAGTGGCAGCACTCAAGTAATGAAAAATGGACATTTTACATTACATCTCTAGGGGTCAAGAAAACTAATTTTTGAATAAAGGTTCACTCTCAAAATAAAATTTATGAAATGTTAATGATTTATATTCCATCATTGTATTAATAGGCAAGAACAAAAAATGTGGCATGCTTTTATCGGCGTGTGTGGGTTGTAAGAAAAATTTACGCATATTGGAAGAAAGGTATTGTCTTGGAGATTTGCAGAAATCCTTTATAATTTACATCAGTCCTCAGGACTCCACACCAGAGGGCTTCAAAATTTCAATGTAAATCTTCAGAAAAACAGTAGTCAATTTTGTTGTATATTTTACAGCTATTGTGGTAATAAATAACAAATGGTAACACATCATCGAAAGGAGCAATATGTAAATGAAGTTATGAGGTTTGAGGTTTTTTGAGTTTGTAATCATCAGTACAAAATAGAGAGTGATTTTTGTATATTTTTCTATAACCGTCCAGGATTAATTCTGTGTAGGTTCCGGTATATGAATATCAAAAGGAAAAATAAGTTATTATAATACATTAACTATTATATGATAAGTTGTTATATGAGATACTGTTATCCACCCAAACAGATATTATTCGTAGAATAATGTTTGGTTGAATTTCATCTACTAGGCTATCGGTAATATAATTTGATATAAGATACCAGTAGTTGGTTTATGGTTTCATATGTCATGCACTTTTACTTGATGGATGCTATTTGCAATAAATCTGTTGTAATTTTATATACTATGGTTTGCTGAAATGGGGAATATTATAGTTATATAAAGGTCGAGATCCAAAATGTAAACTTAAATAAATACAAAAAGAAAAGGCCATATAATATACAAAGAGGTGGTCAGCCTGTAGTGTGGGGCTCTTTCCAGAAGAAGTTTACCCACTGAAAAACCTCTAATTTTTCATACTCTAACCTAGAAATGTTTATACATGGATGGCTTCAGGCTTACTCCCTCAGAATTCCCTCCTTTCCGACCAACAAGACTCTTAGATACCTAGCTCACATCCTTGTTTAGGTCTGTATTTTTATATGGATTATGTACCGGACTAGCCATGACACAGCCCCAGTTTCCCTCTCCCTCCATCATCTTCATGATGACTTCACAAGTCCACCGATAGCACATCAAGCTGGGTCGTAGCATTAACTATACACCTGTAGTAGACAGTAAACGCAATATGCTGAGATCGGTTAACAAAGAGAGCACAATCTATTGGGTGCAGTCGGCAACAGGGGCTATGAAAGACGGTTACGACATTGACACCAATTTTATTACAGGTATTTAACAGTTATTACAATTTTTTGTTTTCATTTCACACAACCGTTGTTATTACAACCTTACAGCCTTTGTTAAAATGTATACTATAACTTCCGAGTTGCGAGGAAAGTGAGACAGTTATTTATTAGCAAAATGAGATTTTAAAAAACTGCCAAGGCCGAGCTGAGCGCGCCAAGCGGCACGATCCAGAGTTACGTCCGCCATTGCGTGTGATGGTGGCGATTTCTATCAGATATGTCAGAACTACGTGGAGAATCCTGCCTCTTTTGTAACAGAACAGCCCATAAGGTCTTCAGTCTACTACAAGTGTATAGTCAATGGTTGTAGCCTTCCAACGAATGTAGCTGAAGAAAGTGTGTTCCGCGTAATCGGGGAAGCCCGGGCAATAATTGCAGTCCTATGAATCGGTCTTGGCCATTGCATACAGGAACAATCAAAAGTAGCCATAACCCGACAAAAATTTCATGAGGTAGTAATCAACCTCACTGTGCCGTCATTTCACGGTTGGACATTTAGAATGAGTCTGGCAGTCCAACGTTCTTGTCTATCGTGTTCTCAGCTCTCCTGCCATTTCCAGCAGTTAACACTCTTCGACCTTTGCCATGTCCTTGCAGTAGTAGTAAATGATATGTTGTACGTCCAAAATGTCAGAGGGCAATGTCGAAGGGCGAGTCACGTGACCTGGATTAAATTCTTGAGAATCTCAAAACCTCAAATTAGTCACGTTTTTACTCTCTAAACGAGTGTTTTCATGACTATTATAACGATAAAAGCTTTAACTTTGAAAAAATAAAAGCAAAAGCAATATTTCATTTAAAATACAATTGTTTAGGTATGATACAATAAACAACAGCTGACTCACAAAGTCTGTCTGTCCAACGTCTGTCTTGAACTGTTATATCAGGTCACGATAGCTTTATCATTTTTGCAGTGGTTGGAAGTCAATCTCATGGTTTTATTAAACCCAATACGCATACAACATTTCATATGTTTTATAGTAAAAAATAAATAAAAATCTCTTTAGTTAAGTTATTTATTCACATTTTCTCTTTTTGAGACAGTTGATCCAAAACCATTATTCCGACGTTCCGTATGTCACGTATCTTTTCCACCATCAATTAGCACATTGTTTTTATATACTGTTAATATTATTTGAGCGATCCGATCACCTCTTTTCACTATAAAATCATCATCTGATAGATTAAACAGCAACACACCCACATTTACAGTATAGTCAGAGTCAATTACAGCAGCACCAACATCGATCGAGTGCTTAAGCGCTAGACCAGAACGACGGGCTACTCTCCCATAACAACCCTGTGGAAATTGAAGAGATAAATCGGTTAATACCAACTGTTTACCACGTTTCGGTACAACGTAATCATAAGCGCTTTTCAAGTCATATCCAGCAGCTTTACTCGTTACTTTGGTCGGTGGTGAGGCGAACTCTGTTAGTAGAAAGTATTTAAAATCGTCACAATTCATATTTAATTTCGGTACAAATTTTTATCTGTATATATTTCACCATTTTCACTTTACGATAATTATTAGTGAGATTAGTGAAAAAAATATTTCAGACACATTTTATTTCATTTTTTATTTCGTTAAAATTTAGAAATAAGTGGCAAACAGCCAATTCTTCTCACAATAACAGTAAGCAATTAATTCTTATCATGCGCGGTACAGAGTCCAAGTTTCACGAGTGGAGTGAGATTAAATTTAACATGTCTCTAATAAATTTACTGTACCACTCATAATAATTAATTGGAACCAAAACTTTGAGTTTCTCTATATAGTGACATGGGTAACTAAAAAACTTCTTGTATTTTCTGTAGTAAATTGATTGATAAATCTCAATTAGCGAGACATGACAACATTTGTCCAAATAATCCGAATAAAAGTTCCTCTGATTTAAAAGAAGCTTGTACTTACTGCGGTCAGTTAAAAACTAAAAATAACATGACTAAACATGTTGAAATGTGTACGAAGAAACCAAGTAGGAAATCTACTGCTGAAAAAGTGGAATGTACTTATTGTAATAAGATTATAACTAAAAGTCAGATAAATAGACATTATAAAACTTGTAAACAAAAGCCTGTGAATGTTGTTAGTGCGCAACCTACACCATCTACAAGTGCGCAACCTACACCTAGTACAAGCAGATCTCGTGCGATTAAACGTCCCTCACCAAATCGTAACGATATAGATGAACAACCGGAAATTAAAAACACGCGTAGAACCAACCGCATTAAAAAACGTATACAATTCCGTTAGTTCTGTTTGCTAATCTGCTATAAACACATTGAAAAATCTTTTTAAAAAACCTGTTGATCTCCCACCAATCTCCAACAGCGAAATCTGTGTAATAAAAACCGCATTTTTTATATCGATTATTTTAAAACTTTACATATACGATAATTATTCAAAATCATCGTTTCTTAATACGTCTTTCAACTTTAACATGTATTTGCCGCAGTGTGGCTTTTTTGTCATATTTATAGTTCAAAACCCGTAAGGTTCGCCCCAAAATTGTTTACACATCTCTTCAAATTCGTCAAAGGTCATATCGGAACCTAGAAAGTCATCGTAAATGCGCTTAGTATAGTGTTTATTCTGTTTAAAAACGCATAATAAATTCACGTTGTTGCAGATAACTTCTATGTCCACGTTACCGTAGCTTTGACTCAGGTAGACGCAGAATAGTTTCTTATGTCTACCTCTGATGAAGTAATTTTTTATCACATCTTGATTTTCTAAAAGACAGTCATCAAACACAACAAGGGAGTTTTTCCTACACTCTTCCATTTGAGGTAAATCCTCACAGTTGTTGAAAAAGTACGCTTAAGATTTATTAGCGAATTTCCCCTATAGGGAAGAAGCTATTACCGTAGTCGGCATGGTAAGACCTAGGCCCGGGACCATGATAACTTTTCGTTTTGAGGTCCCCAGACCCCAAAAACACCATTCGTTCGAAACTGTATATATATATATATATATATATATATATATATATATATATATATATATATATATATATATATGTGTGTCCGTGAGCACGATAACTCTCGTAAGAATTATCCGATTTTGATGAAATTTGTTATAAACGTGTAAAGCAACATTTATGACTTTAAGTTCGAAAACCAGCCAGATCGCTCTATCCGAAGGGGTATTTTGGGGGGGTTTTGTACCCCAAAAATGGGGTTTTCAAATTTTTTACATGTAATTTTGGAAATAGTCAAATTTTAGTTTTTTCCATTCGATTCAGCTTAAAAAACACACAATTTGGTATTTTGATCATTTCTCTACGTCAATTGGTTACCGAGATATTGAAAGTGCTAAACACAGTACGTTGTCTAATGTTATTCTTATGGAGGAAAAGAAAAATGTTATATCTCGCTTATTTATGAACGTATACTGACGAAACTTGGTATACGACTTCATCTGGTTGTGGACCATTGATATTTGCTCAAAAAAACAATTTTTTACCAATGGCTCCCGTAGCAGCAAACCTGCGTACTCAGCCCCATGTTATTCTTATGGAGAATAAGTAACGTGTTATCTCCCTTCATTATGAAAATAAATTAATGAAATTTGGTATGTGGCTTTACCTACATGAGTTATATTGATATTTGTATAAAACCCCGTTTGTTGTGCTCCTTGCTTCAGCAAACCTGCATACTCAGCCGCCATGTTATTCTTATGGAGAATAATTAAAATGTCATAAATCGTTTATTTATGAATGTATATTGATGAAACGTGGTATATGGCTTTATGTGGTAGTAAGATACATATATATGCATTGGAAATTCACTGAGTACGCAGGTTTGCTGCTACGGGGGTATATATATATATATATATATATATATATATATATATATATATATATATATATATATATATATGTGTCCGTGAGCACGATAACTCTCGTAAACATTATCCGATTTTGATGAAATTTGGTATAAACGTGTAAAGCAACATTTATGACTTTAAGTTCGAAAACCAGCCAGATCGCTCTATCCAAAGGGGTATTTTGGGGGGGTTTTGTACCCCAAAAATGGGTTTTTCGAATTTTTTACATATAATTTTGTAAATAGTCAAATTTTATTTTTTCCCATTGGATTCAGCTTAAAAAACACACAATTTGGTATTTTGATCATTTCTCTACGTCAATTGGTTACCGAGATATTGAAAGTGCTAAACACAGTACGTTGTCTTAATGTTATTCTTATGGAGGAAAATAAAAATTTTATATCTCGCTTATTTATGAACATATACTGACGAAACTTGGTATACGGCTTCATCTGGTTGTGGACCATTGATATTTGCTCAAAAAAACAATTTTTTACTTAAGGCTCCCGTAGCAGCAAACCTGCGTACTCAGCCCATGTTATTCTTATGGAGAATAAGTAACGTGCTATCTGCCTTCATTATGAAAATAAATTAATGAAATTTGGTATGTGGCTTTACCTACCTGAGTTATATTGATATTTGTATAAAACCCTTTTTTTGTCTTCCTTGCTTCAGCAAACCTGCATACTCAGCTGCCATGTTATTCTTATGGAGAATAATTAAAATGTCATAAATCGTTTATTTATGAATGTATATTGATGAAACTTGGTATATGGCTTTATGTGGTATTAAGATATATATATATATATGCATTGGAAATTCGCTGAGTACGCAGGTTTGCTGCTACGGGGGTATTTAACTTTTTTTTCAGTTTTCGTGTACTTTTCTCGCAATTCCACGTACGCCGGTTGATCGATCGATTTACTAAATACATATAGATTTTGAAATATAATTCCGTTTTGATTTTAAATTAAATTTAACAGCAAATTTGTCTTGCCACTCCCCAAAGATCCCACCATTAAACAGCGTAAAGGATGGGGTAACAGGTTATTCTCAAACTTTTCTTGGTGATATGGGATAATATCCATGACTATATGGAGTAACGAGTTTTCATCGGTTTAGCTTTTATTATAAAACAATTCAATTTTATTAATTAAAAATTAAAATTATAAGAAAACTTGTGATATTTTATTCACCATGTTCTAGTACTACTCCCACTAAACTTAAACACTCAGTTATTCATAGTTGTTTGCAAAATAGTGTTTTCATTTTTCCAGGCGCTTGATCGATTCTTTTAGTGATGATTTCATTCTTTAGTTTATATTCATCACCCTGTTTATGAATGGAGTGTAATACGTCGCTTGTAAAACCTTTTAAAACTCTTAGCTTCTGGTTTCTTAGGCGAAAGTATAAGTGAGTATAATCCAAACTCATTAATGTAAATAGTATTTTTCACATTACGCGTCACACCTATTAAATCTTCGCGATTGATTATTTTACAACATTTTAATTTATTTTCTATTTCAACATGGTTTTTAAGAGCATCCTCACTATCTCTATAACCCAATATATGTGTAGCATCTCAACCCTTGGACCATGGATTATTTTCACTATCAAATAAAACCGTGATCTCTTTATTATGAAAAATAAACTTACTTCCAACGTCAGTGTTACAATCTTCTTCATAATCCATGTCAGTAGCGCAATTAATATAATCAACGTTCATATAAAAAAATTAACTATATAGAAATACTATCTCGAGAGCGTGGTTGTTATTAAAGCGGGATTAAATAAAATTATAGAACATAACAGTTTTATTTATTCGATATCTCCACTATCGTCACTTTTTTCAATATCCACCATTACGTCTTTACTAAACTTAAAAAGTCGTATGATTTTCCTACGCTGTTATGATAAGCGACATATTTTATACCGCGATAATCCATCATTTCTTTTACACTATTCAAAATGTCAATACTATTCGGCACGTTCTCTTCTATGTAACTGATCTTATATCCTTTGTTCACCAGCTTAATTAAAGTTTGATTAACAGTTGTTTCTTCGAATCTTATACATTTATAAACATCATCTTTTTTGAATACGTAAAATACGTGTTTACCATGCGTATTATTTGTGAAGTCAGTGCTATCATCAACATCCGTATGGCAATTACAATTATCCCTCATATGGTCTATATATAAACATTAGTATTCTCGAGAGCAAGGTTTTTATTAAGGCGAGAAGTTGTTAATACAATACAAAAATATATAGCATAATTGTTTTATTCAATTACCATGACCACTCTTGTCCCATTACCTTTTTTATAGCGCGAATAAAATCGAAATCACCATTAACTGTTATACAACAAGTTTTGCGGTTGTATAACAAAGCCAACACCGACTTTGTTAATTATTTTTAAAATCTTTTCCATCGCACCCTCGTCAGACTTTACGTATTCAACTTGATAACAATCATCAGAATTCTCATCAATCTCTTTTTGTTCTAAATATCTTTTTTTGCGTATCAATACATTTATATATCTTCTTACGCCTTCGTTCCCAATTGTCTTCATTATCCACGCTTTTAAGTATACACAACACCTGTTGGATTTTGCTATTATTTATGGTCCTCCTCAACATTGCATTTTCAATAATTAATTAATTTTCATTTCTGTTGGTGGGAAAAACGTAATGAAAGATCCGTTTTTGAAATTCTACCACAACACTCATTTTTGACTTCATAATTAAAGGGCAAACACCCAGTTCATTTATAAAAACAGAATGTGGATGTAACTTCAAATATGGGTTTTTTATTTCGTCATACCTTTTTTGTTCGACTTCATAATATGATCAGATATCGCTTTCACAAGGTGTTTATATCCTAATATTTTCGCAACATAATTTCCTCTAAACCAGGGATGTTTATCTTTGTTAAATATAATAAAGATTTCTTAATCATTGAAAACAAACCTTTAACTGTTAACGTCGCTACTTGCCATAGTGACACTACATAACAATCAATGTTTTAGTACTGGATTTTTTTATTAGACATTAAGATAAATATTACTTTTAGAAATATACACTAAGACGGTATACCTTATGTAATCTCTTGTAGGGTGAACTTGAACAGTATACCTTATGTAAGGTGAACCGAAACAGTATACCTCTTGTAAGGTGAACCGAAACAGTGTACTTCATTTAAGGTGAACTGATACAGTATACCTCATGCAAGGTGAACCGAAAAAGTGCACCTCTTGTAAGGTGAACCAAATCAGTTGACCAGTCGATTTAGTGGGTCTTACAAAAATGAAGTGTTTTCAAAAGTCAGTCTTGTGCAGTTCCTTTTCATAAAACCCACCAATTATCTTTTCGCCGTTTTGATCCGCAACTTTATATGTAACAGGTCGTGTTTTCAACACCTTTGAAATTTAAAAAATCTCCGAAGTCCAGTTCTGTTTGTACTTGTTTGCAAACACGTATTTTTTGGCTGTAATGCGAACTCTGTCTCCAATATTGAACTTTGCCTTTTTACGGGGAATCTTATTTTCTATCTCGTGATACATTTCCAATAAATCCACCTTGTTATCTTGGTTGACCTCCGAGGGTCTCATTTTTATAGTGTGATGATAATCGTGTTTGTTGTATTCATCTGTAAGTTCTTGTAATATATCGTACCACTTATGTGAGCCAATAACTTGGAATTTCACCTTCAATTTATCATTGAGCGTTCTATGGTATATTACAATTATGGTGGATTTGTCTTCACTCTCTGTGTGGTACATTTTAATGTTATGTTTCTTTAGCAAGTCGTTGAAGGGTTTATTTTAGCGAATTTCCCCTATAGGGAAGAAGCTATTACCGTAGGTCTCATGGTAAGACTTAAGCCCGAGACCATGATAACTTTTCATTTTGAGGTCCCCAGATGCCAAAAACACCATTCGTTCAAATTTTTATATATGTATATATATATATATATATATATATATATTATTTATATATATATATATGTGTCCGTAAGCACGATAACTCTCGTAAAAAAGGTCCGATCTTAATGAAATTTGGTACAAACGTGTAAAGTACCATTTATTTGAACGAGTTCGAAAACTAGACGAATCGCACCATCCAAAGGGGGGTTTTGGGGGGGTTTTGTACCACAAAAATGGGTTTTTTGGGGTTTTCACATGTAACTTTTATTAAAATCAAATTTTAATTTGCACCATTGAATTAAGCATAAAAAAACAAACAATTTGGTATCTTGATCATTGCTCTACGTCAATTGGTTACTGAGATATTGAAAGTGCTAAACACAGTACGTTGTCTAATGTTATTCTTATGGAGAAAAAAAAATTGTATATCTCGCTTATTTATGAACATAAACTGACGAAATTTTGTATATGGTTTCATCTGGTTGTGGTTTATTGTTGTTTGCACAAAAAAACAATTTTTCGACTATGGTTCCCGTAGCTGCGAACCTAGGTACTCGGTCCCCATGTTATTCTTATGGAAAACAATTAAAATGTTATATATCGCTTATTTATGAATGTATATGGATGAAACTTGGTATGTGACTTCACTTAGCTGAGTTCTATTGATATTTGCATAAAAACCCATTATTTGTGTTCGTTGTTGCAGCAAACCTGCGTACTCATCCACAATGTTAGTATTATGGAGAATAATTAATATTTTAAATATCGAATGTTTGTGAATATATTTCCTATGAATCTTGTTAAGTGGAATCATGTTATAATTCATTGGAAATTTGCTGAGTTTGCAGGTTTGCTGCGACGGAGGTATTTAAACTTCGTCCCCTTATCGACGTTTAATAGGTTGGGTGTTGTGTTTCCGTCATTCTTCGCTCTCTTTATTATTTTTTCAAAAGTTAAGGTTAGCCTCCTCACCATTTTTTTTTCGATGACGATAGTATACTGAAAGAAGTCAATGGTAATTCTTTTACAATATTGAGCGAATTAGAACAAGGTAAAAAGTATTTGGTGAAAGACATTGAACGGAAGATTACACCTGACGGAGAGCGTGTACCTGTAAAATGTGATAGTGTAAAGTTTTAATTGCCTGAAAGTTGGAATGAAATAATGTCATCAAATAATATAAAGGCTCTTTTACAGTCTGAAAAGCTCCTGTATATAATATATAACGGAAAAATAAATCTACCGAATGATAAGACAAAACATGATGTTAAATTTACAAGAGATTAAAATTTGATCAGTAATGTTTTTAATATTTTATAATTTTTTTACAAAAAATGAAACGCGATATAAACCGCTATCTTTCTAATGGGTGGAGCTTTGGTGAAAGATAAAATGCTAAAAGTAAATGGTGACTTTTGTAACCAATTAAAATTAAGAGATAAACAAGTAATCTTTATCATAGGCGGAGCTTAACGCGAAGACAAAAGCCCGCAAATTGACGGACCTGGTGAGTCAGCTGATTCATACCACACCAATTGTATATTAAACGAATTTTTTTAATGAAATATCGATTTTGAATTTATTTATTAATATAAAGCTTTTGTTCTTAATGGGTGGGTGAAAACGCTCGTTTAGAGAGTAAAAACGTGACTAATGTGAGGTTTTGAGATTCTCAAGAATTTAATCCAGGTCACGTGACTCGCCCTTCGACATCGCATCCAAAATTTTGGACTACAACATATCATTTACTACTACTCCTTGCTGACCCCATCTTGCAATAGGTAACCCAGTGATAGGCAGTGATAGGCCGGTTCGGACAACATACGATGTGCAGATGTGTCGTTTGGACTTAAGGATTGTTATGCATGTATTTAGGTTATTATTCTATTACCTTGGCCTTCTGCTCGTTTTTATTGCTTGTTGTTATTTCTTTTTTATTTTATAACTAAATTTGGAAAAATTGCATGTATATTGCCTGACCATGTCTTTTGCATGATTGTAGTGCTGTCTGACAATAAACGTTGATTATTGATTATTGACGCTGAACCGCAGCGTGTACGCCACCTTACTTAGCACATCAGCCCACAACATTTTTCTGTTGGGTATTGGACCTCTGTTATTGACCATAAGCTTCTTAATATAAGCGGTGCTCTTACACAAGACTTTCACAGAACAGAAAATCTGTTCCCTAAAATTTATACCAAACACAATAATGAATGGTGTGCTGGTCTTAGCAATAAAATAACTGTTTCAGATAAATCATTTTATCAGAACTATGTTCAGTATGTGTCCAAGTATCTAAAAAACCCTCCACTTGCCCCTGTGTACATGTGGGATGAAGAGAAGAGGGTAAAAAAAAGGAAGATTTGGTACATAATAGCATGGTAAGTATGGCTGAACTTAAAATATATCTAGATAACAGTTAGTATAATAAATATATTGTACTAACTGTTATCTAGATATATTACAAAAAATATTATCTTATTTATAGTTTTTATTTTACATATCTCATAAAATAAGATTTTGGAAAACATTATGCAAATGGGTGTAACACTACTTAAATGTTAGTTTAATATTGCATTATTGATGCATAAATGCAATGGCTCATTACTGTAATTTGTCAAAGGTCTTTTGTTTTGTAAGTTTTATAAGTGTGTATTGCATTAAAGCAAAAGGCCTTTGACAAATTACGGTAATGAGCCATTAAATTTATGCAAAGTTACTGCAATACTTAAAAAAATATTTAAATAGTATTACACCCATTTAGATTTTCCCAAAATCTTATTACTAACACTAATGGTAAGTATATATATATATATATATTCAATTTTAAAAATGTAATTACCCAGTGAGGTATAAGTGTGAAGTACATTTATCAAGGCACAACACAGCTATTTAATAAATCTCGGATATGAGACGAGTAGATGTAAAAGGGCGTTTGTACGTACAAATGTCAGAGGCCGAGGTCGGAGGCTGAGTCACGTGACTGGATTAAATTCTGGTTTAGATTCTTGGGAATCCCCAAACTCACTCCACGAGCGTTTTTTACCCTCTAATTCTCCATATCCATGACTGTTTTAACAATAAAAACTTTAAATTCGAAAAAATAAATGCAAAACTATATTAAATAAAAATTTTGTTTTAAAACATTTATTGTGTTAAGAATCAATAAGCATCGGCTGACTCAGAACGTCTTTCTGTCTCGGTTTGTTATCTCATAATTAGAGGTCAATCCCGTGGTGATATTTCAAACTATTACTCATGTGATTTCTTGTACAGTAAAAAAATAACGATATATTTTTAAAGTTGACTTATTTATTCATATTTTTTTCCTTTTCACACCTGACAAACCACAACCTTTGTTTCCGCGTTCCGTATGCCACGTATCTTTTCCACCATCAATTAGTACATTGTTAATATAAACTTCTAATATTATTTGAGCAATCCGATAACCTCTTTTCACTATAAATCAACATCTGAATGATTAAACAGCAACACAACAACATTTCTGGCATAGTAATAATCAATCACACCGGCACCTTAATCGATTGATTAAGCGCTAGACCAGAATGAGGCTCAATTCTACCGTAACATCCGCGTGGAAATTCTAATGACAGGTCTGTTAATATCAACTGTTTACCACGTTTCGCCAAAACATAATCATAAGCGCTTTTCAAATCAAAACCTGCGGCTTCAGGTGAACCTCTAGTTGGTGGTGAAGCAAACTCTGTTAGCAGAAAGTATTTATAATCGTTACAATCCATATTATTGTTGTTAAGAATATTTATCTATTTATATTTTAACAGTTTTAACTTAACATTAATTATCAGCGAGATTATTGACAAAATATTACAGACACATTTTCAAAGAAATCTTTCTTTCGTTAAAATCATGAAATAATTGGCAAGCAACCAATTTTTATCACAATACGGGTAAGCAGTTAAATCTTATCACACGGGGACAGAGGTCAAATTTTACAAGCGCAGTGAGATTCATTAAAAACATGCCTCTAATAGATTTATCTCATCACTCCTAATAATTAATTTGAACCTCGACTTAGCGTTTCTCTATATAGCGAAATGGGAAACAATAAAACTTCTTGTTTCCCCTGTAATAAATTGAACAAAAAATCTAAAACATCGAAACATGTTAACATTTATCCAAATAATCCGAATAGAAATTGCTCTGATTATAAAGAAACTTGTACTTACTGCGGTCAGTTAATAACTAAAAGTAACATGACGAAACATGTTGAAATGTGTAAGAAGAATCCGAGCATGAAATCTACTGCTGACAAAGTGGAATGTACTTATCGTAATATGCTTAAAACTAAAAGTCAGATAAAGAGACATTATAAAACTTGTAAACAAAAGCCAGAGTATGTTGATAGTGCACAACCTACATCAAGTACCAGTATGCAACCAAGCATGAAATCTACTGCTGACAAAGTGGAATGTACTTATCGTAATATGCTTAAAACTAAAAGTCAGATAAAGAGACATTATAAAACTTGTAAACAAAAGCCAGAGTATGTTGATAGTGCACAACCTACATCAAGTACCAGTATGCAACCTACACCAAGTACTAGCGGGACACGCGCGATTAAACTTCCTTCACCAAACAGAGACGATACTGATGAACAACCGGAGATTAAAAGACCACGTGTAGAACCATCCACATTTTAAAACGTATTCAATTCCGTTAGTTCCGCTTGCTCATCTGAGGTAAACACAAATAACAACTTGTTTAAAAACCCTGTTGATCTCCCACCAATCTCCAACAACGAAATCTGTATTAAAGAAACCACATTCAAAAACAGATTATTTACTTTTATGATTAAAAATATTCACGGAATAAAAGTTTTTTTACAGATTTATTCATTACATTATTAAAACCATAACAGAGCACTTGGTAAATTATAACCTAAAAATTAATTTGTATTTATCGCAAGGTATAAACGCAATATGGGAGAAAAGAATGAAATAGATACTACGCATTTCAGTACCACCAACGTTATTATATATGAGATCACCGGTCTAAATGAAGTGATAAAAGACGCTAAAGCGAATATATTTGCACCATTAGAGGATTTTGAAAAGCGTGGATCGAGTTGGAGTCTTTACGAAATTGAAACTCTAGACTTGGTGATTAATAGATATGTTCCGTTTAGAGGAACGAGTTACATTGATCTTCCAGAATATATTAAATGAAAAAAGGTGTAATAAACATAAAAAAGAACAAAAATATTTCTTATGGTCTGTGTTGGCAACCCTACACCCCATACACTGGCGTAACAATCCTGAAAGACCGCACCATTACAATCAATACGACAACGAGTTTGATGAAGCCTTAAAAGGAATACGTTTTCCAGTCAGTTTGGATGATATTAAATAAATTTGATAAGCGTAGTTGAATATCAATAAACCTTTACACACAATAAATTTCTGAAATAAACGGTGAGTCGAAGGAAATAATATTTAATATAGACGTTATATGTTGCTGTTAGCGACTAACGAAGAAAAAGACAGAAACATTGACCTGCTTTATATTAAAACTGAACAAGATGGTGAAATTATCTCATATATTGTTATATTAAAGAACTTGGTAGACTCGTTCAAACAGAGATTACAATGCATGAACATAAAATGCATATCTGTAGACGGTGTTTACACTTTTTCATTAGAGATGATTTATTAAATAAACACAAAGAATACTGCAACACTCACAAAGCGGTCAGAGTCAAATTACCTAAAAAAGATGAAGTTATAAAGTTTACAAACTATACATCTAGAGTGAAAATCCTCTTTGTTATGTATGCCAATTTCGAGTGTATGTTGGTACTTATTTCTACTTTTCAATCCTACATCAGTAATAAAAGTTGAGAAAGAGCAAAATGTGTCTTACACATTACAATATCAACACTACGAGGTGAGAACTTTTGCGTTGTGTTGTACACAACGTATGTGCACGGTGATTATAAAAAGCCGATAACTTATTTCGGAAGTGATACAGGAAAAGAGTTCTGTGAAACTGTAAAGTCTGAGTTGAAAGACATTTTAAGGTTTTATAAAGAACACCAAAAACCTCTCACTATCCAAAAATGGCGTGAGGTTGATAAAGTGACTGTATGTTATATACGTGGTAATCCTTTAGGAAAACACCCTGTTAAAAATCATGACCATCTGACTGAGGAGTTCCAAGGGATGGCATACAATTCATGAAATTTGAATTATAAATATCCAAGATTAAATATAATATTTATGCTCAAATTGAGTGGTTACGTTACTCATTTCAAAATTTCTAAATTAAAACATATGAGAAAGTTTTACAGTTATGGTTCAAATTTACTACTTGAAAAAAACACGTACTGTTATGATTATATGGATAGTGATGAAAAATATCTTGAAACAAGATTACCACAAAAAACCTTTTATAATAAATTAAATAAATGTTAAATAAAAGCAGGAGATTACAACAAAGCATTGAGGATTTGGAAAGAATCTAACATCGCAAATGTGAAAGAACATCCTTTATTGTACAATAAAACTGATGTTTTTTTATTAGCTTATGTGATGGAAAACTTCAGAATAATTTGTATAAATAGTTATTCGCTCGACCCAGCCTGGTATTTTACAGTTCCTGGACTCGCCTGGAATGCTATGTTAAAACTTACTGAAATCTGGTTGGAACTTTTGACCGATTACAAGATGATACAGATGATTAAGGGTATACGTGGTGTTATATGCCAGTGCAGTAACAGATATGCAAAATTTAATAATCGTCACATGGAATATGAGTACGATAAAAATTCACCCACCGATTATTTAATTTACCTGGACGAGGTTGTTCTTTACAATTGGGCGCCAACTCAAATTTTACCTTTTGGAGGGTATGAATGGTATGAAAACATCAATATAGATGTGACGCAGGTTGATGATAAGTCTCACACTGGATATATACTGGAAGTCGACTTGGAATATCCAACGGAACTGCACGATGCGCATTCCGACTTACCAATTGCGCCTGGAAAACGAGATCCTCCCAGTTCTAAGGAAGGTAAGCTTTTGACGACTTTATATAACAAAGAAAAAAAGCTATACATTATAGGAATTAAAAAATTATATCTCTCTTTGGGAATGAAATTGAAAAAATACAAACGGTTTTCAGATTTAAACAGAGCAACTGCTTGAAACCTTACGTTGAACTAAATATGAGGAAGTGTCGTTACCAGAGTAATAAATTAGATAAGCAGTTTTTTTAATTAATGTCAAATTCCATCTACGGAAAATCAATCGAAAACATAAGAAATAGGGTTTATATACGACTGGCGACACAGGAAAACAGATCGACAAATGGATTGCTAAACCGTACTTTAAACACCGCACTATATTTTCAGAGAACCCTTCAGCCTTTAATAAAGTGATTTACGTGGAATTCTGTATATTGGATATATCAAAAAACTGATTTAAGATTTCCATTACAACTTTTTTAAGAAAAACTATTGTGAAAAGACAAAAATTCAATACGGAGACACTGACAACCTAGAATATTTAGAATAAAAACTGATGGTAGATAAATTAAATATTTTTACAACATGTCGTATAAGAAAATAAGTGGAATAAATGGATAAATGAAAGGGGACGAGTGTTGTCCCCAGTCTAGTTACTGTTAATATCTTAGTAACTGTTAATATCTTGAACTAAACTGAACAATAATATCACGCGCAACAACGTACTAAGGACCCTAAATTAATGAGGGTCGTCTAAAGCACATTTTCCTAATAGATTTACTTTGTTCCACATTATACCGTTGGCAACTATCGCAACTTATTTTGCCGTATCTTGACAAAAACCAGGCCAAAATTAATGATCTGAAAACCTTATTATCGTTTTATTCATTCCTAAATTCCTAGCAGTTGGTTGATAATGGCATTCCAATAGCACCTGGTTAATTTGATGTTGAGGCACACACAATTTCCACTCTTTTTTCCTATCAGGATCGTGTTTATGTAATCTAAATTTCCGGTAAAGTTGTTCGTCTATGAACGAGTAATTAGTGAACCTCATGGGATTCTGTGAAACATTCTTAAACCATTTAGTGTTCCACGCAAATAAATCTTGTACGTTTTCTTCTCTATCGTGGTTTTCCGTTTCCTGAGATTTTATTAGTTTTCTCTTTTCAATGACACAAGTGCGCATACTCCTACATTCGTTGGTTACAGTTTCGGAATTACATACAGGATGCCTCGACAATGCATCTGCAACTTTGTTGAGAGTTTCCTTTCTTTTCTGAACGGTAAAATCATACGGTTGTAGCTTGAGAATCCACCGTGCTAATCAACCTGAGGGTTTGTCGAGGTTAATAAGCCACTTTAGAGCTTGATGGTTTGTAATTGCTACAAACTTATTCCCCTCTAGGTAAGGTCAGAATTTCTGGACAGCCCACACTAAAGCTAAACATTCCTTTTCGGTTGTTGTAAAATTTATCTCGTTATCGGAAAGAAGTCTGCTCGCATACCCTTTTACCTTTCCGTGGTTTCTGAAATGTTCAGTTAACTCCCAGCCCATGATCGGAGGCGTCAACCTGCACAATTAAACTTTGGTTAAAGTCCGGGCATGAGAGTACTGGAGTCTTTGTAAGTTTATCTTTGAAGATAGAAAAAGCATTTTCCTTCTCTTGTTCCATTCCCATCGTACATTCTTCTTTGTTAGTTTTGTTAACGGAGCAGAGATGCTTGCGAAGTTCTCTACGAACCAACGGTACCACGATTCAAGTCCAATAAAACTTCGTACATCTTTGGGGAATTTGGGAGTAGGAAATTCTACTATCGATTATATCTTTTCCGGATCAATCTGAATACTTTCTTCATTGACAACGTGACCTAGATATTTTAATTATTTTTTGCAAATTTTGTATTTTCCTCGTTCAAAACAAGGCCGGCTTCTCTTAGTCTCTTAAATACTTCTCGTAGTAATAAAAGTGGTCTTGAAATGTCTGTGACACCAAAACTAGATCATCTAGATATGCGGAAATATATGGTTAGAATTCAGGCCCTATGATTGTACCTAATAACCTTTGAAGGTCGCAGGGGCAGAATGGAGGCCAAAAGGCATGACTTGAAAGTGAAAAAACCCTCGCCCTGGAATCGGGAATGCCGTTACGGGTCGACTATTAACTTCCAATGGAACCTGCCAATATTCAGACTTAAGATCAAGAGTACGAATGTAATTCGAATCTCTTAGTTCCTCTTATATTGCTCCAATTCGAGCGAAAGGATAGGCATCATAGTGAATGACTTTAATTACTCTTCGTAGATCAATAGAAATTCTTATCTTACCGCTCGGCTTCTTTATAACCACTAACCGACTACTCCAAGTGCTGTTCGACGGTTCTATGATATTGTCTGCTAACTTGTGGTAAATTTTTTTATCAATAATAGCCTGCATTGCAGGGTTCCGGGGGTTTTGCTTGATTGGGTTATCTGTTTTTAATCGAATTCGATGTTCAACTAAAGAGATTCGTCCAGGTACTCCTTTAAACAGAGGAAGTTTGTCTTTAAGAAACGTTTTTAACTCTCTATTCTCTTTTACCAGCATTAGAATGAACGGGATCGGGGTTTCTCATCTCGGTCAAATTATTTCTTAAGGTATCACAACAAATTACTACCAGGCCCAATGGATTAATTAAATCCATTCCGATTATAATAGGCGCTGAAAGGTTAGATACAAGCATGGCTCTGACACATGTCTCTGTATTAACTACCTTACAGGTGAATTCGTATATTTCATATATTGTACAAGTTGACTTATCAACTAGAGTAATCTTTGTTTAAAACTGATGTGGAGCTATAATTTTCCTTAGAAGAGTGTCGGCCACCTCCTTAATAATTAATGTTATCATAGATCCTGTATCGCTTAAGCGTCAAAATATTCGTTATGTATTTACACCTTAATAAAGAGTCGAGTTCCAGTTTCGTAAGTGTCGGTACATGTATTCAAATTAAAGTTGTTCACTTTATTCAGGCAATCTTACCACTGTATAGAGGTGGTGTTTCGGGGTCTAGACTCGGCCTACCTCTTGTATATCTGTCCCCTTTGATGTTTTTCGAACGACAGGGGATTGTTGTAAGAACTCTTTCGCTTTTGCAATTAAAGCGTCGTATAACTTTTGGAAGATTATATTCTCCAAATCGATGTCTCTTCCTTTCATAGTTCAAACCAATGGAAATTTCAGAGCTCTGAGTGTTATTTTTACTGACCGTTTCATTTACTTTAGCTTGGTTGGAGCTAGCGAGAAAGTTAGTCTTTCTGTAAGAATTACTTAGAAAACAAACTTTCTGCGATTCGGGACTCGCTTTCTGGGATCCAAAGTGTATGGAAGATTGTTTAAACTGATCGTAAGATTTAGGTTCGTCAAAACGAATAGGTTGCTTATGATCTCTCATACTATGATACAGAAAATTATTTTGAAAGTGGGTAGGCTGTGAAGCAAGCGAAAAAGTGGAAGGTCATTTGTTTTCGACTGCATCCATCTTGTAGGGTTTAAATAATCTATTTTGAGGGTCTTATTCCGTTTCAGACACAAGTGACTGAGCAGGATTTGGTGGAGGTCGGAAGTTCTTACTGTCTCGTAAATAACTTGCATAACCGTCAGCTAGTCGGATTAATTCGTCGGTGGTCTGAAATTGCTCACGCCTAACTGTCAACTTGTAGTCGCGTCTCATATTGGAAAATAGTCGGTTTGGAATGTCGCTCTGGGAAATTCCTCCTCTCCGGTGCATTGAGGTATTCAGTGCAACGACAAATCTTCTAATAGGTTCATTTTCTCCTTGAGTCCTACGTTCGATTTCTTCGTCTAGTTTCCTCCGGTAGTCTGGTGGAAAATAATTCTCTGCAAAACTGTACATGAAGTCTGTGTACGTTGACCATTGAGACTTATTATTAAGAAACCATAGGAGTGCGTCACTTTTCAATAATTCGGACAAAGTTTTGGGCAAAAGGTCGGGAGGTATTTCGTAAGATTCGGCTAATTCGTTTAACCTTTCAGTAAATGAAACAGGATGATGATCACCATCAAACCTCAAGTTCCTTTTTCGCACTTGGTTGCAAACTTCCGCCACTTTAGTCAGGTTTCTAGTTGTGACCGATTTTGCGTCAAACAAACTAGTTGCTTCAGGTACTGTGTATATGACCTCCGGTCTTACCACATTTGCTCTATCTACGGTTAAAGTTTCAGGTTGGTGTTGAGAATTTATGTTACCAGGAACACGTTCAAAATTGGATGCCGGTAGTCTATGTGACAGATTATGGTAAGCAGGCAAAGCGTAAGAACCATCTGAGTAGGTTTCCTTATCCTGAGAAGCATCATTTGGACCACCTTTCTCGGACTATAGTGTTAGTCCGAAACTACTGTTCGTAGTTTCTGAACTAATTGAAAATCAGCCTATGGAGGTAAAATATATATTTCTAATATTTCTCGTACACTAAGGTCCTCTGATTGTTGTACATTTTAGGCAAGAGTTGACGGTAATGCTTGTTTTGTTGTAAAAACAACGTTGATACTCGCTAACGGTTGGGAAGAAATTGTCACTCCTAACGAATAGTCAGATTCTTCTAAAGTAACACTCTGGTTTGAGTGTTGCGAAATCATAACCCGGGTTTCCTCACCTGTACTGTTTCTAATTAGTTTAACAAGTCTTTTCCTTAAATCCTCTGCTTTATCTTCGTCTGATTGATTGATATTATGCAAAACCTATTGAATTGCGGCCTTTGATAACTTATAAACCTAACCTACTCTTGTATCATACTCAAAAGAAGTGAAAGTTCCTGAAAGCTTTGCGCCATTGTAGTCTTAGGCAACGGAAGTTAAGATGGTGTAGTAACGGGTAACGTGAGTTTGGCAGTAGTAACAATGTCAGTTAAAGTCGTTTGTGAGACGACTGGTCCTTGTTTAGTCGTAGTTATAGGTGCGGACGTCGTCTTTGTAGTAGAGTCAGTCGTAATTATGCTTGACGCCTTCGGCTTAGCCCCAGTCAATTTTGAGTCCGAATCGTCTGTCATTTTTGGGCACCAGCAACTAAGTTGCAATAACACTTACTCTTTCACTTGTCCCTCTTCGGGTGCCAAATACTATGACACAATTTTTCGGGGGTCGCGAAATTAACGTGCACAGTTTCCAATAATACGAATATAAAACGCAGTTTCCAAGATAGTCAGTCGAGCTGGATTTTCGTTCCAGGTGTCGTAAATGAAGGTATCGCTTTGATATAACGGAATTTTTAACCCCAAAAATAGAACCGGTGGCTCAGATTGGGTGAATAAGGATTCGTCCCTTAACAATCAGACCACAATCATCATTGCCATATTTGTTCGGTGCATAATTGGTTGAATTCGCGGCCTTTGACACGGTACGTAGATTTGAATGCTGTGCGGTAGCACTTAAGTAACGCTGCAGGTGAACCACAAAAAGGATGGTAGACCTAATAGTTTGGAATGGGTAATTATTAGTACTAATCTAATCGAGCACAATTATTACCTATTATGTAATTTAATACCATGCAGATAAACTAACAGCTTTACCAAACTACCCTACCATGCTTGATTCGTGCTGCGGGCGTACCACGGTAGGGATTCGTGCTATGGGCGTACCACAGTAACGAGGCTGTGGGCATGCCACAGTAGGAATCGTGCTATGGGCGTACCACAGTAAAGATACTGTGGGTGTACCACAGTAAGGAGTGATCGTTGCTGTGGTCATACCACAGCAAGGATTGATCGTTGCTGTGGGCGTACCACAGTAAGGATGGATAACTGCCGTCGTAAATGGAGGAAGCTATTCATTAAATTAATAAAATTAACTCGGTCTGAATTAATTTATGCAGTGCTTAAATATAATATAGTAAACAAAGTGCTAATTTAAAGTTACAGAATACTAGCTAAGTCCTAGTGTAGCTGAAAATGTGTTAATATTAAACAAGTACAATCAGAATAGCATACAGCAACAGGACAAATTATGATTAAAACGTGCTAATGATGGCTTATTATTAAGTTGGAATATCCATACAATATTTATTTGTAGTTTAACCATCGCATAAGGTACTGAAAAAATATTGGAATGGCCTACAACATCGTAAAACAAATAAACAAACTGTAATAAATCCAAGTAATTCGTGAAATAATCAGAGATTATTTACATTAAAATATCATTAAACTGGTACACAACATTTAAAATCCTTACTAATGTGGCAGAACCTAATCTGATAACATTATGCAACGTCAAAAGCTTATTCAAAAAATATTCGAATAATAAACTTAAGATTAGCAAGTTTTAAATAAAACATAATTTATTACGTTATTTTCTTTAGTAAAAGACCAAAAGGAATTCAACAATGACTCGTTAAATTATTCGAAAATTAATCAGTCAGAGAACATTAATAAAACTCAAATAAAATACAATTTAATAAGCCTTCACAATCGTAAACAGTTATCGAGAGCACTGCACTTCCTTAAAGATTGAAAATCGTATAAAAGTCAAAGAAGGGACGATCCCTACCTTAAGACTAGAAGCAAGTTCCTCACGCCACTGTGTCGGGCGATGAACTGACCGTAGACGCCGGCCACCGTGGGTCATAAGTGGGAAAGTCGCTAGTACACAGGTCCAGCCGTGCATGCGCACAAGAATCGAGTCTCGGGCCAATAGCGGCCGCGGTACTAGCCGCCGTGGGAAATTCAAACAGTAGTTTGAGGTTTTGATAGCGCAGAATGTAAATAAAATACCGTTTTTACCTCTATTCAACGAAAAATATTTAGTGGGTAAAATTAACACGTTACACTATGTATATTTAACGAATTTTGTAAATAAAAAACACCTTCACATCGAGATGCATAAAAGGGAGATGTGTGCGTGATCAGCTGATATGATACAGATGAGCTTGCAATAATAATAAACAAACATTGGCTTTAACTTTAGGATCATATGATAGAACACATAACTCCATAACTGAAATTTCAGCTGACTAAATAATTAAGGTTTGCATTCATGTTTTAGGTTTGCTGCGCTAGCAAGCGGGTCCATCTATGTCACGTCAGCTGATTATGCACACACCTCTTTTTTATGCATCTTGACTTCACATAAAAGATAATCATCTGTATAAATGATAGTGAATTAGATTAGAGGCGTTTTATCGGCCCCATCAGGTCGGTGTATATTCGGTCCGTGGGCTTATCGCGTGTGTCACTGATTAGTGGGTCGTGCAGGTAACAAGCGGGTGCTTTGGTGCTCAAACATTGATCACACCTCTTAATCCTTTCATGGATGTATTGAACCAGTTTGGGGTGGTAGAAGCGCTGTGTTGCTTACCCCAAGGTCTTGTAGACACTCTGGTGACAACCCGTGAGCTCCTCGTGGAAATATTTGTAAACCATCTCTAATAGTGAGTCGGGGAAGTATACCTTTCTGGAATTATAACTGGAACTCACATAACACTAAACACTACCTCGTATGACAAAGTTTCTTTTGTTTGTGCAATTTTGTATACACTGAATCACCTTGAATAGTTCTGGATCCTGTTTTGCATTTCACCAATGTTACTATAGGCTACAGGATAATTATTTAAACTGTACACTATTTCCGGTTCTGAAATATTATTTAAACTTTTATTTACAAACGATCTCTTACCACCTTCACTTTTCAGTATAATATTTACATTTTTAGACGAGTCCATTTCCTTATCAAAATGTCGAGAAATAAAATCTGCCACATCTTTACTTGAATCCTTACCTCGAATGTGATCAATCTCCGGAAGTGTGACAAAAGCCAAGAAATAGCCACGTTATCTGTGTGTAACTCAAATCGTTGGTACTCTAAATACTTCCTGAATTTATTAATTGAATAAAAACTGCCAAACATTCCTTTTCATAGGCGCTTAAACATTTCTCGGCATCAGTAAACTTCTTTGAATATTATTTGACAGGTTTTTCCACTCCATTCACCATCTGGGACAATAAACTTCCGACCGCAATATCAATCGCATAACAGGTTATAATAAACTGCTTGGTAAAATCCGGAATTTGCAGAACAGGAGCCTCAGTTATAGCTTGTTTTAATTTAATAAAACTTTCCTCGCATTGTTCAGTCCAAATAAATTCACTATTTTTCGCCTTAATTCATTTAATGGTGGCCAAAGTTCCCCAAAATAATCAATGAACTATTTAAATAAGACACCATTCCCACAAATCGTGACACTTCTTTGGCAATTTAGGTTTAGTACAATTCCTAATTGCAACGGTGCGGTCTGGGTCAATTTTTACTCTATCTTGACTGATAAGGAACCCCCAAAACTTCATTTCTTTGTAGACAAAAACGCCTTATCTGGTTTAACAGTTAGATTGTGACGCCTTAATCTATCTAACACTTCCCTCACATGATATAGGTTACTTTCATAATCGAGGGAGTACACTATGAGATCATCAATGTAATTTAAATAAAAGTTTTATTTTATATCATACAACACATCATTGAGGTATCTTAACAAAATTCCTGACCCACTAGCAAGTCCAAATGGTATTCGCTTAAACTCAAAGGCTATAAAAGGGAATTCTGAACCCTGTTAAATGCTGAAATCCTTTTGCAATTTTAATCTGGGAAAATTATTGCCTTAAATCGAGCACTGTTAAATATTTGCTACACTTTAAGTGCACTATCAGTTCTGAAATAACACCAATTGGATAAGATACAGTTTCTAGCTTTTTATTTAAGCCAGCATAGTTAACCACAAGTCTATACTGGTCCGTATTTCCCTTTTTTACTAAAAATGCATGCGAAATCCAACTTGAAATACTTGGCTTGATTACATCTTGTTGTAACAACACATTTAATTCTTTACGCATCATTTCACTTTTGGGAGGAGCGGGCGGACAATACTGATATTTAACTGGAGTATTGTCTTTAAGTTTAAAATCACTTTCAAAGTTGATTGCGCTTCCAATTTGATCCCTAAAAACATTTCAAAAGTCTTTAAACAATTTATTTACATCCGGAATTGCTTCATCGCATCCTATGTTTAGGATACAAACAGGTGCAAACTTTTCTTCCTTACTTACTATATTTACAATGTCATGACAGGGTATTTTAACACTTGGCGCAAACCCAAAATAAATTTCTTCCTTATACAAATTAATTACACAATGGCTTTTATTAATGAATGGTGCACCCAAAATAATATCCCAGACTAAGTTTTTACCAATCAGCAAATTAACTTTCCATGTGAAATGCTCTAATTTTATTTTCAACTCTCACTGCCCCATTATCTCTAGATTATCGTTACCTACACTCTTACAATTGACATCAGTTTCCTTTAGTTTACCTACTATCTTCTCTTCTCTCAACCTTGTAAATAATGTTTCACTTATTATGTTAACACTGCTCCCTGTATTGATCAAAGCTGTCCTTTTTTGTGTATTATTAATTAACACTTCCACTGTATGCAAGAGGTTCTTATTATTGATTTTTCTATTCACACTTAAATGTCTATTTAAACATTTTTTTCTGTAGTTAGCATACTCCCTATTCCTTAATCTTCTCTTTATAAATTGTCCATTAAATTATTTTGTTGTCATAGAACCAAATAAATTCGGGGTTAATTTAGCTGGCTCTTTACTTACTTATGTTGGAACCACAAGCATTGAAAGTTCTTTCCTAGGGTTTTGGCGAAAACAATTTCTTGCAATTTGCCCTAGTTTGCCGCAATTAAAACATTTTATTGCGCCTTGTTCCAAGCGATTTTCCATGTGGGATTTCGATTGCTGTTGGCCGCTAGTGGGATTTTACTTACGCCTGCAAAAGCTCATATAGGCAATGTTTGCACGGGCTACAGCTAACTGGTCAAGTTCAGAATACGTTTTAGGCATTTGCGCAAAAACCATGTAACTCATTATTACTTCGTTGAGCCCGAATACAAAGAATTACACAATTTCTTCCTCCTTGTACTGGCATTTGAGCAAGCACGCATACAATTTAATTTACAAAATATACTCGTTCAAGTTTTCATTTTGTTTCTGGGGACACAAAACCAAATCTCGTTTTAATGATTCTCGCATTGTGATAGGTACAAAATGTTAAATTACAACTGTGTGCACTCGTTCAATGTCATGACCCTCGGTTAAGCTCTCTAAGATTTTTACGTGCAATGCCCCTCTACAGTAACTTAAACTAAGTTCTAAAATCTCACTGGCTTTGAGCTGTATTTCATCTAAAAGCGTTAACAGTACCTTCACAAAATTCAATAACAATTCCACCAGCAGACCATCAGTAGGCTTAAACATCCTGAAATATTGTTCAATCGAGTTGCTTAATTTCATGTACATGTTACTGACACTAGAGATAGCTGATCTACCTCAGTCTTTTTATAGCTGTTTCCTTATCCTTATGGCTATTACTGATTAGGTTTAACAGTGTTTCAAACTCAATTTCATCTCGAAAACTATCCTTGATTACTTTTAATGCTTTAGTTTTTTCTTCATCTGCACAACCTACCTCCGTTAACTTAACTTGCTTTTCTGCTAGGACCTTAAATAATTCACTTATTTTCTCAACAGACCTTTTTATTAAATATAAGACCTTAGCGTAGTTCAATCTGCGGGCATGATGTTCTAGTTTGGATTTTAGGCGCACTAACGTATTTACATTTTTGGCTCCCTTCACCTCATTTATAAGTTCACCAATTTCATTCAAACGGATTTCAATTTCCTCTATTTCCTCTGTTACATTAATTCAAATGCTCCAAATTGCTCACGTTCTCTTTAACTCCCGATCTTAAAATTTCTTGCAAATCCTTTCTTAACTATTGCAAAATATCGTCCTTGGAACAGCCTCAAACTTTTAACTCAAACATTAATACTTGTTTCGACAGAAGATCCACTTTTAAAACTCCCATTTTGACTGTTTTTTAATGACCAACTTAGTTTTATCAGCAAAGTGGCACAGATCTATAGTCTAGCAGGCTATAATATTTCTTGAGGTTAAAAAGTGGTCTTTCAAAATTAAAATGAACAGAATAATATCTTCTTGTATTTATTTAAAAAAACAAATTAAAAATCTTTGCTATAAAACAAAATAATTTGAAATTCAAAAATAAAATTAAAACTTGGTTTTGCTTATCACTTTAATGTTTCAAAATAAAAGTAAACTGTTCGAATAGAGATTTTAGTAAACTTTAATTATCTTCTAAATATAATTATCTTCTTTCTGTACTTCATCAGTCTGGTCTTAGTCTATCTTTAACCCAATAATAGAAACGGTTCGAACCCTGAAAATGAAATAATTGTTTTACAGACAGATCCCAATTTTTGAAACAACAAAATTAAAAATAGAGCAATGATTTGAACAAATACTCTAAGTTTAAAAACAACTGTTTGTACCTTCAGATCTGAAGAAATTCACGTCTCAATGGGTCGACTAGCGACAAACTTCTGACACCAGAATTTTACCTAAACTGCCGCAGTTGCCCAGCGAGAGTGAATTTATAAGCTTTGGACAAAAATTTCTCGAAGCCGAGAACGCCGGCCGTCACGTGACTCGGCTCCTGTCCCCTCAGGCCAAGCAAACAATTAAAACCTTTGACTCCAACTTCTTTCCAATATCCCCGGACAAGAAAATCACCAGTTTGCCTAGACTTGCAAAACCAAGTAGCAACAGCAATTCTTATTTGCAATTTTCAGCAATTATTCACAAAACCTATTTTATATTATATAAATTATTTCCTTTTTATATGCCACAAATATTATATTAAACTATTTGATGGGACACATTAATTTGTTTATTTGTTATCTTTTAATTTCATTTCAGGTTGTCTTGTACCACAATCATCCTCACCGCCGCCTTTTTCGTAATGTTATACGGACTAAAGCTGGGCTTCATCCAGAGTCAGAAGTGGCTTACATCACTAGTCATGACAATGGGCGAGGATATATTCATCATGGGCCCTGGCAGGATTGTATTCATTGCTATACTTTTATCCATGGCATTTCAGGTGAACAATTTAGTCATAAGTTAAGTTTAAATTTAAATTAGCCAATACCTCCGATTTAAAAACTATAATTCATAAATTATATAATATTAATATAGCTGTATTACCAGGTTTCCCCTTGAGTTTTGTTATAACTTTTCACTCTGGCGAAATCACAGTGCATTAATGAAAATAACTACTGTAATTTGACAATAATTGTGAGCTGCATTCTTTGGTTAACTAATGCTTTCTTTGGCTAGTGAACCACTCCAACTCCAATACAAAAATACTGCCGAGGAATAAAAAAATGTCCTAATGAATAAACAAGTTTTTGAAATATCCATAGAAATAATATTAAATGTTGTTTGTACTGTGAGTTGTTGACGTATTGGTCAAGGCGACGGTCAAGGCAAAGGCCACAGTGATTTGGACGTAGCTCTGAGATTTTATAACGACAGCATAACTTCAACGTCATTAAGAGTCATACATACCTTATAAGAGAATATACTTGTCTAATTTTAAATTTTAGGGATTCGCTCATTGATTTATGCTATCAGAGTGGAAAACACCTTGCTTTCATATTGAACTGTTGCTCGACTATCAAGTTATACACAGTTTTAATCAAACTGAAAATGATTAATTTTCAATTTAATCAACTTTTCTTTAAAGTTCATCTCAAACTGCCATAATTTCAACACTTATTCCCAATTATTAAATTCCTAGCTACGTTTGGTATGAGTAAACCTTGTAGTTGAGTTTCTTATTCCTCTATTAATACAGATAACATTATGATTTTGGTTATGCGCTTATATCGTTCTCCCGTAGCAGTTTTAATTTGCGGATTTAGGAATGGCAATCCTCCAAAGTGACCTATTCGATGTTTGTTGTTCAGAAACCATTATCCAGACATACATGTCACGTTAGACCCGGTATCGATTAGAGCATTTATTTTCAATGTATTAATTTTGACACTAATTTCCAGGAAATCAATTTGTTTTAACTCATGGGATTCGTTATTTGATTCATATTCTTCGCTTAGTAAAAATTCTTTGTCAAAACAGATTATATCGGTTTCATACAAATGATATAAAACATGATTTACATTTGGCCTTGCTCTTCCGAGGTGATTTTTTCGCACTGAAGAGACAATTGGTAGAAAATTATTTGGGGGAAATGTGGTGTGTAGGCCATCTTTGCTCTCAGTGCCCTTTAGTTTAAATCCGACTGATGGTGTTTGACATAGGGGCGGAAGGTTTTTGTTGTTGTTCGGTTATTTCGATTATGGTGGTACAGACCTATCGTTGTTCTGGGGCCATATAATACGGTTCGTTCCGGTTTACATTTCTTCCGCAGAAACAATTGTTTTGTTTCTACGTATATCTGCCTTGTGGGTAGGGAGTCCAGTTTTGTTTGTTCTGTGGGTTATTGTATTGTTGGTTGTGATTATATGGTCGGTTTTTTTGTTGGTAGTTTCTGTCATATATTGGTTGATACGCATTTTGGTTTATGTTGTTTGTGCGGACTTTGTATCTGTGTTTTGGTTGTGTATTTTGGTTTACCTCGGTTCATTCTAGTTTATCGCTAGTGTATTGTGTGGTGAGGTGTGGTTATGTTTATTCCGGCTGTTTCCATATTATATGTCTCCGCGTTGTAGGATCGATTCAAATTCTAATATCGTGTTAGCGTTTTGTACGATGCGGGCATCTATCAATTCACTAAAGTGATTGCCAAGCAATGTCACGATTTCTCCATCGGTCAAGGGTGGGGACATTTATTTTAGAGTTATGACCCTCTCAATAAAATATTCAGAACGGGTCAACTTCACTCCAGGAGGGTTTCTCTCGTTTTCCAATTTATGCTTAACGCCATGCTGTACTCCTCGATTTCAAAACTTAGTAACAAACGTGCTCTCAAATTCGTCCCATAAGTTTACGTCTCCTTTAATAAGAGAAAACCATCGTGAAAAACTTCCTTCCAGGCTCATCTCTATGGTATCGATTAGGAATTCTTTTTGATCGGTTTTTGGAATCTGGCGCGCCAAATTGCGATAGTAGTATTTTTGAAACTTGTTTAGGAGCTCCTTAGGATTGTGGGCTCGTCCGGTGAATTTAGTTTTTTTTGTGTCAATGTTAGTTCCGCTACCGCATGATACATAAATGTTGGGGGTCATTGTTCTCTGCTTAACAGTGTATTCGCTTTTCAGGGTTTCAATTTTGTTGAGATGCTCGTTCAATGTTAATTTTATGTTCTCTACTACCGTATTGTTTTGTTATATTTTATTATGATTTGCTTTAATCTATGGTTCTAGTTGATTATGAATCTATTAAGTGTTTTAATTTAATGTATTTCTGAGTTGTTTTTGTTGTGTTTTATATGTTTTTTGAAGTTGATTTTTGATACTGTACAAATAAGTATTAATGGTTGTGTTCAGTTCTTCACGAATTAATTTATTTTGGCTATGGACTATGTCATTAACATCAATTTTATGAGCATTCAGGTCGGCTTTCAGATTGATTTTTAGGTTGTATGAACTTTCGGCAACTTGTGTAGCTTGCGTTGCTTGGAGTTAACGATGCAGAATAGGTAATGTATAGTCAGTTTTCCATTTGTTAGTCTATGTAAATGTTGTGTTAGTGTATTGTATTTTATTTTTTGTATATGTATTTGCTATTTTTGTGTTAGTGTAGTTAAAATGTAAAATAACAAATTAAGAAAATCCAAAAAATATAGGTTAATTAGGTGTAAGAACTTGATATTTAGATGTAAGTAGGGTTCACTTGATAACGGGAAGAGTTCCTTACCTCCCGAAACGTAGTGTAGTTTTAAACACTAGAAACGATAGGTAAAGTCCAAATAAATCAAGAAATAAATTCAAATCCATCGCTATTATGCGTTTCAAAAATACAGTTGTGTAGCTAGTTTAAATTCAATAATTTAATTTCATCCGATTGTTTATGTTGGTTTTCTTGTACGTTATTTAATTCAGATTGCAGTTTACTTTGGGATTTAGTGATCGTTTTGATTTAAGCGTCAAGGATCTCATAGTGAGATTTTATTTTGGTTTAGATATTTGTTTCAAGAAATTTTATTTTATTATTTAAGCTCGTATTTACATTGGTTTCCAACAATTCAATTTCGTTATTTAGGCTTGTATTTACATTAGTTTCCAATAATTGAAATAAGGTCTGTATTTGAGCCATAAAATCGGGTAACTGTGTGGCGGGAGACGTCGTAGTGTGATGAGAAGCGCGCTGTGATTGGTAGTTGTCGGGATCACGAAACTGCGCTGTGATTGGCCGTTGTGTTTCGGTTGCTATGGCGCCGTCTGGTTGCAGCTCTACGTTCCGTTCATCAGCTGAGAGGGTAGTTATGTCGGTAATGGACGGATCAATTGTTTGTTATTCTATTTCTCCATAACACGGGATGTTATGAGTGAATTATATCAGAGTAGCTCGTGCGTTTGCGATATCTGATGTCTTGAAACCGTGAAACGAATGTTTGTCGAACGATTGGTTTAACGAGTATGTTGGTGATTGTGTTCTAGTGCTTGAGGCTGTTTGTGTGCGTGAGCCTTCATCGCTAAGGTCATGTGTGTGTGTTTGTATTGTTGGTTTCTAAGTCGTCATGGTATTGATGATTGTTATCACCGCTATTCTCAATTATTTTCCTAGAAAGCTTAGGGTTTTGACGTAGGTTGTACGGGAGTAGTAGTAAAGTGACAGTTGACGCGCTACGAGGATGCATGTGATGCATGAGGATTACATTTTGAGGATTAAATGCTCAATTTCGAGGATTAAATGCTCAATATCGAGAATTAAATGCTCAGTTTCAAGGATTAAATGCTCAATTTCAAGGATTAAATGCTCATATGACGTAATCTAACTTGACCTAACTTAACCTATTCCCAAGGTCAAATAGGCAACGTCTAAGCCGATTTTGAGAGATAAAAGGACAATTTCGAGCGAAAATCAAGCGTGTTTCCAAGAAATCAGAGAAAAAATTAAAGTTTTAAATCTGTGTTAATTGACAAATCCCTACACGTGGGACGATAGCGTTTAGTGTCATTGCGACACTTCTAAACCTTGCATTTAACTGTTTATACATGTCCAATGCCACAAAAATATAAAAATTTCAATTTTCAATCTTTCAAAATTAATTTATAACATAAAAATTCAAATATATAAATAATATCTCCATTATTTTTGAAGATATCGATCTGAAATTTGGTATTCGGGTTCGCAGTGACTTCTAGTCTACGTTAATGTGAGAAAATCATGGATTACTGGATTAACCTGTGCGCTACATGGTGTTAATCCAGACTTTACAAAGTAGCCTCGCGTTTTGTTATTTATCGGCGGATTTGTACGAAATTTGTTACGTATGTTAAGTGATACCTAAACGCTATCGACCCTCTGTAGGGATTTTTAAAATAAAATTTATAAGCGACTTTGTTTTTTTTACTCGATTTGTCTAAAACGCTTGATTTTTCGCTAGGAATTGGCCTTTGAGCTTTCAAATCGGCTTGAACGTTGCTTATTTCTGTGAATATCAATCAAAACTAAGTTTCATTGAATATTACCTTATATTTAGTATACTTTCTACATTTATAAAATAATCATATAAGTAATCATATGCGCTTCTCACATCTAAACTAGCGGCTTCCAATGAGCCTTCAACTGTGAGCGATCCAAATACAACCTCACCCCTTTGTTATTTTTAATCGCTTTTTTAATTTCTTTTTCTGATCACTGTCGAGCAACACTTCAACATCACCGTTTTTAACTGATCTCTTTTTAATGTTAAAACAGCACATTTAAGTCTTCTGTGAGTGATTCTCAACTTATTCAGCTGATTATTTGTAAAGCTTATTTTTCGCCTACGTTGAGCCATTATTACCATACTATTTTAGAGTTCCCAAAATTTCAAGTTGTAGAAATTCCACGTTTTCCTTTATGAATTTGAATTTGTTCCTCATAAGAATAAGAAGTTTTCCTTACGGTATAGAAACACTTCCGTGGAGGCATTATAAAATACCAGTGGAGGAAATAATAAATATTGAAATCAACGCAGCCTTGGACTGTGACTTTGACTAGAGACATTTAAAAAAATAAAAATTATTTTTGTTTATTGCAAAAACCACATCTAACGTATCGTTCCCCCATTTTGAATTACCAATATCACTTAGAAGTATGTATTATCAACATCAAAAAATAAGAATTTGTAATCAAACTTGTCTTTAAATCAGACCCACCAACATGTAGTATAAATTATACATGACCGCCAATATGTAGAATAAATTATACATGAATTTGAAATTAATGGCCCACCAATATGTAGTATTTAATTATTCATGACCACCAATAAGTAGTATAAATTATTCATGACCGCCAATATGTAGTATAAATTATTCATGACCGCCGATATGTAGTATAAATTATTCTTCACCGCCAATATGTAGTATAAATTATTCATGACCGCCAATATGTAGTATAAATTATACATGACCGCCAATATGTAGTATAAATTATAGATGAATTTGGGCCTTTTGAGGTCCAGGGTGCTTAAGGTCTTTCATCTACAAATGTATAATGGTCATTAGTTTTATGGCTTCATCTTAATGAAATATGATTAATGAACGCTCGTCACGTACATCGTCAGGTAGATCGCACCCTACACCGATCGCGGTTACTGAGCTTCGACGATGGTCGTTATACCGTGTCGTCCGTGATTTGCGTGAGTGTCGTACGGACACACTTTATCACGAATTGTTTTACGCACGTCCAGATCCTCATTAATATTATTGATTAAACTTGTATTTGCCAATTATATTTATTAACAGTGAAGTTTATTTTTGTTAAAAATATACAAATAAAAAGTTTCACAATCTTTATTAAGACAGGTGAAAAGCAGTATTAGTGATAGCAATATAGTCAAAACTTTAGTTAAAAAACACAAAATGGGAGATGAAATGTGGCCTGACGAAATGACACTTTAAATGGCTAGAAAAATGGAAATATTGCAAGAGAAATGGTGAGAGGACAGTGAAAGAATTCAAAGACAACAAGCAGAGAGAAGGAAGTGTTTCTTAGAAAACACCCACCTTTATTACCCGTAAAACTTAAAACCAAATGATACTTTTACCTTTACCCGATAAAACACCTAAACAGTGGAAGAAGCAAAACGAATAGATAAATTACAAGACAAGCTAATAGCCGAAGCGGAAGAATTTCGCACTCGAGAATTCAATGAGAAACGAGAGATCAAAAGGCAACACGAACCAGTTGTCAATGCGTTGGAAAAACTGACAAATTAATTGAAAAAGAAGGAAGAAGAGGTAAAAGAACTGCGAATTAAACAGAACAAACTCATTTTATTTAGGACCACGTTCAATGAGTACATCCAGTCGTAAAGTCTTTGAACAAGGTACAATAACACTGTGAAATGATGGAAATTTACCAGAACACGACGTTTTCGAAAAAGATACAATGATTCCGGAACAGAATTTACCACAACAATAAGGCATTTTTGAAGAGAAAACGATGGTAGGGGCCGCTAGTACGCCGTTACCCGACAGTAATGACGATATGAGTTTTATTAAATCGATTAAAGCTATCGTCAAAAGAAGCGGTACCGAGGTGTGTACCTTGGCGAGAAAATATTTATCTAATGGAACATTTGGTCTTAACTATGTAATCGGAGAGCGAAAACTCAAAGTAGAAAATTCCAGTGTCACTATTACAAATGATGATATAATTATCGTCAAGAAGAACCAAAAATATACCGGTACGCCAGGCCTACGGAGACTTTTAACACAGTCTGAAGATGTCGGGAGTGAACAATATACGAAAAATGATAGAGATGCTTATAAAACGATTTTAATCGACTCTGGTGCGATATTTCAAAGCAACGATCCATCGTCCGGACATCCCAAATCCAGTCAAGGTTTAAAGTGGAAAAAGTGATTAAACCTATGTGGGAGGAGCTTCGATTGAAGAATTTACGCGGAAAACCAACGGGACATGGCTTAAAAAATAGCAGGACTCTTGAATTTGTGAGAGCTATGGGATCCAGTTTGCTGGAAGAAACAACCAATCCTGTTGAATATAAATATATAAGAAAATACGTGGACCTTATCAAAACGCTCTATTTCCTAGAAGCAAAAGAGAGAGCTGGCAATAACAACTTCCATAGTGAAAAGTTGGGTATTGCTCAATTTATTTACGATTGACTGGTAGAATTAATAGCAAAACCAAAAGGACACAAGTACATTATGCGATGTGTGCTTGCTCTACCGAAACATTCTACGAAAAACGTGATTGATGTAATAATAGACAAAAATGAAACCAAAGAATACACAAATCATATTATTGATTTCATCTGGGACACTCTCAAACAACAGATCGACCGTCCAGATGGTCCGATGTATTTGGCACGATGTTTGGCTGCTTTACCCGAGAAAATAATAGAAGGATCTGGAATTTTAAACGATATTATAAACAAATTACCCTTTGAGCTTCACGCGCCAGGTATGAATTTTCTAGGACCAAGGACGAAACTCCAAGAACGCTTAGCTAGAGGTGATAAAGGTGTAAATCCTCTTGATGAAGCAGCAAAAGAACACAATATATGGTATCGTAAACACAAGAGAGCAGAGGATAGATGGTAAGCAGATAAAATACTAGAGGATAAGGCATTTGAACGCGTTATTGCACCTGATGCCAGTCTTTACGAGAGACCTTTAGCTTTGGCTACAGGGACAGCGATGTGGGCAAAACAGAAATTAGGCATGGGGTTACCTGTAACATTACCAAACAAAGATGATGAGAGTAATGAGGTCATGATGGAAAAGGCGCCTAAAGTAAACATGTGTTCCGGAGAACTAATTTGGGACTAGCATCAGATAAGAAGCAATATATAGAGGCCAACATTATTTATTAAATTGAAAATAGTGCGTACAAGACTGATTTTTAAAGGTACAATCTGAATTTGGTTTTTTATTCCTATAAATAGCAACAATGGGATTACGTAACGCTGGCAACAATGACTTGGATATCACCACGACATTGACCTGTGCCCGCAAGCAGATGATAACGGCGCGTGCCGCGAGATAACAGGCCCCCGGGGTGGCGCTATGAATCAGCCAATATTTATTGCATTCCGGTGGTAAAATTCACCGATTTGAGAGGTCAAAGGCCAATTTCGAGTGAAAAATCAAGCATTTTAGACAAATAAAGCAAAAATCAAAGTCGCATGTAAATTTTATTTTAAAAATCCCTACACGTGGATCAATAGTGTTTAGTGCCCTTAACATACATACCAAATTTCATACAAATCCGCCGATAAATAACCAAACGCGAGGCCACTTATTAAAGTCTGGATTAACGCATGTAGCGCACAGGTTTATCCAGGAATCCAGGATTTTCCAATATTAACATATATTAGAAGTTAACCCGCATACCAAAACTTATTAGTTTGGTAACCCGCATACCAAATTTCAAATCGATATCTTCAATAATAACTGAGATATTAAGCATCGGGCAAAGGTGGATAGTTAAGTCCGGCTTAAAACGCGTCCCATAGGAATGAAAGTTACGTCATCATATAGACCATATAAGTGAACAGTTCTCTTAAAAATTTCGTTATTTTTGCGATATCTCTTACCGTTTTCGAGATATAAGCGATTAAAGTTTCCAGAAAGTGAACCGTTCCATGAAAGTGACGTTTAAATAAGAATAAAACGCAGTTTCGAGGTCGTTTTCGCAGTTTGACCTTTTCCCTCGTGACGTCACTCGTACACCACTCGTACATCTCATAGTCACCTTGACCTTTGATCAGGTCACGTGGTGATCACATGATCATGCATCACATGCTCCTCGTAGCGCGTCAACTGTCACTTTACTACTACTTACGGGCTCGTCATACTGAATATGTTTGATTAAGAGGACGTTGGAGTCAGAAGAAATATCGTCGCTGACCCTAGCGCTACGGGCTATTTCAATGTTAAAACGCACAAAACATGTTTTTACTGAAAAGCATTTTTTTTTTTTACTGTTTGACCTACTGATTTGGAATAAACTTTGTTTGAATCTTTATAAAGTTTTCATTAGTGTTTGCTGGGAGTTTTATTTTTTAATAACTAGGAAAAACCACACAATATGTATAAAAATATAGACTTTAAATTACTATATTTTTGGAAATGTATTATTTTATTTAGAAAATAGTGAGCAAACCACCTGCGTCTTCAAAATACCTTTAATTTGAGACATCTTTCATAATCGTATGTCGTTAAATAAGCGAGATATATATTTTAAGTTTAGCATTGTTCTTATGGAGGTAAAATCCAACATGGCCGCTTTCCAACGCCCTCTTAACGGGTGGGTGACAATTATGAGTGGGGGGGACGGGGGGATATTAACTTAAATATATTTATAATAATACAATACTCTTATAGGCTATTCTTATTCTAACCTTTAATCGCTACTTCAAACACATAAGCTCTGAACTATTAGCAAGGTTTGGTGAAGAGAGATAGATCCCCATGTTGTTAGGTGCCATTGTAAACTTCCCAAAATAATATATAAAAACTGATTGTTTGTTTGTTGATGTTTATATACTCCTTTTGTTAATACAATAAAGGGGCACTATTCCTAGTTATTGTCTTGGTTTGTTTACTCTTATGCTAACCCCTTTTTAACTGGTTTTTACCATCTTCATTTTGCCTTCGTAATTATCATGACTACCTTTGAAATGAAACAGAGATATACAACCATAAACTTGGACCTATTTATTTTAAATTTACAACACTGTGTATCTTGAGAAAATCTAGGGGTTTTTACTAATATTATTTAAAGAGGTAGGCGTGGGTTCCTAAACTTACTTTTATTTAAATGTTCAAATATTATGTCCTCAGCTGTAGTCGATATTACAATCAAAACTTAATCTCAGGGAAGGGTTCAAGCTGAGTTATTTTATGGAGAATAATTAAAATGTTATGTATCGCTTATTTATGAATGAATATTGTAAAAATTGGTATGTAGCTTCAACTAGTTAAATTATTTTTATATTTGCATAAACACTATTTTCTTGCATTCCTTGTTTCAGCAAACCTACGTACTCATTCCGTTCTTATAGAGAATAATTAAAATTGTATATATCGCTTATTTTGTGAATATATTCTCATGAAACTTGGCATGTGGCTTTATGTGGTATTAAGACATATATTATGCATTGGAAATTCTCTGGGTACGCAGGTTTGCTGCGACGGGGATATTAGTCTAATTTTACTTTTTAAAGGGATAGTTATTAATTTTTTGGGAATAAGAACCGACAAAATCAACTTAACACATAGGCAGCCTCTTTCCAACAAGGGAGATGCATTTTCTTATTTTCTGGTCCAGAGTAACAATTCACTGAGGTCAGCTTGATCTTGCTGTCACTATTTAACTTTTTAATCACTCAGATTAATATAGTACTGTATGAAATCATTTTTATGCAAATTTTTGTTTTAGATTTTTTCATTTGATATATATTAATTTTATTTAGCTTTGTGTTTGAAATAGCTTATACCTATTTTGTATCTTAAATATGCTATTATAATTAATTAAATTGTGAACAGGCTACTTAAATATTATATTACTAAGTTGTGGGGAACACTTATATATGCTGTATTTATCTATTTATATAGGCCTAATGAGAATTGGTGGGGCAACTTTTATATTATCTGGGGCTTTAATAGGAAGGTATTTATTAATATTTATGATTGTAGGCTATATTATTTATTATTTATTTATATATATATATATAATTATGAACAAATTTATGAACTGTTGCACTGAAAATGGAGTAACTCTCTCAACAACCAATTCACTTACAATTCTAGGTATCAACTAAAGTGGATCTTCACGGAATAACAGTCAAGGACGCAATGCTCGCTCGTCCAAAAAACGACTTGAACTATCTGGATATTCTTTTGGCGAAAAGGAGCCATCCGATGTATGTACCGCTATCCTCTTCTGCGAGAATGGTAAATACTGTTTACTGTGTATTAAACAAACAACTCATTAAATCTAAGAATAGAGTGTTATTCTAATATATTTAAATTAGGTGTAATGTTGTTCTGGGTGACCCTTGACTCAGGATCAGTGATTATTTTATTATAATGCACAGTATGTAATAAATTAAATACACAACAAAAATTTTTCAAGACAAGCGAATTTGAATGGTTATATTGTGAAAATAGTGATGGGACAAATGACTGATTTTAACCATCCGATGAATCATCTGATGGTTTTCTGATGGATGATTAATCGGATGGTTCCTCCATCAGTAATGGGGGGAGGTGCCGAGTGCCAACCCCACCAGCACAAATTGTTGGGCGAACGTTGGCAAATGGTCGGTGGAAATGGTTGGCCAACGGTGGGCATGTCGCAAGGCACGAGGTTGGCCCATCGATTAACCAACCATTATCCATCAATGCCAACCAATACCCAACCAAATTCCAACGGTTTATAATTTTTTATTTAAATGTTTATTTTTATTTTAAAAATCATGATTTATCTAATTGAATTGTTTAGTAAACCAATTATAGAAATTTAAAAAAGTAAGTTGCATTTAAGTTTATGCAATTAAGTTGCATAAATATCAAGTCACGGCCGGGTCTCAAAGCTACAACCTTTGAGTAACTGAACACTCACCTTAACCCCCACCGCCAATCTGACTTACGACAATCGAAGGATGGACTGAGATATAGAAATTACCAACAGTCTGTACCTGCACGAATTGTACTAGCCTACATACTATTATGTTTCATTCTTCTAAGATTGGATAGTAGGTAATCGTTTTATTCTTCTACGTGAATCTACTCTTGCAAAAATCACTGTAATAACAGTAGGAACAAGTTAATTTGATTTATGTATCTATGAAATATGAAAAACTACGAGCAAATTAATATATATTTTATAAAATAATAATAATATAATGTTAATTTATACCCCATCAGCACAAATCGTTGGGCCAACGTAGGAAAATGGTAGGCCAACGGTTGGCGCGAGGTTGGCCCATCAGCAAAAATCGTTTGGCAAACGTTGGACCATCGTCGGCATTGTAGGATGTGGTAGGGAAATGGTCGGTTGGCATTAACGTGGTTGAGCCGACGAACCAAACGTTGGCTAGCCCACGTTGGCACATCCTACCATTATATTATTATTAATTATACATTCATATAATATAATAGTACTATAATATAATTATAATATAATGGTAAGATTTGCCAACAATAGTGTTTGATGGCCCAACGTCGGCTATGGTTGGATTTGCCAACGTGGGCTAGCCAACGATTGGTTCATTGGCCCAACCGCATTAATGCCAACCGACCATTGCCCTACCATATCCTACAATGCCGACAATGGCCCAACGTTGGCCCAACGATGTGTGCCGCTGGGGAAGCTGCCTGCACTGTGTGGTTCGGAGGATTCACCTTTTTAATGTGTGGATGGTTGGAACTTCCATACGAGGGTGTTTAAGATGTTTCGCCTGAATAAACAGCCTCCAAAGAAGAGGTTTTTACGGTAAAAAGAAGAGGAAATGAACCATAACTTATAAGACAATAAATGTGTTGGGCAACAACAAATTGTAAAAATTACAATAAAAGAGGGCGTGGGGGGAAAGTGGAGGATGATAAACAAAATAGTTATTAATAACCTATTAACCTAATAGGTAATAACCTATTGTAAAAGTGTGCATTCCGAGTTGTGAATCAGAGAAAATTTAACTTTTTTGGTTTGATAACGTCAAAAAATTAGCTCTTTTGGTCAGGGAATTAAATAACCTAATAAATGTGTGAACCATGTTTAATTATAATTTGATAAAATATCAACATTAAATTGATTTTGATACTGAGAATAACTTAGGAAATACATTCAAATACACATATACATATATAAGTTATGTATTCGTTGCCTGTACTCCAGGTAGTAGCCTTGGTTGGTCCCATGCCTGGACAAGGTAAATGAGACGACATTGCAGTAAATATGCTAATTTAATCTGTAAATTATTTAGGCGCTGCTGGATAAGAAGGATATAAGTCGAAAGTGGTGGAGTCTCATGGACTTTGTAAACTCAGTGTGCTTTATAATCGTGGTGAGCAGCGTAATCTACCGGCTGTGGACGTCTCACTACCACGGCGTCAATCACTTGCATAACGTGTTTTCTGAATCACACAAAAAACAGTTTGGCACCGTAGATATTGACAAGATCAACAATATATCTTTGTGAGTATAAAAATGAGTAGCTCTGACTGTAATAGTATATCTCTATTCTATACATCACTGTCACATTACAATTGTAAAACCATGTTTTTTTAAAGCTTCTTATATCACGCTACCTTATTGTATGGAATAATATTGATTTGTTACCTTAATATTTCAATTGGGCTTGATACAAAAAGGCTATAGGTTACTTACGTAGAATACAGAATACCATTTTATCACAGCATGCCACAGCTGTTAGGCTAGGTTAGTTTCATTACTTGTGATAGACTAACGTAGCCTAACCGACGCACATGAAATAAATATGTTATTCCGTACAATGCCTTAAGAAGATATTGGAGACAGCAGCTTGCTGAATCTATACTCCATAAGAATCAATGTTAAACGGGAAGCATGCATAGACCAACGTACTAAAACAAAGATACAGTTTTGATTATCTTTGGTCAAAAATAACGTCTGACATCTTTTTTTCTGTACGTTGGAATTAATATTAGCATTTTTATTTGTTGTTACATATGACTTTATAAAAGTTTAAAACTGCACTATTTAAAACTTGCAGTTATTTCAAAATTGTTCTGAAAAATACTAAACTTGTAAACAAGTTCACAACTTGAAATGTGGATCACCAAATGACATCAAGGGGAGGATTTACTTCTAGTTTAAGTGACTAATTCTATGTATTTAAATTAAAAATATTTAGGAACCTATAAAATCCTTGTTCATCAGTGTTTGTCAAAACAAAGCAGTTAATCTTGTTTTATGTTAAAAAAAGTACTTATGAGCAGAAACCATGTTTGCAGGGTGGAAAACTATCTTGAAGTTGCTCTCATTGAAGTTCTCTTTGATTTGTGGTGGTACAACGATCAACTACTTACAAGTAAGTATTTTTCAGTTCTATTTTCTTCTGTCAAGAAAAAAACCAAATTTATTATTACATACAATAGACTCTCAGAAATCTGGCCTAATGTGGCAGACGGGCAGTCCGGTTTTAGAAAAATCCGTATTTCACAGAGGTGGGCATGAGTCATACAACTTTTGACCGCACGACAAATTTCACTGCCTCATAAAACCATATATTACATCAACTAATTGGACTGAAACCCATAGCTTCCGATAATGCAAACTACATGACATTTATGAAATGGGGCCTAATTGCGCAAAAATTGAGGGCGCTATATGTGAATTTTTTGTATTTGATACAAAAATGTAAAGAAAATCAATACCATTGTTCCGGACTACCCGGAGTCCTGAGTAGATGATCCAGATTTCTCTGAGTACGTAGACATTGTTAAGGTTCATGGCGATCCTGACATTTTGACAAACAAATTATCTGATAGCACGATTGTTGATATCAACAAGAGAACATGTATCATAAGAAACAAGAACATAGTCTGTCACAATTTAAAAAATCGTTATAAGTTTGCCTGCTGAACTTGGAATATTTATTTTTTTCGTTCCTCATTTATTTTAGTTGTCAACTCTACTCACTGAAAAATGTTGATCAAGTAAAATAAAAAAGGACTTTATTTAGTACAATTTTAAAGGTACACAGAACAAAAGTCATACAACTATATCTATAAATACGAAAAACTGATCATCCCCCAGGACAAACCTCTACACCTGCAACCACGATATTTGGCACGTATACTCTTTTCATGACGTAGGTAACCGGTAAGAAAGGATTTTAAGTAATTCCCATATGGTTCCATCCTATGGGGAGTCAAAGTTCCAATCCTGTGTTATTCTAAAGGGTAATCTATAAATAAAAAAACCGTTCAACCCCAAGGCCAAAACTCTACACCTACACCCACAAATTTTTGCATATTTACTCCTTGCATAACGTAGGTAATCACTACCGGATTACCTATGGGTTTAAGAAAGTCCCATGGGGCTCTGCCTCACAGGGAATCAAAGTTCCAATGCTATGTTATTCTTATGGACAAAGGCCAAACCCCTACACCTACAACCACGAAATTTGTCATCTATACTCGTTCCATAACATAGGCAACCACTAAGACATTATTTTTAGAAATTCCCATGGGGCTCTCCCCCTCACGGATTCAAATTTCCATTCCTATGTTATTCTAATGGACAATTTATAAGTACAAAAAACCAATCAACCCCAAGGCGAAACCTCTACACCTACAACCACAAATCTTTTCACGTTTACTCTTTACATAAGATAGGTATCAGTAGTAGTAAAAGGACAGTTGACACGCAATGAGGGTGAACGAGGGAGTAAAAGGTCAAAGTTCAAGGCCAAGAGTGATGTACGAGTGGTGTACGTGTTACGTCATGAGCGTATTTGTTAAACTGCGAAAATTACCTCTAAAACTGCGTTTTATTCTTATTTACACGCCATTTCCCTGAGAATAAATTAAAATAGCGTATTTTACCAAAAAACAAAATTTTATAGTCTGTAATCACACGATTTGCAGTAATGCCTTTGAAACGTGAATTATCTCCATATAATATTTTTAAAACAGAACTTTTCCTCTTAATAGTCCATTTCAAGTATAAAATAAATTCATAGCTATAATTCAATATAAAATTTCCAACCGATAGCTTGTTATCTTGCGCGGTCAGAGGTAAGCTTCGATATGCCACGCCGACCACCACCAGCTTTACAGTGCGCGAGAGACAGTGTTTGAGTTCACAGCGTATATTTTTCGATCCTATTTTTTTATAAATACTAGCTTAAATAGGTGCATTTTACATTTTAGCGTGTGATGAATAAACAGCGTTGGAAGTGGATATACAATCGATGCTAAGTTTTATTTATTATATTATTATATGGTGTATTTCTGTATATTTCATACCTGCCACTTCAGTGATTTCATTCATCGAAACTGGATTCATTATTTTTTATTAAGATTAAAAGATCATAATTTTTATTTAACAAAACATATATTATTTGTTATATTTATTTTCATCAAAAGATAGTTGCTAGTTTTTTTTACTCAATAATATTATTTCAATCAATAAATAATTACATTTAAAAAATAATCTATACTTATTTAATAGGCGAGCAAGTTTTTTTGTGACAATCACTCCTCATAAACTACTGAACCATATTTTATGTTGTTGGTGTCATTGGAAAGAGACTAACGTTAAGTTGTGCAGGAAACCTTTTTTATAGAGAAATAATTTATGAGTGAGGCCCTGGGACCCATTAAAGTTGAGGTTTTTTGCCATAAGCTTAACATTGGGAAATAAATATAAGTTTTAAGCAATCAGCTGGATAGAGTAAACACAGATAATCAGCAGGCCATGTGGCTTTGGAACGGTAAGACAATATTTATAAATGATGATCGCGAGCGAAGCCGCGATAGGTTTACTAGTTTTTCTTAATATAGATTCATTTTAACGATGCAATCTACCACGGTAAAATGTCGGTTTTGTGAAAAGACAATTGAAAAATTAAATATTTCACATCACAAAAAAATATGTTCATTGAACCCGAATAAATCGGTATTTGAAAAAAAGGTTTGTGAAACGTGCAACAAATCTATAGTTCGAAACCATTTTTCTCGTCATTTGAAAAGCTGTAATGAGCTAAAAATAATACGGAGATTTCTAAACTCCCTCAACCCGAACCTAGTACAAGCGGTATTAACACATTGAAACGTAAACGACCCGTACCAGATTTGATTCCAATTGAACAGTTACCTAGTAAAGTTAATCGTGTAGAAATTGAAAGTAGACCTTCTATAGTTTAATATGCTCCACCTCAAGTTTCGACTGTTGAAAATATTGTAACTAAACCAGCTCCTAAGAAAAACGCAAGCCTGGATTATAAATTAAAATGTTCTCAATGTGATAAACTTATAAGAAAAGGTAACTTGAGTCATCATTTAAAAACGCATACAGAAACCATGCAGCCTAAATTAATTTCAAATTGTGGTGGTGTTATTGATAATACCGATAACGGCCCTACCCCAGAAAAACGACCAAGACTTGATATTCAACCAGCTCAGTCAAATAGTTCAGTTTTTAACACTTTACACGGGACAGCCTTTTTAGCAATGAACACTATTGTCAACCTTGTCAAAGGACCTTTTAAAGGTTCATCTACACCTCCACCTAATGATAAAGAAATAGAACTATCAAGAACAGCATGCAAGGGACGTCTAAATGTTTATACCATTGAAAATAAATATAATTTTAAAGATCCTGTTTTGTTTTTAAACAGGTTGAATCAAATTGTGATTAATAAAATCAATGAACATCTGAATGAGGCAGAAGTTAAAACACGAATGATATTGTACATGGATTATAAAAAAGCCGAGGAAATTGAAGAGTTTAATTTCAAAACTAAATAATCTATGATTCTTTCGAGTACTGATGTATCGGGTTATTATGATTTTACTCAAGAAAAATTATTAAAAGAAATGGAGGAGTGCCAAAGTCGTGGGTCCAGTTGGGCATTGACAAAACATCGATATTTTAGAAATTCATATACATCGTTATAAGCCACAGCACAGGGGTTTTAGTTATATACATCTACCGAAAGAGATAGCAAAACAAGAAAGCTACTGTTAACGTTAAAAATAAAGATCAGAAATGTTTTCTTTGGGCGATTCTGTCCGCACCGCACCCTAATGATAGATAACACCAAAGACTCAGTAATCACAAACAATCCAAACACGAATTTGACGACGCATTGAAAGATATTAAATTCCCTGTCCATGTATCAGCGAGTGTTTGATCTAAATTTGAAAAAAGGATCTGGTGAATCTGTTAATATTTATGCTTGTGAACATATGGAAGATATTAAAGAAGGAGATGATTTTGAAGATTATCCAAAGAAACATAGAAAAAATAAGATTAAAAATATATACGATATTTATCCGTTATATATAACAAATAATGAAAAACCGGGGCGCCATGTTAACCTCTTGTATTTGAAAGATGAAAATAAAAACACTCATTATTGTTGGATAAAAAGTATGAGTAGGCTAGTAGGTAGTCAGTTGTCAAATCATGACAGTAAAAAATGTATTTGCAATCGCTGTCAACAATCCTTTAGTACCAACAAAATATTGAATGAACATAAAACGATTTGTTAGGAACCACTACATGATGATTCAAATGAAAATAATTCTTTTATATGTAATCGTTGTTTAACAGAATTTGAAAGTAAACTAAAGCTGATTAAACGCCGGGAATATTGTAAAGGCCACGAACCCGTTTAAATCGTAATGCCTCAAGAAAACGAGCATGGGATCCCTCCTAGTGTATTTTTAAAAAACCAATATAGAAAAATGAAGGTTCCATTTCTAGGCTATGCAGACGTTGAGTCCATATTCAAACCGATATCAGATGAAGTCGAACCCCCAAAAAAATGTTTACTGAAGAACCTTGTACTAAGAAATGTTGTGCATATCATAAGAAATCTTATACTAAAAAATACCAATCGCTCGAGGTCGCTAGTTTTGCTTTTTACATAACAACCTCAGATAATTATGAAATTCCGTTTGATTTATATCACGAGTGTTTAGGTCCTGATACATCGAAGGTTTTTGTAGAAACCGTTGTTAAAATTTCTAAAGACCTGGAGCACTTGTACAGTAAAGAAGCCGCCAATCCAATGCAACTAACAGCGGACCATGAAATAAATATTATAAACGCTACTTGCTATCACATTTGCGGAAGTATATTTTAAATAAATAAAAATAATCCGGAAAATACAGATAAGGGCGTTCTTGATCACGTATTTGACTGGGAAATTCAGGGGTGTTGCACATGATTCGTGTAATTTGAACTTTAAAAAACCACACTTTATACCGATATTTATTCGCAACTTGAGTAATTACGACGCGCATCTGTTTGTAAAATTACTAGGCTTCGAACAGAATAAAATTGCAGTCTTGGAATCAACAGAAGAGCGTTACATTTATTTTGAACTTAAAGTGGAGAACGGAGTCAACTTGAGATTTGTTTGATTCGTTCAGATTCATGGCTTCGAGTCTTGACAGTTTAACGAAAAACCTCACACAAGATAAATTCACACAAACATCTAAATATTTTGACGATGACAAACTTGATTTAGTTTTGAAAAAGGGGATTTGCCCCTATGATTTCATTGACAGTATGTACAAATTCGACTTTACAACTTAACCTCCGAAAGAATCTTTTTATAACATACTGAATAAATCGCACGTCGAAGATAAAGATTACGAGCACGACTGTGAAGTGTGGGACAAATTCAACATTCAAAACATGAAAGAATATACGTTATTATACAGTCAAACCGATACTTTGTTATTAGCCGACATGGTAGAAAACTTTCGCAACGTTTGCATGAATACTTATAAACTCGACCCCGCGTGGTACTTTACATCTCCAGGATTAGCCTGGGTTGCCATGTTGAAAAATACCGGGGTTTCTCTCAAATTACTGACCAACACCGACATGGAACTCATGATCACGTGGCAGATTTACCAGTGCTCTCATAGATTCGCTAAGGCAAATAACAAATATTTAACAGATTACGACCCTGATAAGCCTGATAAGTATCTCATATATCTCGACGTTAATAACCTTTATAAATTGGCAATGTCCAAAGTCATGCCTAAAAGCGGTTTTAATTGCTGTGATAGTGTTAAATTGCGTCATATTGAAGAAGAATTAAAAGAAGGTAATACGATAAGTGACGAGGCACGTATTGGTTATATTTTCGAAGTCGATTTTGAATATCATAGGGGGCTACACGACGCTCATAAAGACGCTCCATTAGCGCCGGAAAATAGCTGTCCACCTGGGTCGAATCAGAAAAAACTTTTAACTACGTTGTACATTATCAAAATTTACAACTATACCTTTCGCTAAGAATGAAACTGAAAAAGATACGCAGAGGTGTCGGGTTTCACCAGTCACCTTGGTTGAAGGAGTACATTGACATGAACATGAATATGCGGACAAAAGCGACCAACGACTTTTTGAGAAGGACTTTTACAAGCTCATGAACAACGCGGTATTTGGCAAGACAATGGAGAACATACGTAAGCACGTAGTCATACGTCTGGCTACGCACGATAAACAAATCGATAAATTCCTGTTGAGACCCAGCTTTAAGTCCGTGACGATCTTTACCGAGGAGTTGGTGGCTGTACACATGGCAAAGACGAGACTGTACTTTAACAAACCGATTTAAGTAGGCATGTCCATATTAGATATCTCCAAGATCGCCGTTTATGATTTCCACTACAACGTCATGAGACCCAAGTACGGCGATAACGCTAGAGTCCAGTATACCGATACTGATTCTTTAACATACAGCGTGAGGGCAAAATACATCTACGAAGATATAAAAAACATTATTGACCACTTTGAAACTAGCGACTATACAAAAGATAACCCATATAACATGCCGCGTGTTAATAAAAAGGTTATCGGCAAATGGAAAAACGAACTTTCAGGCGTGGTTATGAGGGAATTTGTATGGTTAAGATCGAAAATGTATGCCTACAAAGACGAGAGTAATTAAACCGGGGAAAAAAGCAAAGGGAATAAAAAAATCAGTTGTTAAAAACGAACACATAATTGACGATTATAAAAAGAGCTTATTCGACCGCGAAGAAAATAGAAAACAATGAATATAATGAGAAGTAAACGTCACGATATACAGGGTGTCTCTGAACTCTCTACCAACCTTTTCAGGTATTATTCCTGGACAATAGACAAGCCAAAATATCATATTCTAAATTTCGAAAACTCAAAAGTTACTCGTATAGCCGCCATTTGGTTTTTTTCACATAGGAAATTTTAATTCGAGAACGGCTAGTTATAATTTAATAAAATTTGGTATTTAGCTTTATTCTCTAAAGACCTAATTACAGAAAAAAAATATTTGTTTACGATTTTTAATTTCAAAATGGCAGATGCCTAAACATTTCAAACGTAAATATCTTAAAAACCGCTCATATTAAAAAATTACATTAATTTTGTTTCATTTAGAAAATGTAATTGCAAATCTAATGATACCAAATGTACGGAAATCAGTTCATTAATAACGGAGAAAATCTATTTTTAAGATATTGCATTCTTAACAATATCAACTGTTATCATGTGACATCGCTGCTAATGAGCCACGTCGATCAGCTGTTTCAAGTATAATTCCACCAAACAGCTGATTAAAACATTAACCAGCTGTTATTAAGTTCATTTGCACCAATCACCTGATTGATACCCTTACGATTCCCAGGGTTCACTAATGCTTCAAATAAAACATAAAATATCAAATATTATACTTGAAACAGCTGATCGACGTGGCTCAATAGCAGCGATGTCACATGATAACAGTTGATATTGACAAGAATGCAATATCTTAAAAATAGATTTTGTCCTTTATTTTTGAACCGATTTCCGTGAATTTGGTGTCATTAGATTTGCAATCTAATTGTCTAAATAAAAGGTAGTTCATGTAATTTTTTACTATGAGCGATATTTAAGATATTTACGTTTGAAATGTTTAGGCAGCCACCATTTTGAAATTAATGATTGTAAAAAAATAATTTTTTCTCTGTAATTAGGTCTTTAGAGAATAAAGCTAAATACCAAATTTCATTTAATTATAACTAGCCGTTCTAGAATTAAAAATTCCTATGTGAAAAAACAAAATGACGGCTATACGAGTAACTTTTGAGTTTTAGAAATTTTGAATATGATATTCTGGCTTGTCTATGGTCCAGGAATAATACCTGAAAAGGTTGGTAGAGACTTCAGAGACATCCTGTATATTCAATTAGCCAATGCAAAAAAGCCCTATATCCGCACGACGGTAAAAGGTATATTTGCGAAGACGTTATAGAAACGCTTCCGTGGGGGCATTATGAAATACCGATGGAGAAAATAATAAATATGGAAATCAACGCAGCTTTGTACTTGGAGTTGGACTAGAGACATTAAAAAAAATTGTTTGTTTATTGCAATTGAAAAATATGGTTTTATATGCAAATTGAAGCGAAATGATGCGAAATAGGTTGGGCCCCATTTTGGGTCCCGACTTAATCTGAAGCAATTTGAAGGGTGTGGTATCAATACAACCCCTCTATTTATTACATCTAAATCGTGTTTAAAGGTTTTCTTTTTTAATACAATTAAAATGGTTTAATTGTTTTTAACTTGGTTTATTCGCCCCTTAAAGCAATCAGCGTCTATCTTTAAGGGGACTCCGACCGTGAATAAAAATACACAATGAATTTTATAAGAACCAAACGTCAGGATTTATATTCAATTACCCATTGTAAAAAGCCCCATCTCCGGACGATGATAAAAGGTATATTTTCGAAGACGGTAGAAAATAACTTCCTTGGGGGTATTATAAGGTACCGATGGAGGAAATAATAAATATGGAAATCAACGCAGCTTTGGACTTGGGAGTTGGACTAGACATTTAAAAAAAAATTTTATTTGTTTATTGCAAATTGAAAAAATATGGTTTAACATGCAAATTGAAGCGAAATGATACGAAATAGGTTAGGTCCCATTTCGGGTCCCGACTTAATCTGAAGCAATTTGAAGGGGGTGGTATCAATACAACCTCTCTATTAATTACATCTAATGCGTTTTTAAAGGTTTTCTTTACAATACAATTTAAAATGGTTTTAATTTGGTTTCTTCGCCCCTTAAAGCAATCAGCGTCTATCTTTAAGGGGAGTTTAGCCTGATAAGTATCTCATATATCTCGACGTTAATAACCTTTATAAATTGGCAATGTCCAAAGTCATGCCTAAAAGCGGTTTTAATTGCTGTGATAGTGTTAAATTGCGTCATATTGAAGAAGAATTAAAAGAAGGTAATACGATAAGTGACGAGGCACGTATTGGTTATATTTTCGAAGTCGATTTTGAATATCATAGGGGGCTACACGACGCTCATAAAGACGCTCCATTAGCGCCGGAAAATAGCTGTCCACCCGGGTCGAATCAGAAAAAACTTTTAACTACGTTGTACATTATCAAAATTTACAACTATACCTTTCGCTAAGAATGAAACTGAAAAAGATACGCAGAGGTGTCGGGTTTCACCAGTCACCTTGGTTGAAGGAGTACATTGACATGAACATGAATATGCGGACAAAAGCGACCAACGACTTTTTGAGAAGGACTTTTACAAGCTCATGAACAACGCGGTATTTGGCAAGACAATGGAGAACATACGTAAGCACGTAGTCATACGTCTGGCTACGCACGATAAACAAATCGATAAATTCCTGTTGAGACCCAGCTTTAAGTCCGTGACGATCTTTACCGAGGAGTTGGTGGCTGTACACATGGCAAAGACGAGACTGTACTTTAACAAACCGATTTAAGTAGGCATGTCCATATTAGATATCTCCAAGATCGCCGTTTATGATTTCCACTACAACGTCATGAGACCCAAGTACGGCGATAACGCTAGAGTCCAGTATACCGATACTGATTCTTTAACATACAGCGTGAGGGCAAAATACATCTACGAAGATATAAAAAACATTATTGACCACTTTGAAACTAGCGACTATACAAAAGATAACCCATATAACATGCCGCGTGTTAATAAAAAGGTTATCGGCAAATGGAAAAACGAACTTTCAGGCGTGGTTATGAGGGAATTTGTATGGTTAAGATCGAAAATGTATGCCTACAAAGACGAGAGTAATTAAACCGGGGAAAAAAGCAAAGGGAATAAAAAAATCAGTTGTTAAAAACGAACACATAATTGACGATTATAAAAAGAGCTTATTCGACCGCGAAGAAAATAGAAAACAATGAATATAATGAGAAGTAAACGTCACGATATACAGGGTGTCTCTGAACTCTCTACCAACCTTTTCAGGTATTATTCCTGGACAATAGACAAGCCAAAATATCATATTCTAAATTTCGAAAACTCAAAAGTTACTCGTATAGCCGCCATTTGGTTTTTTTCACATAGGAAATTTTAATTCGAGAACGGCTAGTTATAATTTAATAAAATTTGGTATTTAGCTTTATTCTCTAAAGACCTAATTACAGAAAAAAAATATTTGTTTACGATTTTTAATTTCAAAATGGCAGATGCCTAAACATTTCAAACGTAAATATCTTAAAAACCGCTCATATTAAAAAATTACATTAATTTTGTTTCATTTAGAAAATGTAATTGCAAATCTAATGATACCAAATGTACGGAAATCAGTTCATTAATAACGGAGAAAATCTATTTTTAAGATATTGCATTCTTAACAATATCAACTGTTATCATGTGACATCGCTGCTAATGAGCCACGTCGATCAGCTGTTTCAAGTATAATTCCACCAAACAGCTGATTAAAACATTAACCAGCTGTTATTAAGTTCATTTGCACCAATCACCTGATTGATACCCTTACGATTCCCAGGGTTCACTAATGCTTCAAATAAAACATAAAATATCAAATATTATACTTGAAACAGCTGATCGACGTGGCTCAATAGCAGCGATGTCACATGATAACAGTTGATATTGACAAGAATGCAATATCTTAAAAATAGATTTTGTCCTTTATTTTTGAACCGATTTCCGTGAATTTGGTGTCATTAGATTTGCAATCTAATTGTCTAAATAAAAGGTAGTTCATGTAATTTTTTACTATGAGCGATATTTAAGATATTTACGTTTGAAATGTTTAGGCAGCCACCATTTTGAAATTAATGATTGTAAAAAAATAATTTTTTCTCTGTAATTAGGTCTTTAGAGAATAAAGCTAAATACCAAATTTCATTTAATTATAACTAGCCGTTCTAGAATTAAAAATTCCTATGTGAAAAAACAAAATGACGGCTATACGAGTAACTTTTGAGTTTTAGAAATTTTGAATATGATATTCTGGCTTGTCTATGGTCCAGGAATAATACCTGAAAAGGTTGGTAGAGACTTCAGAGACATCCTGTATATTCAATTAGCCAATGCAAAAAAGCCCTATATCCGCACGACGGTAAAAGGTATATTTGCGAAGACGTTATAGAAACGCTTCCGTGGGGGCATTATGAAATACCGATGGAGAAAATAATAAATATGGAAATCAACGCAGCTTTGTACTTGGAGTTGGACTAGAGACATTAAAAAAAATTGTTTGTTTATTGCAATTGAAAAATATGGTTTTATATGCAAATTGAAGCGAAATGATGCGAAATAGGTTGGGCCCCATTTTGGGTCCCGACTTAATCTGAAGCAATTTGAAGGGTGTGGTATCAATACAACCCCTCTATTTATTACATCTAAATCGTGTTTAAAGGTTTTCTTTTTTAATACAATTAAAATGGTTTAATTGTTTTTAACTTGGTTTATTCGCCCCTTAAAGCAATCAGCGTCTATCTTTAAGGGGACTCCGACCGTGAATAAAAATACACAATGAATTTTATAAGAACCAAACGTCAGGATTTATATTCAATTACCCATTGTAAAAAGCCCCATCTCCGGACGATGATAAAAGGTATATTTTCGAAGACGGTAGAAAATAACTTCCTTGGGGGTATTATAAGGTACCGATGGAGGAAATAATAAATATGGAAATCAACGCAGCTTTGGACTTGGGAGTTGGACTAGACATTTAAAAAAAAATTTTATTTGTTTATTGCAAATTGAAAAAATATGGTTTAACATGCAAATTGAAGCGAAATGATACGAAATAGGTTAGGTCCCATTTCGGGTCCCGACTTAATCTGAAGCAATTTGAAGGGGGTGGTATCAATACAACCTCTCTATTAATTACATCTAATGCGTTTTTAAAGGTTTTCTTTACAATACAATTTAAAATGGTTTTAATTTGGTTTCTTCGCCCCTTAAAGCAATCAGCGTCTATCTTTAAGGGGAGTTTGACTGTGAAGAAAAATACAAAACAATGAATTTTATAAGAAGCAAACGTCACGATTTATATTCAATTACCCAATGTAAAAAACCCTATCTCCGGACGATGATAAAAGGTATATTTGTGAAGACGGTATAGAATCACTTCCGTGGGGGGCATTATAAAATACTAATGGAGGAAATAATAAATATGGAAATCAACGCAGCTTTTGAATTGGAGTTGTTCTAGAGACATTTTAAAAAATTTACATTTTTTGTTTATTTAAAATTGAAAAATATGGTTTTTTATGCAAATTGGGGGGATTTGATACGAAATTTGTTGTAACCCATTTTGGAACTCACTTAATACTAATCTAGATCTCTTATAAAAAAGCAAATTGTGATTGACTTTTCATTCATATTTAAAGTTTTTCCAGACTTGGTTTCTTCGCCCCTTAAAGCGATCGGTGTCTATCTTTAAGGGGACTTCTTTTCCATTAAAAAGAAGTTCTTTGTTGAAATGGGAACATTGACGTAGTAACAGAGCTTTTGACTAGTATCCATGGACACACGAAAAAATATATTTTGGCTAACTGAAAAATAAAAACCATCGCAAAAAGCATCTAAATAAGGGGAAGAGCAAAATCCGCACCCTTTTAAATTACCAATATCACTTAAAAATATGCATTATCAACAACAAAATTTTAAAAAAAGTTTAATCTAACTTGCCAACTGTTTTGTTTACTTAACAAGAGGTATACTGTTTCGGTTCACCTAACATGAGGTATACTGTTTCGGTTTACCTAACATGAAGTATACTGTTTCGGTTTACCTAACATGAGGAATACTGTTTTGGTTTACCTAATATGAGGTATACTGTTTCGGTTCACCTAACATGAGGTATACTGTTTCGGTTTACTTAACATGAGGTATACTGTTTCGGTTTACCTAACATGAGGAATACTGTTTTGGTTTACCTTACATGAGGTGCGACTAAAAAGCCATACTACGGCAAATACATGTCAAAGTTGAAAGACATATTAAGAAACGATGATTTTGAATAATTATCGTATATTTTACGTTTTACAATAATCGATATAAGAACGTGAAATTTGTAAAATCAACGTATAACTAACGTTTTACAATTATCTGTGTAAAAACGTAGTATTTTTTAAATACACCTTTACACAGGTATTGAACACCAGACCTATTACATATAAAATCGTGGATGAAAACGGTGAAGATATAATTGGTATGTTTTAAGTAAGGAATTGCACAAGACTGTGTTTTAACGATTTATATAGTTAAGAAACCCACCCCACTATGCTTCAACTACCCAGTTACAACTACCTGGGAAATATAAGGTTAAAGGCGTTTTCTTGGTTTTTTTCTTCATTTATGGTGGCTATTTAGCAAAAAAATTTATTATTTTATAGTTTACCTAGTAAAAAATTGTTGTGTTTAAACCCCGATTCTGAGTATATTTGGTCTTAAAGAGGCATGAAATATTGCAAATATCCCAGCACATATGTGGCTTACACTACACAAAATTAAGTTAAATAATGCGTTTGTTAAAAGATTACACTAAACGCAACGCTTGTTATCTGCCGAGGTTATAAGTTTAACTTCGATGGGAACCATTACATACTCGTGAGATTTTTACCCATAAAAATAGGAACAAATTACTTTAATTCCGTAAATTCCAAGTCAAACCTCTTAATTAATCAAGATTATGTGATTTCGCATGTAAAAATCAAATTATGTAATGTAAAATCGAAGTTAAACCTTATGATCTGTGACCTAAAACGATCTCGATTACCAAGGATCTGAAGATGGTGACGTGCGTCATCGATGGTCGGTATACCGTGACGCTCGGTAACCGCAATCGTTGTACCGTGTGATCTGACCTGACAACGTGCGTGAAGTGCGATGATGAGGATTATTATTCATTTGTAGGTGAGAGACCTTAAACACCCTACGAAAGGCCATGTTAAACAAGTGATTTAAGCTTCACACTGTGATGATGAAGATTCAAGTATAAGTTCTCCCACTTCGTAAAACATATCTAGAAATACGGAGGAACGATAGTTCCCCCTTTGAATCATCAGTCTGACTCATTTTATATCAATGAACCAGAGGCGAGAGAACTTATTTGTTGATTCACTTGGAGTCTGTTATCTAGTGGCACACACAACATCCAAAAAAATCCCTCATATCTTGCAGTTCTTAACAAAATAGTCAATATAAATGTTAAAACTGTACTCTTCATGGATTTAAAAGTTTTAAAACACATCAAATAGCACTCTTGTCATGGGTAATTTGATACTAAGCTAATATATTTTACATAATTTGAGTTCAAACTGCACATTTGAAGACAAGGTTTACCGCAATAAGTCATTTTACCCATACACACGCATATAACTGCAGTAGCACTTGAGGTACTAAAATAAATTTACGAATTATAAGAGTTTTGTCTTGGATTTTACAGTACATAATTTGATTTCAAGAGATTGATTTTCAAGAGGTTTGACTTGGAATTTACAGAATTAAAGTAATCTGTCATATTTTTATGAATAAAAATATCACAATTATGTAATGGTTCCCATTGAAGGTGAAGACAGTTGAACTTATAACCTCGCAGATAACAAGCGTTGCGTTTAGTGAATCTTTTAACAAACGTATTATTTAACTTTATTTTTTTTTAAGTGTAAGCCACATATGTGCTGGGATATTTGCACTATTGCATGCCTCTTTAAGACCAAATATACTCAGAATCGGGTTTTAAACACAACAATTTTTTATAAGGTAAACTATAAAATAATCGAGTTTTTTTACTAAATAGCCGCCATTAATGGAGAAAAAATCCTAGAAAACACCTTTTACCCTATATTTCCCAGGTAGTTGAAACTGGGTAGTTGAAGCATAGTGGGGTGGGTTTCTTAACTATATGAATCGTTAAAACACAGTCTTGTGCAATTTCTTACGTAAAACATACAAATTATATCTTCACCGTTTTCATCCGCAATTTTATATGTAATAGGTCTGGTGTTTAATACCTGTGTAAAGGTGTATTTAAAAACACTACGTTTTTACATAGATTATTTTAAAACGTTAGTTATACGTTGATTTTACAAATTTCACTTTTTTATATTGATTGTTGTAAAACGTTACATAAAAAACATACATACTTCAAAGTTGCATGTTTTTAAGTGATATTGGTAATTGGGTAATTGAACGAAGCTAAATTTATCCATATACACAACTTTACTGCTTAGACTGGTAAGAAAATCAACTCAACTGGCGCATCTGTGACCAAAATAACTCGAGAACGCCTCCACAGTTAAACTTAAAATTTTCCAGATAAACTTTACAGGTCAAAATCTCGGTCGAGTTCGTTATTCAGATAATTTCGTTCAGTATTAATGAAATTATCTTAAAACCAAATTTATTTTTTTCTCCATAAGAAATTGGAAGCCATTTTAGTGGTACTTGAATCGTTAAAATTTAGCCGACGTCTTATGTTTCAAACAGAGTAACAATAGTTGGTTTACTAGAGTATACTTTGTTATACTGGATAACGAAAGGTTTTTACCAACAAAAAACACACATGAGAGACAAATCTAAGTATATTTATAATTTGTGAGCATATTTATTACTTTATAAAATTATTAAGTGTACGTTTAAAAAAAATCCATACAGTTAATATTCCCTTATTATGCCTACTCTGTGTAAATATCGTCAGTCGTCGGAGGCGACGATTTTTAACAGTGGCAGACGACGCGTTTGGCAGATCGAAAACTCAAAATAACTTTTCAAAATAGATTACTGTAGATACTAAGATATTAACTTAACTTATAAATTAGTTTGTTTTATTATATTGTCTTAGACAATTGGTAATATTGTGATTGTTATGTGTAAAAAGTATACAAAGCCTCAATTTGTCTAGAAAACTTTGATGAAGTTAGTCACGGTAAGCGAACAACCTTAAAATTTATTTTGTAGAACAATTATCTAATACGTTATATTTTCATAAATTAATAATAACAATTGTCTACATTACCTAAAATAAATTACCAGTAATGTAGTAGGTAACCACAATAAAAGCTATGGATTATTCTAACCAAACAGCCTTTTTCGGAAAGTTATCTTGAATGATTTGACATAGCCTAGGGTTGGATTACAGTAAGAGTAAGCCAACATTAAACTGGTAATACAACTGTTGTAAAATACTTTAAACACATAAATTTTTTAGCGAACCAAAACAAAAGCTTTAAACTATTCTAACCAAACTAAGCCTTTTATACAGTTATCTGAAATGATTTGACATATCCTAGGTTTGTATTATAGTGAGTTGTTTTCATCATAAACTTGGACCTATAGCTGTAACATGTAGGCCTATACACTTAGGCTACTTGCCATATTAGAAGTTGCATGTACCGTCTTGGACCAACCCATGTTCATAGAATTTAATTTCATGATAGCCCAGGCTATTGAAACAATATATTGAAATATCATTTTGTAAAATACAACTGTTGTAAAATTCTTTAAACACATTACCAGGAATGTTGTAGCGAAACAAACCAAAAGCTTTAAACTATTCTAACCAAACTAAGCCTTTTATACAGGTTATCTGAAATGATTTGACATATCCTAGATTTTGATTATAGTGAGCTATTTTCTTCATAAACTTAGACCTATAGCTATAAAATTTAAGTATATACACTTAGGCTACTTGTCATTTTAGAGGTTTCATGTACGGACTTGGACCAACCTATGTTTATAGCATTTAATTTCAAGATAGTTTAGGCTATGGAAACAATATATTTAAATCTCATTTTGTCACCTAAATAAATAGATCTGACGACTTATTGTTAATCCTAAGGATATTATGACTAGGCCTATAGAAATTGTTAACATTAGTTCATTTAGGAAACTCGATATTCTCTTAAAAGTTAAATTAAACACACTGCTATAGACACTGCCTAGCCCAAAATACTCTGTTTGTTCTAAGATAACGCACCCATGCCAATGCTAACAACAAACCATGCCTGAAATCTTCAATTTATTTTAAAAATAAATAAATTTACGGATTTATACAACATTTATTTTTATATTAACAAGTGGTAAATGTATGAATGTTTTACTACTGATAAAATGTTAGGTCGGTTCCGAACCTCTGACCTTACGCTCTAAGAGTCAGTGCGATGCCCACTCAGCCTCCGCGATAAGTGGTTTTTAGAGAAGTGACTAAAACTATAGCTATATAGACATAAAACCCGGATTCTGGCTGAAGTTAAATGATAACGGAATGTATTCTGATGATGTTACTCAAATGAGATATTGAAATTTTTTATGAGACTCGATTTAAGTTTGATCATGTGTTTCAATTATTATTATACGCGAGGAATGAGCGTACACCTAGTTTAAAAGGGGTCGGTGAATCGCCGCCCCTATTTTTAGATGAATTTTTGCGATGTTTTATTTGATTTATATGTCTTTTGAGTGTCATTGGATACTAGGCAAAAGCTCTGTTACTACGTCAAAGTTCCCATCTTCAACAGAGAACTTCTTTTTAATGGAAAAGAAGTCCTCTTAAAGATAGACACTGATCGCTTTAAGGGGCGAAGAAACCAAGTCTGGAAAAATTTTAAATATGAATAAAAAGTCAATCAAAATTTGCTTTTTATAAAAGATCTTGATTAGAATTAAGTGTGACCCAAAATGGGTTACACCAAATTTCGTATCAATTCGCGTCAATTTGCATATAAAACCATATTTTTCAATATTCAATAAAAAAGTTTTTATTTTAAATGCCTCTAGTCCAACTCCAAGTCCAAAGCTACGTTGATTTCCATATTCATTATTTCCTCCATCGGTATTTTATAATGCCCCCCACGAAAGTGATTCTATACCGTCTTCACAAATATACCCTTTATCATCGTGCGGAGATAGGGCTTTTTACATTGGGTAATTGAATATAAATCGTGACATTTGCTTCTTATAAAATTAATTGTTTTGCATTTTTCTTCACGGTCAAAGTCCCATTGAAGATAGACACTGATCGCTTTAAGGGGCAAAGAAACCAAGTTAAAATCAATTTAAATTGTATTATAAAGAAACCCTTTAAAAACACTTTAGATTTAATAAATAAAGGGGTTGTATTAATACCAACCCCGTCAAATTGCTTCAGATTAAGTCGGGATCCAAAATCTGGCCCAACCTATTTTGCATCATTACGCTTCAATTTGCATATAAAACCATATTATTCAACTTGCAAAAAAAAATTTTTTAAATGTCTTTAGTCCAACTCCATGTCCAAAGCTGTGTTGATTTCCATATTTATTATTTTCTCCATCGGTAATTTATAATGCCCCCACAGAAGCGTTTCTATAACGTCTTTGCAAATATACCTTTTATCGTCGTGCGGAGATAGCGTTTTTTTGCATTGGCTAATTGAATATATATCGTGACGTTTACTTCCTATAATATTCATTGTTTTGTATTTTTCTTCATGGTCGAATGAGCACTTTTTATAATCGTCAATCGTGAGTTCGTTTTTAACAACTGTTTTTTTATTCCCTTTTCTTTTTCCCGCTTTTATTACCCTCGTCTTCATAGGCATACGTTTTCGATCTTAACCCTACAAATTCCCTCTTAACCACGCCTGAAAGTTCGTCTTTCCATTTGCCGATAACCTTTTAACTAACACGCGGCATGTTATATGGGTTATCTTTTGTATAGTCGCTAGTGTCAAAGTGGTCAATAATGTTTTTTATATCTTTGTAGATGTCTTTTGCCCTCACGCTGTATGTTAAAGAATCAGTATCGGTATACTGGACTCTAGCGTTATCGCCGTACTTGGGTCTCATGACGTTGTAGTGGAAATCATAAACGGCGATCTTGGAGATATCTAATATGGACATGCCTACTTAAATAGGTTTGTTAAAGTACAGTCTCGTCTTTGCCATGTGTACAGCCGCCAACTCCTCGGTAAAGATCGTCACGGACTTAAAGCTGGGTCTCAACAGGAATTTATCGATTTGTTTATCGTGCGTAGCCAGACGTATGACTACGTGCTTACGTATGTTCTCCATTGTCTTGCCAAATACCGCGTTGTTCATGAGCTTGTAAAAGTCCTTCTCAAAGTCGTTGGTCGCTTTTGTCCGCATATTCTTGTTCATGTCAATGTACTCCTTCAACCAAGGTGACTGGTGAAACCCGACGCCTCTGCGTATCTTTTTCAGTTTCATTCTTAGCGAAAGGTATAGTTGTAAATTTTGATAATGTACAACGTAGTTAAACGTTTTTTCTGATTCGACCCGGGTGGACAGCTATTTTCCGGCGCTAATGGAAGGTCTTTATGAGCGTCGTGTAGTCCCCTATGATATTCGAAATCGACTTCGAAAATATAACCAATACGTGCCTCGTCACTTATCGTATTACCTTCTTTTAATTCTTCTTCAATATTACGCAATTTAACACTATCACAGCATTTAAAACCGCTTTTAGGCATGACTTTGGACATTGCCAATTTATAAAGGTTATTAACGTCGAGATATATGAGATACTTATCAGGCTTATCAGGGTCGTAATCTGTTAAATATTTGTTATTTGCCTTAGCGAATCTATGAGAGCACTGGTAAATCTGCCACGTGATCATGAGTTCCATGTCGGTGTTAGTCAGTAATTTGAGAGAAACCCCGGTATTTTTCAACATGGCATCCCAGGCTAATCCTGGAGATGTAAAGTACCACGCGGGGTCGAGTTTATAAGTATTCATGCAAACGTTGCGAAAGTTTTCTACCATGTCGGCTAATAACAAAGTATCGGTTTGACTGTATAATAACGTATATTCTTTCATGTTTTGAATGTTGAATTTGTCCCACACTTTACAGGCGTGCTCGTAATCTTTATCTTCGACGTGCGATTTATTCAGTATGTTATAAAAAGATTCTTTCGGAGGTTAAGTTGTACAGTCGAATTTGTACATACTGTCAATGAAATCATAGGGGCAAATCCCCTTTTTCAAAACTAAATCAAGTTTGTCATCGTCAAAATATTTAGATGTTTGTGTGAATTTATCTTTTGTGAGGTTTTTCGTTAAACTGTCAAGACTCGAAGCCATGAATCTGAACGAATCAAACAAATCTCAAGTTGACTCCGTTTCCCACTTTAAGTTCAAAATAAATGTAACGCTCTTCTGTTGATTTCAAGACTGCAATTTTATTCTGTTCGAAGCCTAGTAATTTTACAAACAGATGCGCGTCGTAATTACTCAAGTTGCGAATAAATATCGGTATAAAGTTTGGTTTTTTAAAGTTCAAATTACACGAATTATGTGCAACACCCCTGAATTTCCCAGTCAAATACGTGATCAAGAATGCCCTTATCTGTATTATCCGGATTATTTTTATTTATTTAAAATATACTTCCGCAAATGTGATAGCAAGTAGCGTTTATAATATTTATTTCATGGTCCGCTGTTAGTTGCATAGGATTGGCGGCTTCTTTACTGTACAAGTGCTCCAGGTATTTAGAAATTTTAACAACGGTTTCTACAAAAACTTTCGATGTATCAGGACCTAAACACTCGTGATATAAATCTAACGGAATTTCATAATTATCTGAGGTTGTTATGTAAAAAGCAAAACTAGCGATCTCGAGCGATTGGTATTTTTTAGTATAAGATTTCTTATGATATGCACAAAATCTTTTGTACAAGGTTGTTCAGTACAAATTTACAATGGAGGTTCGCCTTCATCTGATATCGGTTTGAATATGGACTCAACGTCTGCATAGCCTACAAATGGAACTTTCATTTTTCTAAATTGTCTTTTAAAAATTACACTAGGAGGGATCCCATGTTCGTTTTCTTGAGGCATTACGATTTTAACGGGTTCGTGGCCTATACAATATTCCCGGTGTTTAATCAGCTTTGATTCACTTTCAAATTCTGTTAAACAACAATTACATATAAAATAATTATTTTCATTCAATTAATCATGTAGTGGTTTCTTACAAATCTTGTTATGTTCATTCAATATTTTGTTGGTACTAAATGATTGTTGACAGCGATTGCAAATAAATTTTTACCGTTATATTTTGACAACTGACCACCTACTAACCTACTCATCTTTTTTATCCAACAATAATGAGTGTTTTATTTTAATCTTTCAAATAAAAAAGGTTTACATGACGTCCTGGTTTTTCATTATTTGTTTTATATAAAGGATAAACATCGTATCTATTTTCAATCCTATTTTTTCTATGTTTCATGGATAATTTTCAAAATCACCACTTTCTTTAATATCGTCCATATGTTTACAAGCATGAATATTAACAGATACACCAGATCTTTTTTCAAATTTTGATAAATCATTCGCCGATACAGGGAAAGGGAATTTAATATCTTTAAATGCGTCGTCAAATTCCTGTTCGAATTTTTTGTTTAAGTCTACTTGGTTATTTACACCTATCAACAGGGTGCAGCGCGGACAGGATCGACCACAGATCACATTTACGATTTTTATTTTTTACGTTAACTATAGCTAGCTTGTGTGCTATCTCTTTCGGTAGAGGTATATAACCAGAACCCCCACGAAGTGGATTATAACGATGTATATTAATTTCTAAACTATCGATGCTTTGCAATGCCCATCCGGAGCCGCGACTTTGGAACTCTTCCACTTCTTTTAATAATTTTTCTTGAGCAAAATCGTAATAGCCTGATTCATCTATACACGTAAGGATCGTTAAATATTTAGTTTTGAAATTAAACTCTTCAATTTCCTCGGCTTTTTTATAATCCATATACAGTATCAGTCGCGTTTTAACTTCTGACTCTTTCAGATGTTTGTTGATTTTTTCTAACAACAATTTGCTTCAACCTATTTAAAAACAAAACCGGATTTTTCATATTATATTTATTTTCAACGGTATTTACATTTAAACGACCTTTGAACGATGTTCTTGATAGTTCGATTTCTTTATCATTAGATGGAGGTATCGATGCGCCAGTAAACTGTCCTTTGACAAGGTTTGCAATAGTGTTCATTGCTAAAAAAGCTGCGCCTTGTAAGGTATTGAAAACTGAACTATTCGACTGAGCTGGTTGAATATCAAGTCTTGGTCGATTTGCTGGGGTAGGGCCGTCATCGCTATCAGCAATAACACGACCACTATTTGAAATTAATTTAGGCTGCACGGTTTCTGTATGCGTTTTTAAATGATAACTAAAGTTACCTTTTCTTCTTAAGTTCATCCCATTGAGAAAATTTTACTTTATAATCAAGGCTTGCTTTTTTCTTAGGAACTGTTTAGTTACAATATTTTCAACAGTCGAAACTTGAGGTGGAGCATATTGAGTTATAGAAGGTCTACTTTCAATTTCTACACGAATAACTTTACTAGGTAACTGTTCAATTGGAATCAAATCTGGTACGGGTCATTTACGTTTCATTGTCTTAATACCGCTTGTACTAGGTTCAGGTTTAGGGGTACTAGAAATATCCATATTATTTTTTAGCTCATTACAGCTTTTCAAATGACGAGCAAGATGGTTTCGAACTATAGATTTGTTGCACGTTTCACAAACCTTTTTTTCATGTACCGATTTATTCGGGTTCAATGATCATATTTTTTTGGGATGTGAAATATTTAATTTTGCAATTGTCTTTTCACAAAACTGACATTTCACCGTGGTAGATTGCATCGTTAAAATGTATCTATAGTAATACAAATTATTTTTATGCTATAGCTATTTAATGATAAAAATAATATTTTAAAATAAAAATACTAATAACAGTCCTCTAACGAAAATAAAAATAACAAATAAAGTAGCTTTGAATCAATAAAAATAATGATATTTTAATCAGGAGAACAACTGATAAATCAATTTTTTTTTAATTAGCGAATTTACAACAATTTATATAATACTGTTCAATATTACTTAGCTTCAAATAATGTGTGCTGTAGGCCCTCGATGCGAAGAGAATATTAAAAAATAGTAAAGTTTAAATAATAGCAGAATTTTAACAGTTTATTCGCAATATTATTCAACATGTTTTAAAAATTTTATTTATCATTTGTTATTCGACATTATCACTCTTGAGAAGTAAATTAAATTATATATTGACATTTTTATGTTATGAATGAATAAAATTTGATGTTGAAAAATTGAAATCTTGGAATTTTTATTTTTTATTTTATTTGCGCAGAAGTCACCAAATCCTCCTACTTGGAAAAATACACTATTTTCATTTATTTTAAGGTAAAAATGGGGTTTGAATAAGAACAAAACGCTGTTTCAAGGTTGTTTTCGCAGTTTGACCTTTGCCCTCGTACATCACTCGTGACGTCACTCATACCCCGTCATACCCCTCATCGATGAGTGATCACGTGACCTCGTACACCTCGTACACCCTCATAGTTCCCAAACTCTCCTTTCTCTACTACTGGTAACCACTACCGGGTTAGCTACGGATTTTAAGCAAGCCCCATAGGGCTCTGCCTCACAGGGAGTCAAAGTTCCAATCCTGTGTTATTCTTATGGACAAAGGCCAAACCTCTACACCTACAACCATGAAATTTGTCATCTATACTCGTTCCATAACGTAGGCAACCACTATGAATTAGTTAAAGAAATTCCCATGGGGCTCTCCCCCTCAGGGAGTCGAAGTGTCAATCCTGTGTTATTCTTATAGACATTCACTTTGGTTTGAGCTGATGAGAGTTTATACAGCTGAACATGTTACGTTGTAGTTCTACGGGTTATCCACAGAATGTAGCACACACAACTGTTGTATTCCCTTGTGAGACCAGGGTACAATAGCAGCTTGTAGGATATAAACCAAGCTGTGTGTATTCTAATATTATATATATATTATATATATATAAAAGTTCATTTTCAGTATTTGTGAAATTTTTAATGAAGGATTTCATTGTTGGTGGTTGTAGATTACCACCGTAGGTCAAACCGCCACCGTCAGGGCACCGTTGGTCAAACTTAGCATTTTATCCGTCGAATTTCGATGGGCACGTACTAGTTAATATTATTATATTAAGTAAAAATTATCTAATTTGACATCTCAACATCTCATTTGACAATAATTACTGATATACATTTTTTTAAATACAAAAGAGTAAAATAACATTAATCTGGGTGGTGAATAATTGTATTTAGTTGATGTTTATAATTTCTTTAATTAATAATATAATCAGTTTTGATCCATGGTGGGAGGATTTGAAAAAAGAAACCCCAAAATGATTTCAAATTTGTTGTAAATAATTTTAAAGTTATCTCAACAGATGTTTGAGCAAGAGATCTAAGGAAGTATGTAGGGTAAATATTTGTATACATACTTATTATTTATTAATATTTATAAGTTCCCAACCTCTCTGATTGTTGTCTGGTCGTTGCAGTTGGGAGTGAGCCAGGAGGAGTACTGAAATACTGGGTGCACGACGGTCTACACAAGCCGATAAGCAAACCTAGTTTGAGACAAGTTAGAGTTGTGCCAAGTGAGTTGTTATATCTATTATATACTTTAGGGAGCCTTCCAAAAAATTGGCTATAATAGCTGACAAATAAATTGCCAGTTGAGGGCGTAGTTTGCCGGGCTATCAACCAAGATCAGCCAATAGTAGACGCGCTGCAATGCCAAAACTCTACACCAGCTGATCGGAATAACATTCGAGTGATATTTTTCTATGGAAAAAATGGCAACAGAGATAGCGTACAACTGTCCTATTGGCTACAGCCCCACTGTCAATTTAATTGTCCACTATTATAGGTATTTAACCAGTTTTCTACTACTGGTACCTCAAATCTTTTTTTGTATACATATATAAGGGCTGTTTAGAAAGTAACTTATGTTGCTTGCTGTATGGATTGAAGACATGGTAGAGCCTTAATTATTGCTCAGAAATTCATATTAGGTTAGTCTGCATCCCCGGTTGGATCTCTGGAACGTTGCTTGTAAAAGCCTTCTGAGATCCGAGATGCCAGAGAAAACGGTTTGGTTAGGTATGCTGATGACGATGCAGCCCTTAATGCCGCACACAATGTTGAGCTAGCTCAGCTAAAACTGAACCGAGGTTGTGTGTTGTAAGCAATCGGATTGCCAAAAAATACACGGTCTCTCGCACGCTTTGAGCAATCAGATCGTGGCCCTTACTAAGGAGGGGATAGACACCACCTTTCTGCTCTGAGTGGGGGACATTTTCGTCTAGGCCACATGTGCTATGCCAAGTACCCCGGGGTTACGGCTCAATAAGCTTAGTTGGAGGGACCAGATTTTCCATACGGAGGACAAGGCTTCTAAGAACCTTTCTCATGGCCAATGTCGGGGGTCTCAACCCAGTGGAAGAAGAGTGTTGATGTCTGCAGTCCAGTCTGTGCTCTTGTATGGAGATGATGTGGGACGGATGCGCTGAACAAGGAGGTGTGCAAATTGCTGCTCGAGTGCAGTTTCAAGTGGCCTCCAGCTGTCCTGGTAATTGCTGAAGTCAACTCTGTCATGCTGTTGGCAGTGGATAGAAATACGATTTACCAGAGGCGAGGCAAGTTCGGTAAAGACGCAACAAAGGCTGAGTATCATGTCCACACCTGCCTGCAGTGGCAGGAGGGTGGGGGTGCAGGATAACTGAGGACATTGGACTTGTGGTCCAACTTGTGGACATGGGTGGAATAAGCACAGCGAGGTGGATTACCATATCACATAATTTTAGTCGGGTCACGGCTATTTAGGTTATACTGTATGCATTGGACAAGTCCAGTCGACTGGACTGCATTTACTGCCCGGATATTCCCGAAGACGCAGAGCTCACTTTCTCTCAATGTCCCATTGGTCTGGCGGCCACAGCGAAGCTTGGTGTGCTGTGAGAAGACAATAGAGGGCAAAATCAACTGGGCTGGATCAGCGCATCCTCTGCACGAAGTATACAGACCTAGACCGGCATGTGGGCTAGAGCTTACCAAGTTTTTTGCCGGCTGGAAAGGAGTGATCCCTGAGGCATTAAACCTAGTCTGAAGCCATGTGATAGAACTATTCTTGGGTTAGAATCTGTAAGAGGAGAGGGTTTTTAGGGGTTGAACTACTACTTTTAGTAGTCCCATGCAAAAACAAATTGTTCCGTCTCTCCCTCAAACAAATGTCAGCCTGCAACCAGTTGTGTAATAATCATGCAGTTTCTAGAGTTTTTTAAGCTTATCAAAATGTATGCAGCAATCAAAATTCTGCAATGTCCACAGTGTTTTATACGATATTTAGCCCAAACAGTAATTTTGAGTCAGAAATTCACCCCAATCACACCAGAGCTTTGTGTTTTATGTGTTGTACAAGTTATGAGCACAGGAGTTGTTTGAAAAAAGGTTTGATTGTTCTAAAGTGGCTGAACGAAGTGCTAGTGCACTGGTATGTGAGTAATTTATGTAGTTTATTTGTTTAACCAACCATTGTAGTATTACAGCATACCTCGGATTATCCGAACCCCAGATTACCAGACGAGGATGTCCGAAATAAATCTATTGTATATTATGGTCAAAACGTGATTTTCCGCTGCACTAGTGCCTTCTACGTCTCAGGAGCAATTGCAATACACTGAAGTATGCGATAAATGCCTGTGAAATTCGCCCATCTATTATGCTTTGGAGTTTTCCTCGCAATTTTGCACCATCAATATTGCAGTTGCTAGTGTCCCAATCATTATCTATGCGATATTATAGTATCTTCAGAACATCTGGATTTTTCGGTATACGGATGAAGATTCCACTACATTAATCTGGATAATCTGAAGTGTACTGTACAACTTTATTATATTCTTTTTATGTTTTATGTTTTAATGTTATAAGAAGAATTGTTTTTTAGTGCAGTTATGTTTTCCAGATGACTGCAGTAGGCGATTCATTAATATGACTTCATGTTTGTTGCCATGGAGCCTCAGAAACAAGGATGTAAACGTCTATGGCGAAAAGTGGGTTCCTGCACTGTACTTGGATACGACCAAGGAAAACTCTCCATGGGAGTATAAAGATAAGGAAAAAACTCTGTGGTGGACGAACCAGAGATTTTATGGTAACTGTGTAGAAGATTGTAGTCACATAAATGTCAGATTTGTTTACTATTTTACTTTCTATTTACATTTTACATGGTAATCATTAAAGTAATCAACGTCGATCAATTTACCAGTGGAACTTTGAAGGCTAATGGCATTGATTTACAAAGTATGTTTTAAACACAAATAATACTAAATGTAGATGCTTAAGAGTGGGCTCCAATAACAACAAATTTCACGTTTCTATCTGCTTCTCATTTTAGACCAGTGACAGAGGTGAAGCCAGAAACAATTTTCAAGGGTGGATTTAGCTTATGGTAGTTTTAGCTATGGAGGGAGGTAAATGTCCTCAGAAAATGCTGTAACAATTTGTTATGTATAAAATAGTTATAAGGTTACGATTATTTCTGCACTACAAACAAAATAGCAATAAGAAAACTCTAATACATTACTCAGAAAAAATACTTGCCGAAACTATTTTTTATAATTGTATATTCAAACAATACTGTAAAACATGTTATGATAAGTATTCGGTATTTGTGAGGGTATTTGTGTTGTGCTAACTAAGTAAACCATATTATCATAACCCGTAATGTTTTCAAAACTGCTATAATTAGTATAAGAAGTAATCATTAATCAATAGAATAAAAACTAGGCTTTAAACAGCTTACACAAGACGTTAACGTTCCTGTCTTCATAAAAATACCACCCTTGCAGAAAACCTGCATACTCTGGGAATTTCCAATAGAGGTATAACTTTCTTAATACTACATAAAGCCACATACCAAGTTTCATAAAAAAATATTCAAAAATAAGCAATATACACAATTTTAATTATTCTCTATAAGAATAACACTGGGGCTGAGAACGTAGGTTTGCTGCATCAAGGAACACAAAATAGGCGTTTTTATGCTAATATCATATAACTTATCTAGGTGAAGTCATATACCAGTTATTATTCATTTATGTTCATAATTAGGGGAGACATAGCATTTAATTATTATCGATAAGAATAAAATGGGGCTGAGTACGCGGGTTTGCTGCTACGGGAGCCTTAAGGAAAAAACTTTTTTTCGCAAATATCAATGTAACACAACCAGATGAAGCTGTATACTAAGTTTCGTCAGTATACGTTCATAAATAAGCGAGATATAATTTTGTTATTTTCCTCCATAAGAATATCATTAGACAACGTACTGTGTTTAGCACTTTCAATATCTCGGTAACAAATTGACGTAGAGGAATGTTAAAAATATCAAACTGTGTGTTCTTTCAAGCTGAATCAAATGGTAAAAACTAAAATTTGACTATTTACAAAATTATATGTAAACAATTCTAAAAACCCATTTTTGGGGTAAAAAACCCCCGCAAAATACGCCTTCGGATAGAGCGATCTGGCTGGTTTACAAATTTAAAATTTTGTTTTACATGTTTGTACCAAATTTTATCAAAATCGGATAATTTTTACGACAGTTATCGTGCTCACAGACACACAAATACACACACACACACACACACACACACACACACACACACACACACACACACACACACACACACACACACACACACACACATATACTGTACAACACCCCCTACACAGTTTGGCCAATTTCAGGAGTGCTGCACTTATATATATTTAATTTAGAATAACTGCACTATTTTGTAGCCTATAATTCCAGTGTCCATCAGATGGTATGCAACACTACAAGCATAGTAAGTCAGGCAACTAATATTATAAATGTTCACTTCCGTTGTAATATACTTTTATTTAATTAGATTGATATTCCTTGATATAATACAGTTTTATAAAATGTATATACTATGACAGTATTTTTAATCTTACGATTTTTGGTGGTTATTGGACTGATTCCCTTGTAGTACTTCGACCCGTCTGGAACAAATTCCAAACTTAATAATAACAGGTAAACAATATATATTACATATTAGAACATTTTTTGTTATATAAAATTGATTTTAACATTAAATATTCAAGTTTGCAAAATTTAGTTAAAATGTGCTTTTTGATCAGAATTATACATGCAAGATAAGGAATATTCACAATTAGTTACTTTACATTTATATGATTATTACTCAGAAATTAGCAAAATTGAATTATACAAAACAACAATAATACATATTGCAATGAAATTATTTCCATACAAATACATACAAATTCATTTAAATATAATAATTTGAGTTTAAAACTTACTATGTCAACGGGCATAGATTTCTTGTTGGGAATCAGCCATCTAATGAATTAATTTATCCTAATTGGTTCTAATTTACAAATACAACAGCTGATTCTACAGTGCTGCCAACAGGCAAAATGAAATATTTATAATTAATTAGCTAATAATAAGATATTTATATGACTTTTAATATACATTTGAATTTAAATTGAATTTACTCTAACTAAAATAATGTTAATACAAAATAATGAAATGTTATAATCAAAAATCTGTACAAAATATCCCAGTGTCTTTAAAATTTCACTTATTTTGAACATTTACATTCAAAGAAAAATTCAAATTGGAATTCCTATAATATGTATTTTCAAAATTACAAATTCTCAATACAATCATAAGCGCGTTACAATCGTGCTGCGGTAGGTGGAGTGGCGTAGTAGTAGTAAGTTTTGCCGCCTGAGTTCAGCACGTTCCATAGAACTTGCTTTTACGATAGCCAACCGCTAAAAACAAAATTTGTGACATTCAATCTATTTACAATTTACATTTCTCATGAAATATGATTTTACAATAACTAAAATGGATTTCTATAACTAATAAAACACTTAAATTAAATTGACACTCCGTTATTTTGCATAGGGGGCTTACTTTTTGGAAAACTTGTTCACTTTTTTGCTTTGAAAATGAGTTTTATTAATACTAGGCAGTTTAACTTGAAGGGATGTTTAGTTTTAGCTTCCGAATATCTATATCTCTTTTGATTTTGCTGAATACTACTTCTTGCATTGTTGATGGCTTTTCTCAAATTTTCTTGCCTCTCTTGAATAGTAACTTCAGGTGATATTAAACTATTTAAATTCCATAAATTCAATAATATGCAGCTAGGTTGGTGATTGAACATTAGCTTTAACCTACTTGTTTTTATTGAGGAGTTATAGGCGGTGTTTATGCTAATCTGAATCAAATCCAATTCACTGTCCCATTCCGTTTGTTTATTGTGATAAAACCTTCGTAATAGTGCACCAAGGTCACGGAAAAATCACTCTGTGCGGTTTGCACTGCTTCTATAAGCTGGGGTAGTTCTTAAGGTAATATAATTCCTGAATAAAAATGCCTTAAATTGTTTGGAAATGAAATAGCTTGCATTATCTGTCACTATGGTGGTAGTTATAGAAAAGTTTGCAAATATGTCTTTTAATTTTTGAATTATTGCTTTTGGGGTGCTTTCCTTTAAAGGATATAACCAGGTATATCTTGTATAAGCAACTAATACTCCTAAAATATATACATTTTCCTTTTTTGAGCAAGGTAATGGACCTAATAGGTCTAAATAGATGGTATTCATAGCTTTTTTGACTGGCGTAGATATTGATTTTCCCTCAAATTTGCGTTGGGTGCTTTTGCTCATCATACAGGTTTTACATGCTTTGACTCGGTTTTTGATAAAGTCCTTTAATTTAGGATGGTAAAAATATTCTTCAATTTGTGCTGTAGTTCTTAAAATTCCAAAATGGCCTCCAAAAATAGTGTTGTGGTAAAATGTAAAGATCAGATTGAAAAGCTTTTCAGGTAAATAGATCTTGGTTTTTCCTTTTGAGTTACGGTACATCAGTATGTCATTTTTCATGAAGAAGCTTAAATTATTTTCGCCCTTGTTAATACTATCAATAATGTGCTTGCATTCCTCGTCCAATTTTGTTGTTTGTTTAGTTGTGTAAGAGCTAGTGGAATTTCGTAAATTAAATTACTTAAATATTGGTTTTCCTTGTTTAATTGGTGGTGATCCTTAATATTTATATTTACATTTTTGTTTATCACTGCTGTAGCTTGCCTATGTAAATTTTCAACTTGTTTACATTTGGTAATTATCTCATTTAAGTTTTCTTTAGATTTTTCTTGATTTTCAGTGTTTTCGGTCACTTTTTCTTCCTCTTCTTGATATAGCCTAGATAGACAGTCAGCTAAAAGGTTTTCTGCAGATCTTCTGTGTTCGACAGTATAATCTAAGTCAATTAACAACTAAGTCCAGTGAGCTAAACGACCAAAACGTTTTCGAGCATTTAAAACATAACTCAATGATTCATTATCAGTAATTAACTTGAATGGTTTGACTTCCAGGTATTGTCGGAAATGTTCCATAGCCAAAATAGCACTTAGAGCTTCTTTTTCATAGATGGAATACTTTTCTTCGGCTTCAGTGAATTTTCTTGAAAAATAGGCTACAGGTAATAATTCTTCTTCTTGGTTGCGCTGTAATAAAATTGCCCCGGTTCCAATTTTTGATGCGTTGGTTTGGAGTATGAATTCCTTATTGAAATTGGAAAGTTGTAGTACCGGGGGATTGCTTATGGCATGTTTCAGATGTTCAAAGGCTTTCTGACATTCAGGGGTCCATTTAAATTTAACTCCCTTCTTTTTGAGGTTATGTAAGGGTGCACATATTTCAGAATACTTAGGTATATATTTGTTCCAATATCCAGTCATACCAACAAATCGTCTGACATGTTTTAAGGTTGTAGGCACAGGAAAATTCTTGATGCTTGTGGTTCTGTCAGGATCAATCGTGATGGTATTATTTTTGATTTTGTTGCCTAAGAAATTGATTTCTTCGCAGAAGAATTTTGCTTTTCCTGGATTTACAGTTAAATTGTGTTTAGCTAAACGGGATATGACTTCATTTAAATGCTTGAGGTGGGATTTTTTATCTTTACTGTATATAACTATGTCGTCAAGAAATTTTATTAAATATTCAAAGTTAATATCATGGAATATATTGTCAAGATAGCTGGATAGAACACTACTGCCGATTTGTAGTCCAAAACTTACTCTCTTGTACTGGTATTTACCAAATGTGGTACAAAATGCAGTCAAATGACGGCTGTCCTTCGTTAATGGGCATTGGAGAAAAGCTTTGTTTAAGTCGATTACAGAAAAATATCGAGCTCCTTGCAAATGTTGATACAGGTTATTTAAATCACCTATGGGGTAGTCCATCTTAACTAGTTTCTTATTTAGCTCTGTATAGTTAATTACTAGTCGGTCTTTCTTAGTTAATAATGCAGGCGAAGAATATTGACTTGTAGAAAATTCAATTATATCCTGTTCTAGTAAATCATCTATGATTTCTTCCATTTTCTTGATATTGTTTGGCGATAAATAGTATGGCCTAATACATACTGGTGTTTTGTCTGTAACTTCTAATTTTACCTCTAAATTTAGTGCAGATCCAATTTTGTCAGTGAATACATTGGGGTAATTAGATATTAGTTTATTTACCTCCTGTCGCATATCAGTGCATCCAATTAATATTTGATTTAGTGACGAATCGACTTCTTTCCTGTGTTGTGGTAACTTTTATTTTATTCTGTGGCTTGAATTTAAAGTAACAAAAAATTTGCTCTAAATCCATAATTAATCCTGTATCTGTTATAAAAGGTATGCCTAAAATCGTATCATATGGGTTGTTTTCCATAATTAGAAAATTTACATTCCATGCAAAATTGTTTACTCTAATTTTAAATTTGCATTTTCCCAGTACATTGATTTGAGTATCATTTGCCACTAACATTGTACTTGCCATGGTAGCATAGATTTTATGACCTTTAGATTTTTGAGTTGCTTATATAGGCTATTTGAGATGAAGTTTTGGCTTGAATCGGTATCCAATAGACTTTGTGTAGTTAAATTTTTGTGGACACAAGTTTGTATACAGGGTAACCTATTATTTACATTGATCTTGATTTTATTCTGTTTAACCTTTTTAAATTTATTCCAGCTCTTAACTAGGTTTCGGAATTCCTTTTTATAACCAGGGGAATGATCATGCATAGCGGTTGAATTTTGTTCCTCGGGAGTACAGGTATTGATTGAGTTGTTGCGTGTAACTCCCTCTTTTACAAGTTTTTTTGGGTTATGATAACACTGTTTTGCAAGATGGTTTTTGCGGTTGCAAATAAAACAAGTTTTTATCTGTCGGTTTTGGTTTTTTGAAGTAGAAGCAAATTTATGATGATTTGGGCGTTGATTTGTATAATGTGCTGAAGTAGGCCTAGGTTTTGCTGCTGTGAAGTTCTGAAGTTGACTATGGTGCTGAAAATTGTATTGTGGTTTGTGACTAGGATACATTTTGTCACGCAGATAATCGTTGTATAATTGTTCAAGTTGATACATAGTTCATCTAAATCTTGGAAGGTGAGTGGGTTCTTTTCAAATATAATTTGATTTCTGATTTCTGGCTTAAGTCCATTTTTGATGAAAGAGATGAGATCAGGTTCAGATAAATTTGCTTTTAAGATTTGGTTGTTTGTCTTAATTTCATTTATGTAAAGCGATAAAGGTTCAGTGGGATGCTGTGGGCGATAAATCATGTCTTGTTTTAATTTTTCCCTTAGTGTGACGGGAATGAATGTAGCAATGATATTCTCATGTAATTTGTCGACTGATAGACCTTGAATTTTCCCTTGTATAATTGTTGTAGACAATGGAGGTTTACTGTAACTAGGCAAAATTTCATATGATTGCATGTCAGTCAAATTTGTTTCAAATTTGATTGTAACTAAATATTTTAAAAAGGCGAGCAAGGGATTTATTTCTAGACTATTGCAAATTGTGAATTTGCTTAAATATACTTCTGCAGGATGCGACAGTTTGTTGAAAATATTTACAATATTGGGCGGGTTTTGATTTTCACATGAAGTTCAGGTTAGGTTAGAAATAGGCTAGGTTAGAAATAGGCTGAATTTCCGTTTCAGTTTTTTGTATAGGCTGGTTAATTTTCACTGTAACTAAGATTTCAGCTGTTTTTTCTTCAGTTGATCTTACAGGTGCTGAGGTTAGGTTAGGTTTATTTACATTTTCAAGTTTGATTTCTAGTTTTTCTACCAAGTTTTCATCATCAATTAATGATTTATTTAGGTCTTCTTCAAATTGTTCTAGTTCTTCGATAGATATTTTACATTTTAGTACTTGAAATTAGTCAGTAGTTCAGCTAGCTTAGCTTTTAGTTTGTCAAAGATTTTACCATAGTTAGGATCTAATTTTCAAGAGGTTAGGTTTGTAATCCTAAGCTGTAGATGTGTTAGTTTTGCATTTAATTTAGCTATCTGTAGGTTGCGAGGTTCTGGGCATGATTGATCTATTAGAATTTCTAATGAACCTGTATTAGTTTGGGTAGATTTGATTTCCTCGCTTAATGTTAACTTACCAGCGAGATTTACAACATTTGGTGAAGTGTTGAAAACTGTTCTTAACTGTTTTCTGAGATGTTCCACGTTGTTGTGGGTTGGTTCAATTCTTCTTGACAATGGCTCGTATTGCAGCTCGTCTTTTGACAAGTAATTTAAATTATATTTTTCCATGGTCGGAAAGTTATTTATTTTATTTTATTCAGTTGTAGTTGACTTACCGTTTATTTAGCTAAAATTGGGATTGAAATATTTCAATTCATGCAATTTATTATAGCTTATTGTTGCTGCAGGTTGCTTGATGTAAGTACACTTGAATATAATATAGGCTAAAAATATTAGGCTTAACTGAAATTAAATGATTGAAATAAAATGCACATGATATAGAGAAGTTGTTGTCATCACTGTAAAATAGTCTATTTCGGTAGTTGATTGTAGAAATGATGGTTATTAAGTGTTGTAAAAATTATTGGCAGTTAAAATCAATTATTGGCAGTTATTGGCAGTTGTAGCAGTTATAAGCAGTTATTAGCAGTTATTAGCAGTGTTGCGCACTTTATTTTGTACAACACCCCCTATACAGTTTGGCCAGTTTCAGGTGTGCTGCACTTATATATATTTAATTTAGAATAACTGCGCTATTTTGTAACCTATAATTCCAGTGGTCCATCAAGTGGTATGCAACACTACAAGCATAGTAAGTCTGGCAACTAATATTATAAATGTTCATTTACGTTGTAATATACTTTTATTTAATTAAATTGATATTCCTTAAAATAATACAGTTTTATAAAATGTATATACTATGTCAGTATTTTTAATTTTACTGTTTTTGGTGATTATTGGACTGATTCCCTTGTAGTACTTCGACCCGTCTGGAACAAATTCCAAACTTAATAATAACAGGTAAACTATATATATTACATATTAGAACATTTTTGTTATATACAATTGATATTAACATTAAATATTCAAGTTTGCAAAATTTAGTGACAATGTGCTTTTTGATCAGAATTATACATGCAAGATACAGGAATATTCACAATTAGTTACTTTACATTTATATGATTATTACACAGAAATTAGCAAAATTGAATTATACAAAACAACAATAATACATATGGCAATGAAATTATTTACATACAAATACATACAAATTCATTTAAATATAATAATTTGACTTTAAAACTCAACGGGCATAGATTTCTTGTTGGGAATCAGCCATCTAATGAATTAATTTATCCTAATTGGTTCTAATTTATAAATACAACAGCTGTTTCTACAGTGCTACCAACAGGCAAAATGAAATATTTATAATTAATTAGCTAATAATAAGATAGTTATATGACTTTTAATATACATTTGAATTTAAATTGAATTTACTCTATCTAAAATAATGTTAATACAAAATAATGAAATTTTATAATCAAAAATACGTACAAAATACAATACAGTTTTGAACGAATAGTGTTTTTGGGGTCTGGGACCTCAAAACGGAAAGTTATCATGGTCCCGGGCCTAGGTCTTACCATGCCGACTATGGTAATAGCTTCTTCCCTATAGGGAAAATTCGCTAAAAGCGTGCAGGCCCGGGACGATGATAATTTTTCGTTTTGTGGTCCCAGACCCCAAAAACATCTTACGTGTGTCCATGGTAGTCCGTGAGCATGGTAAATCTCGTAAAAATGATCCGATTTTGATGAAATTTAGTATAAACGTGTAAAGCAACATTTATGACTTTAAGTTCGAAACCCAGCAGGATCGCTCTATCCAAACGCGTATTTTGAGGGGGGTTTTGTAACCCAAAAATGGGTTTTTGAATTGTTTACATATAATGTTGTAAATAGTCAAATTTTAGTTTTTACCATTTGATTCAACTTAAAAGAACACACAATTTGGTATTTTGATTATACCTCTACGTCAATTTGTTACCGAGATATTGAAAGTGCTAAACACAGTACTTTGTCTAATGTTATTCTTATGGAGGGAAAAACAAATTTATACCTCGCTTATTTATGAACGTATACTGACGAAACTTGGTATATGGCTTCATTTAGTTGTGGTCTATCGATATTTGCTCAAAGAAATCATTTTTTGCCTAAGGCTCCTGTAGCAGCAAACCTGCGTAATCAGCCCCATGTTATTCTTATGGATAATAATTAAATGCTATGTCTCCCTTAATTATGAACATAAATGAATAAATACCCCCGTAGCAGCAAACCTGCGTATTCAGCGAATTTCCAACGCATATATATGTATCTTAATACCACATAAAGCCACATACTAAGTTTCATCAATATACATTCATAAATAAACGATTTATGACATTTTAATTATTCTCCTTAAGAATAACATGGCGGCTGCGTATGCAGGTTTGCTGAAGCAAGGAAAACAACAAATGGGATTTTATACAAATATCAATATAACTCAAGTAGGTAAAGCCACATACCATATTTTATTAATTTTTGTTCATAATTAAGGGAGATAACACGTTACTTATTCTCCATAAGGATAACAACGGGGTGAGTATGCAGGTTTGCTGCTACGGGAAATATGGGCTAAAAAATGTTTTTTAGTGCAAATATCAATAGACCACAACGATATGAAGCAATATACCAAGTTTCATCAGGAAAAGTTGATAAATAAGCGAGACATACAATTTTTCTTATTCTCCATAAGAATAACATTGGACAACGTACTGTGTTTACCACTTTCAATATCTCTATAACCATTTGACGTAGAGCAATAATCAAAAAAAATGATGAAATTGCGCGTTTTTTCCAATGGCAAAAACAAAATTTGACTTTTTCAAAAATTGTATGTAAAAAACTCAAAAAACCCATTTTTGGGGTACAAAACCCCCTAAAATACCTCTTTGGATAGGTCGATCTGTCTGGTTTTCGAACTTAAAGTCAAAAATGCTGCTTTACACGTTTATATCAAATTTCGTCAAAACCGGATTATTTTTACGAGAGTTATCGTGCTCACGGACACATATACATATATATATATATATAAAATATATAATATATATGTACTACTACTATATACTACTATATGCTATATACTATATACATATATATGTACTACTATATATATTTGTATATGTATATATGTACTGTTTTAAACTGGTTTTGAGTTTTAAAAGTTTCGTATGTGGAAATTCACTTCCCTAACGTCAGCATGCTGCATGCGAACTCGTATTGATATTAGCATAAAAACCCATTTATTGTGTTCGTTGATGCAGAAATCCTGCATACTCAACCCCAATGTTATTCTTATGGAGAATAATTAAAATTGTATATATCGCTTATTTGTGAATATATGTTTATTAAACTTGGTAAGTGTCTTTATGTAGTATTAAGACATTTATATCTTCATTGTGGAAATTCGGTGAGTATGCAGGTTTGCTGCGACGGGGGTTTGCAGCTTTTAACACTGTTTTGAATGCATATTAGTGAATATTCGACTGTGCTACTGTGCCTTGAAGTGCACTTAATTTAAATTAATGATACTTTTTTCAGGTAGGTACGGCACGTTATATGATGTGAGTGGCTTTGGTACACTGATTGGCCCGACAATGAAAGAGGCCCTGAAGACGTTGGCAGAGTTGCGAGAGAGCAACTGGCAGGACTGGTACACTAGGGCATGCTTCGTGACGATCACTGTGTACAACGTAAACGAACGAACGTTCAGTCAAGTCACAATGCTTTTTGAGTACTTCGTCGACGGCTCGATGTTCTCTAGCATTACGGTAATATACCTTTCCTGCATTAGATGATGGGTCTTCAGAATTGGGTAGATTTAGGCACATGTTTGGGGAAATGTGGTCAGGTGAATGTGTGTTAGCCTTCATGGTAAGTTTAAGTGATGAGGTTCTTCTGGACTGATGCTCTCCTCACTAATACAGTGTTGTAGAACAGCTGTTTAGCAACCATCTGTAGCGGACCGCTTCCAAGAGTGATAATTTCAGAGTGTTGACCACGCTTCTGTAATCTTAAGTAGTGGGGTTGTTTTATGAGACATTGTTAATTAGATATTTTCATACAGAGTCCCCAGGACTATTTATTTAATATTTTGTGATAAAATTTCCGTTTGAACTTACGTAACAGTAGTAACGTTTATCTACAATTTCTAAGTTTGGTCATCCCAATACTTGAATATTTGAGCGTACTCCTAGTAATACAGATAGATCACAGAAAAGCTGCTCGGAATTGTTCCAACAACATCTCCATAACACTAATATTGGCACGGATCGAAATAGCATGAATGAATTCAAGCACTTCAAGGAGAAAGTGACAATGACACATACACATATAATCCAGCATCTATAGGGGATGAGTATGCACTGAAAGTGTAACGCATTTTGACTTTTGATTGTTGTTGGGGGCACCTTGGATATGAACAAAACCGATGTTATCGCCCTCCCAGCAGGTGCACAACATGTTGGTGAGGGGGGGAAGTAGCGCGCGGGCGTGAACGAGACATAATAGAAACATGCTCTAAACGGCATTTTATTTCACTCATTCTGTCCTTTAAAAAATGGCATAGGTAAGTAAAACCCCCGTCCCCGTAATATAAATTAAGTAATTTAAAATTGTATTTTAAAATATTAGTTTAAACTCAAAATAACGTAAAACTACTAACAAAACACTTAAGTTTCAGCTAAAAACTGTTACTACTACGTTTCTTAAACCATGCAACTGCAAAAAATATTCCATGGCTACTTGTAGCTGCTTGTCCAATATCGCTTCCTGCTGCTCCTATTGCAAATGCTGTGACAATTGTAAAAACCCGAAAACACCGGTGTTACATATTGAAGAAGAAAATGAAATCGAAGAGAATGGTATCATCCATCGTTTTAGCCCCTGAGCTGTAGATATTCTTTAAGATTAAATTAATTACGTACCGTCGGTCAGCTCAAATTGGAGAAGACGCGTTTAGCTAAACGTGTTTTCTCAAATTGAGCTGACCGACGATACGTAAGTAATTAAGCATTACAGAAGAGAATGGCTTATAAAATCTGCGAAGCGTTGTTTAAAATTGACTCTTAATGTAAAAAAAGTCTCATAACAATTTATGTTTATTTGAAACACAATAAGCGAGTTGTTTTCGTTAATTTAAATTAAATGTATATAGTAGAGGGCTATATGAAAGTTTCGAAGACAATCAAGTGATAAAGTCAGGCTGAAGAATGTATTCTCACAAGAAGGAATTCCACTGATTTAATCAATAGTAACTAGTAAAATTCGATAATACCTTTTAGCGAATTTCTCCTATAAGGAAGAAGCTATTTATATGTATAAATATTTAGTTTTTTCAGGTATAACTAGAGAACCCGCAGCTGCAGCTACAGCATCAGTCAATGTTGCACCTTGAGTAAAGGCCAATCAAGTGAACATAATGCATATTTGTTATGATAAAATCTAAAAATACTATTTGCTAGCGGAAATTCTCTCAAATATATTAATATTTAAGGAACGCAAAGCGCAGAGCAATGATGGCCTCAATTTTCTGAAAACTACCTATAGAAAAAACGAATCACTTAAATAAAATATAACTATAACCTTGTAAAAGCTACCCCACAATTTTGTCAAACCAATAAAGACCCTACATTTTTTTAATATTTTTATTCATAAAATTTGTAACCAAAGGACTTTTTTCCGTTGGCCCTTTTTTTGTGATCTCCTATCAAATTTGCCCCCGTTTTTGGGATCAATGTAGGAATTTACAAAATAATACCAGAGTGCTAAACGTTGTCAATTTTAAAATCATAAGCTACATACAAATACACTCCTACTCATATACGCACACGTACAAAAACACATACGGAAAACCTACATCAAGAAACTCCAAAGATTATATGAAAACATATTTCATAAGTTTGCAGAGAGAATCCAGAAACATATTAGGCACGTAAAATAAAATGCCATAATTTGTAAAAAGGTTTATTACGAACGTAATGAATTTGATGCATGTGTTTTAAGAAAGTTTAAAACGTCATTCGGTTAGATATTTATGAAAGAGCCATACAATTTAATAGCAAAACATAAAATGTTCTTTTTGGAATACACGTAGGAAGCCTTCTTAGCTCATTGAGCAGATTCTCAACCATCATTTCATCATACGATAATAACTGGATTACTTGTATTTGTATTATGTGCAAATGTGCACATAATAATGTCATCTCGCAAATGGTTTGGTTTGGTTCGCAAATGTGCTGCATTATTCTTTGGCGAACCATATGAACTCTCTTGGCTAATACTGTAAACACACGTTTTAAGTAATCGTATGATGTAAACAAACTTACTTCGTAAGATTAACATGGGAACTTTAAGACAACTGGGGTAAAGCCCATTGCAGGTATGTTAGTGTAAATTTAATCCTAATTAAGTATATTTTATAGTTAATAAGAAATTAATTTTATCAACTTAAAAATTCATGCTTTGGCATGTTGTTAATAATTATAAATACAAAATAGTTAGGATGAGTGATGACATTGTATAGACATAATTCCCTATCGATTAAAAAAAAATCATTAACATCGGCCCAGTAGAATGGTCTGACAGATTCGACAAAGTCTTTAAATCTCTTGAAATATATATGATGATGTGACACGTTGTTATAGTTTAAACAGCAGAGGTAATTTGATTTTGCTATATGGATATTGATGTTACATTAAATATATATATAAATAAATAAATATATATCAAATAAATATTTTCGGGACCTCTTAAACTAATTTATGACAGTGTTTAAGTATTTTGTTAGTAGTTTTACATTATTTGAGTTTAAAGTACATATTTTAAAACAAAATGTTAAATTACATAATTTATATTACAGGTACGGGGTTTTTGCTAATATAATTGTTTGAAGAACATAATTTGTGTAATAAAATGCCGTTTAGAGCATGTCTCTATCATGTCTCGTTCACGCCCGCGCGCTACTTCCCCCCCCTCACCTACATGTTGTGCACCTGCTGGGAGGGCGACAACATCGGTTTTGGTCATATCCAAGGTGCCCCCAACAACAACCAAAAGTCAAAATGTGTTCCACTTTCAGTACATACTCAACCCCCTTTAGATGCCGGACTAATATGATAAAGTTATCATTGACTTTAGACATTTTTGCCAAAACCTGTAAATTTGTCGAGGTAAACCCTTTGTACTAAAATTGGAGAGACCAGTCCCCAACAATCAATCCAATCTCACTCCTACCTGGAATTTCAAAATTAATAGAAACAGTTTTTTCTGAACAGCTAACTGATTATTTAGTAAACAACAATATTGTCTGTGACTGATAGTATGGTTTAAGGAAAATTGATCAACAAAATTGGCAGTCATTGTTTTTGTTAAATTACAACTTCAATGCAGCAGGGGCTGGTGAGATGGCAGTGGGTTGCTCTAATGACAGCTTGAAGGCTTTCGACTGGGTCGACAATTTCGTCCTGATGGATAAACTGGCTCGAGTTGGCATTTCTGAAATAGCCTTCACCTGGCTAAATTTGTACATGACAGACCGTTCCATGTAACAGCAATAAGTCAACACAAAATTAAAATCCCACAAAGGCACTTTGATGCTACAATAAATCATCAGTGGGGTTCTACAGAGATCCATACTGGGACTTCTCCTATCTTATTTATATCAACTATAGCGTAATTTGGGTATAGCATTTCAATTCGGGGGAGTGGTAAAATTAGTAAAAGGTGATTTAGATAAATTTTTTTGTGTCGCAGAAATAGCAGCATAAGCCATTCTAGGTTTTCCACCACGCAGTTCAAAAATGACGCCACCTACAATGACGACATGTTTCGGAATCTAGAATTCCATCATCCGGTCATACAAAAACGATCGTAATTCATCCAGATTTTCGTCAAAATTTAAAAAAAATTGTTAAACATTAATACAGTTCAACTTAACACAACACGATATTAAACACATACTTCGCATAAATTACATGCATGCACAAGCCGGCCAGCGATTAGGGCCAATGAATGTCGGAATCTAATCGCCGGCCGGAAAAGGTTTGGACGGAAAAGGTGTGTAAACCTGGTTTTAAATTCTAAACAACAGTTCAGGAGGCATTTAAAAAATGAATAAATTACCACCACACACCAGCTGTATAGAAGATTTCATTAAGCTTGATTTTTAACTGTCCCCACTCTTTTTTTTAAGCAATAATGAACATAAAAACTCAGAACATTTAGCCATTTTATTAATCATAAGTATAACACCAGAAAATAATCACTCAAAACAACACTTCTTAACTTTATCCAAACAGAAGCTTAAATATTGCGGAGTAAAAAATATTGCAGCCAAACAAATTACAAAAATTAGAGAAAACTCAAATATGGAATCAACAGGTAATTAATCCAGTCTTGTTTGTATAATCTGGATTTTTTATTTTTTTATCACAAAATAAAGTAGCTTGGCTGCTCTTAACAATAGTGAATTATGGCCTTTTTTACCTTGTCCAATATTTGTTGACTTGGCATTCATAGACTTTAGACGAAGTAATCAAGTAACAAGTAAGTAATTGAGTAAAGCAAACCTAATTGACATGAGAGGGGGCATGGTGAAAAATTACTCCAAGTCTATTAAACACACTGAATGGCATTCGCCCAGCAAAGCTTGGTCCCCAGGTACTATTTTAAAGAGAAAATGTAGTGGACTTCATGGCAATAAGCCTTTTTGAACATCAAATGTCATTGATATAGTGAAGAATCATTTAAAAGTTAGTTTTAAATAATAATAGTTTTGTTTCAGGTAATTCCAGTTTCAAGAGTCGTCCTGCTAGGAGTATGGGAAGTGTTATTCTTCCTGTACGCGATCTACTACACAGGTCGTAGCGGCCTCCTCATAAACCGTATGGGACTTATGGACTACCTTAAGACCCTAACCAACGTAACTCGAGTAATCATCGTGTTCTTGTTATATCTGGCAATAATCATTTGGTGTGTCCACCACCGCACGTCCATCAAATATTCTTATAAATACTTAAAAAATGCGGAAGATAACTTTTTTGACTTTGACAAATTTAGAAGCACATTCAGTTTACTTCAGAGCGTGCTGTCTGTGATGTTATGCTTCGCAATCGCTCGATCTTTTATGTTGCTACGTGGAGGAAGGAGATTTTTGAATGTTTACTACACATTGATAATTTCGCTTACATTGATATTTTGGCTGGTCTTAGGATTCCTTTTACTGGTTTTAGTTTGTATGAGATTGCAATATCTACTCAATTGCCAAGAATACTTCAGGATGAAGGAGCTGACTTTACCTAAAAAAATGACGTCGTTTGTGACTATTGCTCTATTAGAAAATAAAAATTTGCTCGTTTTTATTATATTCAGAGTATTTGTAATGTTCTTGGTCCATTCATTATTCATATTATTGTTTTTACATTACTTAAGGATCGCCAAAGCTTATAAGCCTAGATATTCTGACAGCTTTAATTTTGTATTATTTGTAATAGAAAGGGTAAAGAAATGGTGCAGCCGGAAAAAACCTGTATATTAGTAAAGTTCTTTGTTTTTAAATATATTTTGTTTTATTATTTGTCGGTATTTGTTTAAATATCACTTCTGTATAATGGAAATAAAAAGTAGGGACCTAGTAAATCCTACTAATATTATGCTAGATATACGTAAATTACACTTTGTATTTAATACCATTATGAGAGATGTTAATAATTCTCCTTGCTGTCTTTCAATGAGTAAGTTACTTAAGAGAAATAAAAATTATTTGTTATAATCATGTTGTCAATCATTATATAATACTAGCTGCAGCTGCAGAGTGGGGGGTTTGCAACTGTTCTGTGGGCTGCATTTTATAATGAACATATGAAACCTCAAATAATGAATATCTGTCCCAATAACCATCAGACCCCAATAAATATAAATATCCATAAGACTAAAATTGAAAATTTGTAAAGCCCGTGGGAGTAGTCCTGCGTGTTCTCTTTAGGATTTAGCTGTTCTAGAAGATTTCAACTCTATTTTTCTAGTAGATTAAGCCTTTGGTGAAACAAAAAAAAATATGGTCACCTGAGTTCTAGTAGACTTTTGTTGCTCCTCTGTGCCCAGATCTCTGTTATCACTGACAGCAGAGATTACAACATTTTCCTTTAGTTTGGAATGTTTTACTATAAGACTGACATTGATTGAAGTACATTCAAAATGTGAGTATTATAACTGTAACAGCTTTACCTGCAAAATTTGCCGGAATAAGTATACCAAACTAGTAAACTAGTAATCCGAAATGGTTTATTGGTGGTATGAATGCAGTTAAGGCTCTGCTGTTTCTCGCGGTATCTGCTTGATGATATTGATATTCATAAAACATAGCCCTTCGTTAAGATAAGAGTGTTGTAAACATATCAATGAATTCAAATAAAGTGAAGCGAATTACACATATGTTTCTGTAGGGTGGAATGGAGCAGAACCTACGATAACTAAGAAGCCTGCATACATTTTTGGTCACGTGACACTCTGCGGCCGACTTGCAGCTGTTAATTCCATTTTAACCCTAGCAGTGGCCAATGTTAGAAGGGAATGGCCAACCAATTTTGGCGATTTTGCAGACCTTTTTTAAAAAATATGTATAGATTATAATTTTGGGGTAAACCTATCAATATGTATACCCGCTTTATTCAGAAAGACCAGGGAAATCTGAGTATATATAAAATAAATGAATTTGGAAAGGTAATTCTTTTTCAAAATACAAAAAATAAAATATTCTAAAATTTCCGATTGTAATTTCAAAAGTAAAGTTTTGTAATTTCTACATTAGATTTTTTAGGCAAAAACCATTATATTCATTTTGTAGTAAATTTGATTCCCTACATAGAAATGTATAACACGTGGGGACAATTTTTTTGAACATGTGTTATGTAATAAAATACGAAAAATCACAACTTTTGTCGAGTAAGAGGAATAATTAGTGAATCGGAGGTAACTCATGTAAGGTAATTTTTTATAATAATATCGTAAGTAGTGGTGAAATGATGGTTTTGCATCACTTCCGGCGCTTTTTTCCCATGTTATTCTTATGGGGATCAGTTTTTGCACCGACGCCCGATCCTACCCTACACAAATTTTCTTTTTGGCCCCTGCCTTATTTTCCCCCATTTAAAATTTGCATTAATTTTAATACACCCCTTGCAGAAATCCACGAGTTCAAAAATAACTCCACACTAAATAAACAACACATGTAAACAACTTAGAAGTTATTGTATAGTAGTGGAGAAACAGGAAAGAGGCCCCACAATCGGCGCTTTTTCCCCATGTTATTCTTATGGGGAGCCGTTTTTGCACCGACGCCAGCTCCCGCCTATAGAGCTCCCGCCTGCTGGCCTATATTAAATATACCCCTTAAATATATTGTCCCCATCCCTCCTCTATATTTTTAAAAATTAATTTTCAAATTCTAAAAAACTATCTTTGGTGTTTACTGTCCGATTTGTCTGCAATTTGGATATGTTATTGTCCTAGGCAAGTGTTTTAATAAATTACACATACATTTCCCAAATTAACTATTACGGTTGAATTAAAAAATATTTTTGAAAAATACTATAGTGCCAATTGCCAACTTCTTTATTAAATGTCCGATTTGTCTTCAATTTGGATATGTGGTTGTCCTAGGCAAGTGTTTTAATAAATTTCACTTACATTTCCCAAATTCACTATAACAGTCAAATTAAAAAATATTTTTTGAAAAATACTGCCAATTGCCACCTTCTTTATTAACTGTCCGATTTGTCTTCAATTTGGATATGTTATTGTCCTAGGCAAGTGTTTTAATAAATTCCACCTACATATCCCAAATTCACTATTACGGTCAAATTAGAAAATATTTTTTGAAAAATACTGCCAATTGCCACCTTCTTTATTAACTGTCCGATTTGTCTTCAATTTGGATATGTTATTGTCCTAGGCAACTGTTTTAATAAATTCCACTTACATTTCCCAAATTCACTATTACAGTCAAATTAAAAATTATTTTTGAAAAATACTGCCAATTGCCAACTTCTTTATTAAGTGTCCGATTTGTCTGCAATTTGGATATGTTATTGTCCTAGGCAAGTGTTTTAATAAATTTCACTTACATATCCCAAATTCACCATTACGGTCAAATTAAAAAATATTTTTGAAAAATACTACCAATTGCCAACTTCTTTATTAAATGTCTGATTTGTCTGCAATTTGGATATGTTATTGTCCTAGGCAACTGGTTTAATAAATTACACTTACATTTCCCAAATTCACTATTACAGTCAAATTAAAAATTATTTTTGAAAAATACTGCCAATTGCCAACTTCTTTATTAAATGTCCGATTTGTTTAAAATTAGATATGTTATTGTTGTAGGCTAGTGTATATGCACCATCCACATTTCCCAAATTCACTATTACAGTCAAATTAAAAAATATTTTTGAAAAATACTGCCAATTGCCAACTTCTATATTTACTGTCTGATTTGTTTAAAATTTGGATATGTTATTGTTGTAGGCTAGCGTATATGCACCATCCACATTTTACAAATATTGCGGCTAAATTTTAAAAAATTTGGAAAAATACTGCCAGTTGGCAACTTCTTTATTTATGGTCTGATTTGTTTAAAATTTATATATGTCATTATTCTAGGCTAGTGTATATGTACCATCCACATTTGACAAATTAACTATAATGGTCAAATTTAAAAAATATTTTGAAAAATATACTAACAATTTCAAACTTCTTTATTTACGGATATGTTATAGCTCTTATATAGGTAACAAGACCACACTACCACACATTCCACTACCCCCTATAATACAGTATTTTGTCTTTTTTGTTTGTTTATTTTGCTGTAATCCCAAAACTGACTGTTTACTGTCCGATTTTCCTACACTTTGGATATTGTCCTAAGCATTTATTGTCTGATTTATTTTTGGATATGTTATAGCCCCCAACTATTATATCTAAAATTACAATATTATTTCCACCTATAATACTGTTGTTTGTTTTGCCGCAACCTAAAAACTAACATTGGTATTTGTGTTTTTACAAAACTATATTTTGCAAATTACTACCAATAACTCCTTTATTTACTTTTCGACTTGTTATATCCCCCTATATCTAAATTTACCATACATTTTTTCCCTAAATACCCCATTTCCAAATTCAATATTACGGTTGGATTAAAAAAAATAAATGCAAGCTTATTATATACATCCAGCAGTTATATTTGTCACATTTCCAACATTGTTGTGACCCTCTCAACTACCTCTCATTGTAATATAATAAGTAATCCACAAAATATTTATGGAACTGCCTAAATTTTGGATATGTTTTAAGCCAATGCGATAACAAAAAATAAATTTTTAAAACCCAAAACACTAATCTTTCTTTGTGCTTGTTTGGAGTAGTCTTTATTTTATCCAACTTAATTTTGCAGTTAAAATCAAACTTCCCACATTCTAGCTCCCCCGACAGTGGTTGGACACACAAAGGTTACGAATATTTTCAAACTGTACAATATATCTTTTTCTATGTTGGACTTGTTTAATAGCGCACCATAATCCAAATCCTCCAGTCTACTACATTCTTTAAATTTAATATTGCCTTTAATATCTTGCATCTCTATGTCTTCTTGTCCAACATCCCACTCATTGTTACGGAAACTTTCTATTTTTGGAAAGGAATTGCCATAAAATGTTGCGGTTCCGTTAGTGTTAAAGCTTGCAAGTGGCTCGTTGGTAGGTAGGTAAATAATGTCCAAATCACCAGTATATGGCAACACGCTATAACCTTCCCTATTCTTATTTATCTCTATAAATACAGTTTTACAGAGATACTGTAAAACTGAAAAGGCCCCTCCGTCCTTTTCTGCCAACACTCCCACAAACTTGTTTACTACAAACGCATACACTATATAATGTCCATAATGCTCGCAGGAAGTAATCTTTTAATTTATCCTCTCTTTCCCTTCTTTCTTTAGCCAACTGTGCATTCCTCTGCAACAGTATTTTCCACATATTCCAATGTCTTCTAATTCCAGTTTCCTCTTTTTGGAACAACTCTCTGCTTGGAAAGTGGCTCTATTTCTTTAATAGTGTATGGGTACAGTTTATTGGTCCGGCTTCTTAAAACGTAGGGGTTAGGACTTTCCAAATTGATGTGTTTAGGTATAGTGGAGAAAGGTGTATTTGATGTGCCCCCAGATTTGATGTAACACTTATGCTTTACACTTACGGCATCCTCCTCTATTACCTCTACATAGTTGGTAAACAGTTAAAGCCAAATGCAGATAGAGCATACTTTATTAACTTTTCCCTTTGTGTACTATCTTTTGGCAGTTTTAGTTGTACTCCAGTTATCTTCCCCCAATATGCATCGTTAAACACTAAACAACAACTGTTTTGTAATTGATTGGCAACTTTCACCCACATCTTATGCAGAGGTACAGCATAGAATGGAGCATTTTGAAAGTACCGTTTGTTGTCTTCTATTAGACTTAAACAATCTCTTAAAGGTTCAAACCCTTTACCAAAACCTCTACAACAGATTGTTGCCTCTAACCTTGCCATTCTCTCTAGCTAGTTTAGACGAGAACGTTTATTATATGGTTTCCTATACTTTTAACTACTCCAGGACTTGTAATCTGGCATATAAATTTATTATATATTTTTACCCTGCTATTTACATTAAACCATGCTAACATTATCTACAACAACATTATGGGGGCCCATTCGCCCCCCTGGCAGCAAAAGTTAAAGTTTTCTGTTGGCACATTTCCTCTTTATTAAATATTCCAGCCAAATCTAGTGTTATATCGAAATCCATAACATCTTGCAGTATCTTTGGAAGGTCTTCCAACAAATCCTTAATTTTAACATTTGCAAGCTCTATTTTATAGGGAATTGCTATAGGATCATCGTACTTTTGTTTAATTTGATCTTTCTTTATTATTTGTAACACACCCCCGCTTTGGGAGAATGGCAGTTTGGCCACAACACCATGTCGAGCTAAAGAGAACTTTTTAAATATTCCTCGCAAGTAGCTATTAAACGAGCCACATATTTCCTTCTTAACTTTAAATTTATTTCGAACGCCCCCATCACAATCTGTAACATTGGTTATCTAACATTATGTTATCATAAAACGCATCCGTTATAGATGTTATTTAATTTTGGTTCACCCTCGCAATAGTTTATATTACCTATGTCTGTAAGAAGGTTATTATTACGTAGATTTTCTAATAAAACCATATACCGAATCTTTCGTTAGTAGGTTTAATACAATTCCCCAACAAATGGCTAACAGAGTACATTTCTTTTATACAAAAAGTAGCGGAAACATGTAAACAAGACAGATTACACCACAGGCATATAGAGGTTGTAAATATATGGATATTGTATATAAACACAGGCGAGCGGTAAGTTTAACATGTAAGTGGACACCCACATGCAAATATGGAATACCCACAAATTCGACCAAATAAGTTTATAGTCTCAATATAATTAACATATTAACATTAGTACCCAAACTGTCGAAATTCTATAATTCTATTCTTAGTCCTTGTATTAGGTTTTGTACTATTAAACCCAACACCCCGCGCAGTAGAGTAATATATGTATTTAATATGCACATTCTACAAGACCTGTACATCTGATGTATAAGCAGCAGGATAGACGTCTCATTGTGTTGTTGTAAAGTAAAACATAAATGTAAATTGTGCTGGATACAACCGGCCAGATATTAGACAGGAAATGTGTTGGAAGTGTATTGCCAAATAGTAAGACAAACACCACATAGTGCAGCATGTAATCAATCCACCACTATTTAGACAGTATGGTACAACATCCGATATATTAGCCAAACCCACAATCAAACTTGGAAATCAAACAGTAAAAGATAAATATTATAGTAACAGAAATAGTAAGAGTATAAGGACATAGTAATATTTAAAGTTTATAAAACAACACAAATGCAGAGACACAATAACACACCCCAACACATTTGGACACAGGCACAGATACTGGTTTACATCCATTTAACACAACTTTACACGTTCTGTCAACCGACACAAAAATAGTTTGTAAATTGTGTAAGAAATATATGTAATATAAACAAATTTAACACAATCACAACATTGTCCACAATGTTGTGATTGTGTTAAATTTGTTTATATTACATATATTTCTTACACAATTTACAAACTATTTTTGTGTCGGTTGACAGAACGTGTAAAGTTGTGTTAAATGGATGTAAACCAGTATCTGTGCCTGTGTCCAAATGTGTTGGGGTGTGTTATTGTGTCTCTGCATTTGTGTTGTTTTATAAACTTTAAATATTACTATGTCCTTATACTCTTACTATTTCTGTTACTATAATATTTATCTTTTACTGTTTGATTTCCAAGTTTGATTGTGGGTTTGGCTAATATATCGGATGTTGTACCATACTGTCTAAATAGTGGTGGATTGATTACATGCTGCACTATGTGGTGTTTGTCTTACTATTTGGCAATACACTTCCAACACATTTCCTGTCTAATATCTGGCCGGTTGTATCCAGCACAATTTACATTTATGTTTTACTTTACAACAACACAATGAGACGTCTATCCTGCTGCTTATACATCAGATGTACAGGTCTTGTAGAATGTGCATATTAAATACATATATTACTCTACTGCGCGGGGTGTTGGGTTTAATAGTACAAAACCTAATACAAGGACTAAGAATAGAATTATAGAATTTCGACAGTTTGGGTACTAATGTTAATATGTTAATTATATTGAGACTATAAACTTATTTGGTCGAATTTGTGGGTATTCCATATTTGCATGTGGGTGTCCACTTACATGTTAAACTTACCGCTCGCCTGTGTTTATATACAATATCCATATATTTACAACCTCTATATGCCTGTGGTGTAATCTGTCCTGTTTACATGTTTCCGCTACTTTTTGTATAAAAGAAATGTACTCTGTTAGCCATTTGTTGGGGAATTGTATTAAACCTACTAACGAAAGATTCGGTATATGGTTTTATTAGAAAATCTACGTAATAATAACCTTCTTACAGACATAGGTAATATAAACTATTGCGAGGGTGAACCAAAATTAAATAACATCTATAACGGATGCGTTTTATGATAACATAATGTTAGATAACCAATGTTACAGATTGTGATGGGGGCGTTCGAAATAAATTTAAAGTTAAGAAGGAAATATGTGGCTCGTTTAATAGCTACTTGCGAGGAATATTTAAAAAGTTCTCTTTAGCTCGACATGGTGTTGTGGCCAAACTGCCATTCTCCCAAAGCGGGGGTGTGTTACAAATAATAAAGAAAGATCAAATTAAACAAAAGTACGATGATCCTATAGCAATTCCCTATAAAATAGAGCTTGCAAATGTTAAAATTAAGGATTTGTTGGAAGACCTTCCAAAGATACTGCAAGATGTTATGGATTTCGATATAACACTAGATTTGGCTGGAATATTTAATAAAGAGGAAATGTGCCAACAGAAAACTTTAACTTTTGCTGCCAGGGGGGCGAATGGGCCCCCATAATGTTGTTGTAGATAATGTTAGCATGGTTTAATGTAAATAGCAGGGTAAAAATATATAATAAATTTATATGCCAGATTACAAGTCCTGGAGTAGTTAAAAGTATAGGAAACCATATAATAAACGTTCTCGTCTAAACTAGCTAGAGAGAATGGCAAGGTTAGAGGCAACAATCTGTTGTAGAGGTTTTGGTAAAGGGTTTGAACCTTTAAGAGATTGTTTAAGTCTAATAGAAGACAACAAACGGTACTTTCAAAATGCTCCATTCTATGCTGTACCTCTGCATAAGATGTGGGTGAAAGTTGCCAATCAATTACAAAACAGTTGTTGTTTAGTGTTTAACGATGCATATTGGGGGAAGATAACTGGAGTACAACTAAAACTGCCAAAAGATAGTACACAAAGGGAAAAGTTAATAAAGTATGCTCTATCTGCATTTGGCTTTAACTGTTTACCAACTATGTAGAGGTAATAGAGGAGGATGCCGTAAGTGTAAAGCATAAGTGTTACATCAAATCTGGGGGCACATCAAATACACCTTTCTCCACTATACCTAAACACATCAATTTGGAAAGTCCTAACCCCTACGTTTTAAGAAGCCGGACCAATAAACTGTACCCATACACTATTAAAGAAATAGAGCCACTTTCCAAGCAGAGAGTTGTTCCAAAAAGAGGAAACTGGAATTAGAAGACATTGGAATATGTGGAAAATACTGTTGCAGAGGAATGCACAGTTGGCTAAAGAAAGAAGGGAAAGAGAGGATAAATTAAAAGATTACTTCCTGCGAGCATTATGGACATTATATAGTGTATGCGTTTGTAGTAAACAAGTTTGTGGGAGTGTTGGCAGAAAAGGACGGAGGGGCCTTTTCAGTTTTACAGTATCTCTGTAAAACTGTATTTATAGAGATAAATAAGAATAGGGAAGGTTATAGCGTGTTGCCATATACTGGTGATTTGGACATTATTTACCTACCTACCAACGAGCCACTTGCAAGCTTTAACACTAACGGAACCGCAACATTTTATGGCAATTCCTTTCCAAAAATAGAAAGTTTCCGTAACAATGAGTGGGATGTTGGACAAGAAGACATAGAGATGCAAGATATTAAAGGCAATATTAAATTTAAAGAATGTAGTAGACTGGAGGATTTGGATTATGGTGCGCTATTAAACAAGTCCAACATAGAAAAAGATATATTGTACAGTTTGAAAATATTCGTAACCTTTGTGTGTCCAACCACTGTCGGGGGAGCTAGAATGTGGGAAGTTTGATTTTAACTGCAAAATTAAGTTGGATAAAATAAAGACTACTCCAAACAAGCACAAAGAAAGATTAGTGTTTTGGGTTTTAAAAATTTATTTTTTGTTATCGCATTGGCTTAAAACATATCCAAAATTTAGGCAGTTCCATAAATATTTTGTGGATTACTTATTATATTACAATGAGAGGTAGTTGAGAGGGTCACAACAATGTTGGAAATGTGACAAATATAACTGCTGGATGTATATAATAAGCTTGCATTTATTTTTTTTAATCCAACCGTAATATTGAATTTGGAAATGGGGTATTTAGGGAAAAAATGTATGGTAAATTTAGATATAGGGGGATATAACAAGTCGAAAAGTAAATAAAGGAGTTATTGGTAGTAATTTGCAAAATATAGTTTTGTAAAAACACAAATACCAATGTTAGTTTTTAGGTTGCGGCAAAACAAACAACAGTATTATAGGTGGAAATAATATTGTAATTTTAGATATAATAGTTGGGGGCTATAACATATCCAAAAATAAATCAGACAATAAATGCTTAGGACAATATCCAAAGTGTAGGAAAATCGGACAGTAAACAGTCAGTTTTGGGATTACAGCAAAATAAACAAACAAAAAAGACAAAATACTGTATTATAGGGGGTAGTGGAATGTGTGGTAGTGTGGTCTTGTTACCTATATAAGAGCTATAACATATCCGTAAATAAAGAAGTTTGAAATTGTTAGTATATTTTTCAAAATATTTTTTAAATTTGACCATTATAGTTAATTTGTCAAATGTGGATGGTACATATACACTAGCCTAGAATAATGACATATATAAATTTTAAACAAATCAGACCATAAATAAAGAAGTTGCCAACTGGCAGTATTTTTCCAAATTTTTTAAAATTTAGCCGCAATATTTGTAAAATGTGGATGGTGCATATACGCTAGCCTACAACAATAACATATCCAAATTTTAAACAAATCAGACAGTAAATATAGAAGTTGGCAATTGGCAGTATTTTTCAAAAATATTTTTTAATTTGACTGTAATAGTGAATTTGGGAAATGTGGATGGTGCATATACACTAGCCTACAACAATAACATATCTAATTTTAAACAAATCGGACATTTAATAAAGAAGTTGGCAATTGGCAGTATTTTTCAAAAATAATTTTTAATTTGACTGTAATAGTGAATTTGGGAAATGTAAGTGTAATTTATTAAACCAGTTGCCTAGGACAATAACATATCCAAATTGCAGACAAATCAGACATTTAATAAAGAAGTTGGCAATTGGTAGTATTTTTCAAAAATATTTTTTAATTTGACCGTAATGGTGAATTTGGGATATGTAAGTGAAATTTATTAAAACACTTGCCTAGGACAATAACATATCCAAATTGCAGACAAATCGGACACTTAATAAAGAAGTTGGCAATTGGCAGTATTTTTCAAAAATAATTTTTAATTTGACTGTAATAGTGAATTTGGGAAATGTAAGTGGAATTTATTAAAACAGTTGCCTAGGACAATAACATATCCAAATTGAAGACAAATCGGACAGTTAATAAAGAAGGTGGCAATTGGCAGTATTTTTCAAAAAATATTTTCTAATTTGACCGTAATAGTGAATTTGGGATATGTAGGTGGAATTTATTAAAACACTTGCCTAGGACAATAACATATCCAAATTGAAGACAAATCGGACAGTTAATAAAGAAGGTGGCAATTGGCAGTATTTTTCAAAAAATATTTTTTAATTTGACTGTTATAGTGAATTTGGGAAATGTAAGTGAAATTTATTAAAACACTTGCCTAGGACAACCACATATCCAAATTGAAGACAAATCGGACATTTAATAAAGAAGTTGGCAATTGGCACTATAGTATTTTTCAAAAATATTTTTTAATTCAACCGTAATAGTTAATTTGGGAAATGTATGTGTAATTTATTAAAACACTTGCCTAGGACAATAACATATCCAAATTGCAGACAAATCGGACAGTAAACACCAAAGATAGTTTTTTAGAATTTGAAAATTAATTTTTAAAAATATAGAGGAGGGATGGGGACAATATATTTAAGGGGTATATTTAATATAGGCCAGCAGGCGGGAGCTCTATAGGCGGGAGCTGGCGTCGGTGCAAAAACGGCTCCCCATAAGAATAACATGGGGAAAAAGCGCCGATTGTGGGGCCTCTTTCCTGTTTCTCCACTACTATACAATAACTTCTAAGTTGTTTACATGTGTTGTTTATTTAGTGTGGAGTTATTTTTGAACTCGTGGATTTCTGCAAGGGGTGTATTAAAATTAATGCAAATTTTAAATGGGGGAAAATAAGGCAGGGGCCAAAAAGAAAATTTGTGTAGGGTAGGATCGGGCGTCGGTGCAAAAACTGATCCCCATAAGAATAACATGGGAAAAAAGCGCCGGAAGTGATGCAAAACCATCATTTCACCACTACTACCGTACATATATTTTTGTAGGTTATGAACTATGAAAAAAGATATGTCATATTGTAGGGAGTAAAAAAATTATTATTACCCCTTTATTGTACGAATAACTAGAAAATTAGCATTTACGTGAAAACAATTTCCGACACATTGAAGTACAAAGATATTGTACAGATTTTTTTAGGCTAAATATATTGTAAAAATGTTGTAGTAAATTCTATTCCCTACATATAAATGTATAACACATGGGGAAAATATTTTTTTGTACATGTGTTATGTAATAAAATACGAAAAATCTCAACTTTTGTCGAGTAAGACGAATAATTAGTGAATCGGAGATAACTCATGTAAGTTAATTTTTTATAATAATATTGTACGTATATTTTTGTAGGTTATGAACTAAGAGAAACAAATATGTAATATTGTGGGAAGTAAAAAAATTATTATTACCCGTTTACTATACAAATAACTAGAAAATTAGCATTTACATAAAAACATTTCCGACAAATTGAAGTACAAAAATTCTTAGGCCAAAAATATTATAAACATGTTCTAGTAAATTCAACTCACTACACAGTAATGTATAGCACATGGGAAAAAATTGTATTTAGATGTCTTATGTATATAAACAAATACACGCGATACTATAAATTATAGGCCTAACAATCGTCTAACATTATGCTAAAACACACAAAAACATTAGGCCTTCACCAATTGACTAATTTATCCCTTTCCAGTAATATTTATGCATAAAGATTACTTTTATAAACACACAACCACTACACTGTCACTATAAACTACGAATTTAGAACAATTTCTGATATAATCGCGGATAAAAATTCACTTACAAAGATGTAGGTTACTTGAGGTTCATCTGACAACAACAACAATCGGCCAAACACCTGCTTAACTGACATTTACTTGCGTTGCTGAAGGTAGTGAGCGTGACCAGTGCTGCCATTTGTCGAAACAAAATTATTCTACGTTTTTTCTGCTAAAATTTGACACAACTATTGACTAGTTATATATACCTCCTATATATATATTTACAGCGTTTCATAATGGTCGCTGGGTGACCGTTGGCCATTTGGCAGTTTTGGCAAAAACAGCTGTGTTATAAAAATCATATGCTCTTGGTTATTAATTAAATTTATTGTTATTAAATTTTTTATCCTCTTTGTTAATTCTAATACAGTGATACCATAATTTAACTCATTTTAAAATATAAAATTGACTCTTTGGGTAAAAAACATGTTCTTCATCATTTACAATACGTTAAGGTTGGTTTTGTAAGAAGTACTTCTCCAATATTTCTTAACCGATTTTGATGATTGAGGTATCAAAAGAATACCCTCAATCCGTAGTAGTGCAGAGTTGTTTTTACTTTCTCCCCTTATACATGGTATATGGAGAAATTATTGTTTACGTCAAAATTTTCAAATTTGAGTTGTTAGTGGAAATATTCGTTTTGGTGCTCCCTGAACCCAAAAAAGTGGTTTTTACGTGATGTCTGTCTGTCTGTGTGTGTGTGTGTGTGTGTGTGTGTGTGTGTGTGTGTGTGTGTGTGTGTGTGTGTGTGTGTGTGTGTGTGTGTGTGTGTGTGTGTGTGTGTGTGTGTGTGTGTACAGAGCTAGAGCCCTAACCAATGGACCGATTTTGATGAAATTTGGTATGTAGGTACTAATCCACGATATCTCTTGTAAGATTCTTTTCTTTCTCTCTTTTACTCTTAAGTTTGAATCATAACTCGCTTAGCTTAGTGAGATGGAAACCAGGAAATTGATTGAAATGACACCAGCGTCTGTAATAACATATACCTTTTAATATTCATAAATCAGATGATTATTTCCTCCTTATTATGTAATGATGAATATTCGTGACAACCCTTTAAATAGAGGCCTCTGTGCCCTAACTCCTATTTATAAAATACAACTGAAATGACAAACACAATATAAATCAATACTCTCTTAAGCTAACAAATCATTAATAATAATCACTCTGTTCTGGCATGGCCAAAGTTCTTTAAGGCAACTTATACGTCACAGTCCACACCTTCCATATGAATACACACCCTTAACTCGATATTTAACATTTAATTTACATTGTTGGGCATGTAGCCGTTAATCTACCATTAAAGGTGGTACTCAATTCACTTTATTAATAGTTTAGTCCTTTATATTTCATCCATCAATTACGCATCAAAATAATTACCCTTTAACCTTTCCAAATTAAACATTGTCACATTATATTACATTAAAATGTTAAGCCATGTGGGCCTTTATACTTCAATAATCAATTCATTCATGTAACAGTTATTCATTAACACTTAATAAATTAATTGAACGATGGTTAATGACATCGAGCTACTGCTATCTTTATGTACAACTATTTTACACCTCAACTTGGCCTATAGGCCATTCTGATTATGTCTACCGTCTTTAATTTATTTTATCAATTAACCCTGCCATTTACTCTGAGGCTACTTAATTATATATATATATATATATATATATATATATATATATATATATATATATATATATATTCCCCTTTCTGTTTGGATTATTTATTGCTTGTCTTAGTAATCTTTAACTTTTAATATCTTCATCATTGCTTAATCATTATTATTATCAAATCATTTCCCTTAACCTTCGACTGTTCTCTCAAATTTTTCCCTTTTAACTAGAGGTGCAATTTAGTGAAGATCACATACCACGCAGTCCGGAATTTTGGCTGTCAGGCGGTCTCCCTGCGTTGTCGGTCCTTGGCCTCTCCGTGGTCCCGTCCAGTGGTTAAGGTGTCCAGGAGTGGTCCAGCGTCCAGAAGTGGTCCACTTGTCGGTGGTTGTCTTGAAGAATTCTCCCAAGGCTCCTCCGGTCGCAGACACGGTCCGTCCTCTTCTCCCTCTGGGTTGTGGTCGCTGTAGTGCTTCTGTTGGCCCTGCGTTGGTGGACTTGGTTGGAAGGTCGACAACACCCGGTATTTTACTATAACCTAAGTGTTGCGGGACTTACTCGATCCAGCCCCCCTTACTTCCCAACACTTCACTTCTTGCCTCTCTTTTTCTGACTGTCCATCATCTCTCCTCGATATGTTTCCCCCGATTTCGTGTTTCCCCCAAATTCGGTCGACCACGCCCACGTCAACCAATCACGTCGATTCTGGACTCCTACACCCGCCGTGATTCGTGTCCGTAGCTGGTCAGCATTCCGCCGCCATCATTGGAATTTTTGGTGAGTTACTTTGATTTTGTCGCTTGAACCCTAAGTCATTTACCTGTGTAATTTGACCGTTTATTTCCTGTTTTGTTACTCTGTCATTTCCTGTTGTTCCCAATTCCAAGTCTTTGACCTCAGCTTTACTTCATAGTTAATTGTACTCATATTTTTATGATTTTATTTTAGGGATTTTATTAACCAATAATGTTCATAATGTTTACACTCTAGGTATTTTTTCATTTTTTTGAATTTTTGATTTTTAAGGGTAATTGTCCCCCAAAAATCGCCAAAAAACATGTAAAATCCAAATTTCTCAAAAACGGCTCAAACGATTTTTATTAAACTTTATTGGTTTGTAGAACTTTTGGTTTCAAACAAAATGACACCACCCGCATTTCTGAAAAAATTCGGGTTCAGAGGTTACAGGACTTAAAACATCCAAAATTCAGTTTTTTTGGGGATTTTTAATACAAAATCATAAGTGCTGCAAAAGATTACTATTCACCATTAAAAAGAGCTCAAAAAATAAATAAATTAGTATTTTGAATTACTATTCTACGATTGCTAGTTGCGGAGAAAATTGAAATTTTCATTTAGCGGTAAACACAGTACGTTGTCCAATGTTATTCTTATAGGGAATACATAAATTACTATTTCTCTCTTATTTACTGATCAATTTCATTAAAAATTGATATGCAGGTCAAGTTAGCATTGACCAATAGAGGATGTTCGAAATATGTTGCCATTTAACCCTGGGGGGGGACAAGGGGGCATTTCCCCTCTCAAAATCTCTTTGTGTAGCAACGGACTCTATAATGCTCCTAAAAAGGGATTTTGGTGAATATTTCTGAAAACGACTATTTTAGATAATTTTCAGTTCATTTAACTGTACTTCATATTCTATATTTAGTAAATAAAAAATCTTTTTTTTTATTAAGGTTGGGCTAAAAGGGAGAAAGTATGTGTCAGTTTCCTGATACCGTTTATTAATTCTTGAGACTATCATTCTGATGATAATAGGTCGGCCTCAAAGTTGGTTTTTTTCAACCATCAACCCTTGACATAAAAAATAGAAGACATAAAAACAGCTGATTTTAGTTTTGTAACGTTCTGAAAAGTGTAAACAAAAGTTACAAAAGTGTTAAATATTTCACTTCAACCCGTAATTAGTGGCCAACAAATAATTTTAAATTGGATAATAACGGATTAATATGGTTCACCGTTTTATCCAGATTAATATTTTATACAAATCTTACAATCAGTTAGGGGAAGTGGTGAAATATTCAACTCCAAAGTAGGGGTGTATAGCCGACACTGGCTCAGTGAGTAAACGAGGATGAGGTTCACTCCTCATGACGTCATCCCCCCGACCATGACCCTTGAACTATACCCCCCCCCCCGGTGACGTCATCTCACCGACCTAGGCCCTTAACCTTTAAACCCCCGTGACGTCATCCCCCTTTGACCCCTGAACTTTACACCTCCCGTGACGTCATCCCCACCTCGTGACGTCATCCCCGCCTTCCGTTATTTACTTCCCCCATTTGTCACGGGTACTTTCCATTGTTTACTTCATACCTCACACAACATGTTTGCTAAGGCCTACGTGACCGCCCGAGGCCATCCCATTACTGTGTGTGCTTATACGCCTGTTTGTTTCTTCTGCCTTCAGTTTAGTCGTCAGTTGAGAGTCGTAACGCCATGTCCTCAGACAGCAGCGACACCGAGTTGGTTGAGGTGAACATAGGAGGCAAGCAAGTTAAGATTAGGCGCGTCAAAAAAGCTTTGAGACCATGGGACTTTCAGTTTTAATGGAATAGGCGTGTTCGGCGTCTTGATAAAAGGTTTACCGAGAAATGTGTTCCTAGAATCCATGACGATCCGAGAAAATACGAGTACGACATGCTGTGTTGAGCGGAGCGGTATTCGAACCTAATACCTTTCCGCGCAACCTGTATGAGATGGATGTAGTTGTAGAAGGAAACAGGTATATGATGGAAGACTTTCCAATCGAGAAGGAGTACTGGGAAAGAATCCAGTATAAAAAATAATTTCTGTTAGTGGTGGATCTTTGGAATAGATACGGAGAAGGGCCTTCTACAACATTTTGATTGTAAAAAATAAAGGTAGTAAATAAAGATCAAAAAATTTAAAATTTTATAAAGAAATATAAATAATAAAATGACACTACATGACGGTTACGTCCCGGTGATCTCAACCTCTGACCTTACCCCCCTCCCATCCCAGCTGACCTTGACCTTGACCCCTGACCCCTGACTCCCCCACTTGCACCCCGAGGCTATTGCTTGTTTTCCTCTGGCTTCCCACGCGTAGACCAATACTATTTAATGAGTTGCGCTTAACGAGTGTCCTCAGTTCTTCTGTGAATGTGTTTCTGAGTGCTCTACGTGCACTCCTTCCTGCTGCTTTGTAATATTTTAACGTAAGTAGAAATGTCTTATTGAAATAAATGTTTCTTTTGCTTACTATTGTTTTTATTTTTGAAAACTCATTATTAAAGACAAATTTCAAAAATAAATTAGTACACGAGTGCTGAGTGTGTCATGGTTTTGACTCTTATTACACCTTCTTGAGTACCACTGAACGCGTTAACTGTGTTTCATTTTCCGGTGTTATGTGAATGGTGAAGTGTTTTTCTTGCAATAATTCCGCGTTTGTAATTG
>OY776116.1:119060916-119090916 GCA_963675035.1 Allygus modestus
AAAACGGTTGTTTTCGGCAAATAGAATGAAGTGGAATTGCCTATTTTGTTTAAACAATTTTTTTTGTAAAACGCAGACTTTTTCGGCCGATAAAATGCGGCCCTTAAATTTTTTGAGGTCAATGTTTTTGCCCTACAAATCGCAAAAGGGGTTTGTCGGTCAATTGCTTTTTTCGGGCGCTAAAACAAGGCTATATTGCTATTTCCGTGGATAATATGCGGCTCGCTTGCCACTTGAGGCCAATAAAACGTGGTCCATTCCATTATACTTAAAAAATGCACTCATTTTGGTGTTTTTGACCACCAAGTTGTGGCAAAATTTATGTTTTTACCGATAAAACACGGCCAAATATCTGATTTTGCCCGGTAAAATGCGTTTCAGACTTCGCTTTTGTATATAAAACACGACCCGGCTTTGTTTTTTACCGATAAAATGCGGTCCGATTGCCGTTTTTTAGCGATTAAGTACATTTCCGGCATTAAATAAGGTTGGTACTCAATTTTCAGCCAATAACAAACTTTGCGGTCGTATTTTGGCTAGCAATTTTGCTGTAAAATTGCCGATAACATTATCGATTTTGGTTGATAACACACACCCGATCGGTAAATTTTTCTAATAACACAGTTTGACCGTTTTCAGGCTAAAAAATGTGGTCCGATTGACGTTTTAGACGGCTAAATTAGAATATATTGCTATTTTAGGCCAATAATATGTATCTCGGGTGTCTTTTAAAATCGCCATATCTCGGCTGATAAAATTTGTTTCGATGTTAGTCTCGGTAAAATCTTTGTTTTCGGCGATAACATACTTTGATACTTCCACTGGCGGTTGGCCTTTGAATTGCGGTTTGAGTATAAACTATTGCGGTATTTTTGCCCGATAAACTACGTTCATTGGTCGTTTTTGGTCTAAAAGTTACGGCGACCATGAAATGCGGTCAAATTGTCATTTTTATCCGAAATAACAGGTACAATTTCTGATTTTGGTCCATGAATTCTATACAGTCGTCTTTTTAGGCCGATAACGCACAATTTGGTCAATAAAAGGCGTTCGGCTATTTTTTACGGCCAATAAAATTATTGATATGGAATTTTTAACAAATTTCAGGGGATGGAATCCCGGACCCCCCACCCCTGAGCCTGAAGAGTATTCCATACCCCCCAAAATCCCCGGCATTTCCCCCCCCAACGTGACTCCCTGGATCCGCCCCTGATAAATGGTAAAGACTTCTTGACATTTCTGGACCACAACTAATTTATGCTTATTGCTTATGAGGAATGAAGCAGGAAACAGTGAACAACAATGCGGACATAATTAAGGAACAGTGAATTTATTATCATCTGAGATTATTAAGATTTCATAAATTTTGGACTTTCATAAATCACAGTGATTTCACAACCACTTTAGACTCGGTACTTGCTTTGAAAAAAAAAACAGCATCCATTATTAAAATATGTTGCAACTACCAAAGTTTAAATTTATGGTTCGCAAAATATAAAAAAATATAAAAAATAAATTAAATTTATTGGGAAAACTCAAAAACAATTAATATAATCATTAATCAGATTTATAAGGCAAGGTCGAACATATTCTTTCTCAGTCTTCACCTGTTAATAACTAGCGTATAATAATATAACATTGTAATGTGAATGGGTCATGACATTCCTATGAAAATCGAAAGACGCTTGCGGCAGTTTCAGGCAGTACACCACGTCGGCGAGGCGCCTCGGCCGTTGGCGGTGGCGGGACGTGGTAACGGGCTTTGATCGGTGCTCTCAGCGGAGTGTGTGTGTTGGGGGTTGGGAGATGGGAGATTTAAGAGGGGTTAGCGGAGGGGCTGTTAGGATGGGCGCGCGGCCGAAGGGGGAGAGGGGAAGGGCAGCGACAGCAGCGCGGCAGCGTAGACGTTCCGAACTAGCTCCGCCGTCGCCTTGGACGTACAAGCAGACCGTGTACGCTTGTCCCATTACGATGGGTGATCTCCTAAGGAGTATGCTTAATCTATGGTTGAACACTGGTACACGGTGTAGATTGCGCGCTGGTACCCGGTGTAGGTTGCACACTATTAACATTTCCAGGATTTTGTTTACAAATCTTATAATGTCTGTTTATATGACTTTTAGTTATAAGCTTATTACAACAAGTACATTCCACTTTTTCAGCAGTAGATTTCCTACTCGGATTCTTCTTACACATTTCAACATGTTTAGTCATATTATTTTTAGTTATTAACTGACCACAGTAAGTACAAGGTTCTTTAAAATCATAAGAATTTTTATTCGGGTTATTTGGACAAATTTTAACATGTCTCACTATATCAGATTTATCAATAAATACAAGAAGTTTTTCGTTACCCATGTCACTATATAGTGAAACGCAAATTGAGCTTCCAATTAATAATTAGTAGTATTGAGAGAAATTTATTACAGACATGTTTAAATTTATTCTCGCTCCGCTTGTGAAACTTGGACTCTGCGCCGCACACGATAAGAATTAATTGTTTACTGTTTTTGTGAGAAGAATTTGCTGTTTGCCACTTATTTGTCGATTTTAACGAAATAAATAAATGAAATAAAATGTGCTTGTAATATTTTTTCTAAAATCACACTAATAAGTTATGTGGAGTGAAAAATTGTTAAAATATATATAGATAAACGTTTCTCAAGAAAATTAATATGAATTGTAACGATTATAAGTACTTTCTACTAACTGAGTACGCGTTACCCCCAACTAGAGGTACCCCAGAATCGGCTGGCTATGACTTAAAAAGTGCTTACGATTATGTAGTACTAAAAACGTGGTAAGCAGCTGATATTAACAGATTTATTTTTTCAATTTCAACAAGGTTGTTATGGAAGAATAGCACCCAGATCGGGATTAGCGCTTAAGCACTCAATTGATGTAGGTGCCTGTGTGATTGATTATGACTATACTGGAAAGGTAGGTGTGTTGTTGTTTAATCTATTGGACGATGATTTTGTGGTGAAAAGAGGTGATCGGATCGCTCAAATAATATTAACAGTTTTTAAAGACAATGTGTTAGTTGAAGGTGACAAAGATATGCGCCATACGGAACGTGGAAATAAAGGTTTTGGATCAACTGGTGTAAAAAGGAGAAAATGTGAATAAATAACTCAAATATAAAGATTTTTATTTAATTTTTACTGTTGAAGAAATCACATGTTGTATTAGTATTGTCTCAAATATCACCGCGACATTTACCTCCATCCGCGAGATAGCAGACGGCAGACAGACAAACATTGTGAGTCAGCTGTTGTTTATTGATTCATGACACAACAAATAGTATTTTTTAAACTAAATATCGCTTTTGCATTTATTTTTTTCTAATTTAAAGAATTTATTGTTATTGAAGAGGTGAAAACGTTCGTTTAGAAAATAAAGGATAGCTTAAGTGAGGTTTGGAGTCGTTTTTAGTGGCAAAACGGTGCTTTACTGAGGTTGACGAATTTAATCCAGGTCACGTGACCCGTCCTTTGCCCTTTAGGTTGCAAAATGCCCTCTTTACTTCTACAATGAGTATCATCCCTGAATGAGTATCAACACTAGACTGAATCGGTACGCTGTTTGGCGTTCGCTTTTATTCACCTGCTGAAGTCAACTGTTATGTTACGATGACGATTGATCTCGATAACGACGTCCAGTTCGGCGTACACTATTTAGTTGACGGTCTCGAGCAACGATTTGGCGAATCCGATTTCGATACGTAGATTACCGTTGTGCACGAGATTCCAGTGACTCGACTCAGCCGTGGACATTTCCGGTGTCAAGTCGAACGCCACAAGACAATTACCGTACGGATATTCACCTCTCTTGATCTCATTACCTGCGTCGGAGAACTGGATTCCGGTGCCGGTGAACAATGTGTAATAAGAGAGTAAATATGTCTCTCTATTCAATGTGTAATCGGGTTGTAATGGTTTGGACGGTACTTGTTCACCGTCCACGTACAATGCAAGAAATTCATATCGTAGTGTTGAATATCATAAAGATTCTTCTTGAATTCTCCGTTGAACGCAAGATTACTGACCAGTCCAATTATCACACGTTTTGGTAACTGACCGATAAATACGCTGTCTAAAGTCTTACTCCCTATACCGGAGTGTAGTGTGATGGATTTCACTTCTACATGTTTGATCGGATACTTGGCCGTATCGGTCTCAACTGTACACCAACAATACGCTCGGATTGATATTAAATCGACGTATGAAAAGATGAATCTCTTTAATTGTCACCTTGTATGAAGGTATCGTTTTTGACATGATACAAAAAGAGTTTCTGGATCTGATTAGTCGCAATCGCATTGAACAAGTGAACATTGAATAAAATGAATTTATTCTAATTGCACAGATCGATGTGCAAACGACCAACCATATCGCAAACATGGCTTTCATTCGTGTGATCGCAACGCTTATTCAATCCCTCGTTAAATTCGTCACAATCATCCATTTTTCCGGCCGCATCTTTAAAAAACAACTCGCTGGTCAGATGTGAATTTTTCACACTACATCCGTAGTTTAATAGGTTTCCCAAGTGGGCACGGTATGCGTACGTGTTGTTTTGTGGTGACACCAGTTTATGATTGAGATAGAGATCCACTTGACTGAATATCGAGTGGAGCCAATTGTTCACTGGGTCAACCTCTTTAGCAGGTTGCCCACCGTCCGCTTTAGTGTCGTCCTGTTTCACAATAGTGGTTTTCACGTGCAATAACATTTTTGTCAGGTCCGTGTACTCGTCACCGTGACCGGATATTACAAACTCTATTGGTGAATCGTCCGTCAGCGGTGAGACCGGTTTGTATTGAACCCATTTACCGCTGTCTATACTGGTCTGCGTAGGTGGTAACGAATACAAGACCAATTCAGTATCCACACATTCATACGATTTCTGATGAATAAACGATATTGTTATCGAATTAATTGAAAATATCTGTGGAGATATCGCTCAGAAAACAGACACCCGACCTAAATGCTTCTTTGCCTAACGCTGATGCGCCGGACTTTAGTAGCGGAGTAACTGCGCGAATAAGTCCACCCAGGAAACATCCAATACCATGACCTCGCTGATATACTGCACCTCTGAATACGGACGACACCCTATGTCCCGACTGTTTATGTCGGTAATACGCTAAATACGGTTCGTTATAATTCATCGTTTCTTAATCGATCACTCTGCGTAGGTGTAACTTCATGCACGCAGACCCGAAGTGGAATGGAAGCTTTTGACCGGTGTTGTCCCTTAAATCGATTTCCTTACTCTCGAAACTTCCTTTTATTACCGACACGTAATGTGGATCGGTGTAATAAACTATTTTCTAAAAACTGTACGTGTAACCTGTTAAATCTATATTGACTATTTTCAGTAATGGCGCTGTTGTATTGCCAACCAATTGCGGTTCAACCAAGTCACAATTTACGTACCTTTGTGACGGCAATCCTGCGTATATGTCAGCCGGTCTTTTCAGTTTTTCGTTATGATAAACATCCTTTTCTTCGTGATCGAATCCCAACTGTAACGATAGTTTAGTGGACATACTAACTGCCATCACTTCACTAGTATCGACCATTTCGCCACTGTCTACGTGTATATTGACCAAGTGAGTATCTTTGTTTTAACAATCTTGATACCGTAAAATGATATATGCTTGTGTTTATTGATCACAGTTATCAGGTCGTTGATATCGTGATAGCTGCCGAGATCTATTTTACATTCCAGTATCGATGTTACATCCACATCGATTACCATTCCTGCAAGGTTTTTAAAGTGTATGTATACGGCCGCATCCGTACCGACGCCGCGACGCCGGTCAGAAACGTACAGGAATTGTGCGCTTCTAGCAGAGCTACTTCCCATTGATTGTAAATTTATTCTCGTTGAAAGATGAGTTATATAATTGACCACTCTGTTATTCGGATAGAAGTCCATGGAAATTTTGCTGTACAATTTCAGATAAAACTGATTGCGTCTTGTGGACGACATTGTAATTTTTTCATTTCGCTTGCTGGTATCCACGAGTTAAATTCGTCTCCTTAACAGACCTACTTTACGAGGTTACGCTTACTGCACCCGCGACCTTTAGCCTCCATTATTTTATCCATCGTGTACAGACAATTGGAGTCCAAGCTGACATATTGTAATTCGTGCTCGTAGAAATAACCTTCCATAGTGGCACCGATTAAATCACGCAATATGTAAAACGGTAGAGGACGCGATCCGTATTTGTGATCCACTACGAATACTTCTTTACTCCAATTGGTCTCGTAACCTTTAGAGAACATGCCTGTCTTATTGGTTATGCGTACCGTGTCGCCCGGCTTCAAGAGTTCAAAATGATTTTCAGGTCCATGAATGCACTGTTATTCACTCTTGGAATTGTCGACATAATGATGATGGTGATGATGGTGATGGATGACTAGAGAGAGTACTAAAAATAAAAAGACACGTTCGCTCCACACAACGTTCTGAAAAAGACTGAGCAGATCTCCGGTGTGTCGCTCGTAGGGTGGGAAGTGAACACGTGACTTCCGAGAAGTGTTGACAATAGACCTGTCTAGAGTGTTCTTAATGGCGTCTCTGTCTTTTGTTTGTCTGCACCTGCGTGGCGTCACCCTCGGTTCTGGAAGCTTCGACTCCAATTCGACTGGAAGATGAAACTGCCACCTTCCTTCGTTTTCCACCATTTTGCGTTGTTTTGTAATCGAATTGAGGTTTACGCCACGTGACTAGTGGCATCATTGTCTGTGTTAAACCAGAGAGTCTTGGAACGCCTGTACACTAATCTACCCACATGTCTTCTATTCTTGTTACTAGATCGATAAGAATTATGTAAATCTCAACGTCTCTATTTTCATCTAAGTATATGCCACAACTGTGTATGAGATGACTCTTGTTGTGCAATTGAATTTTTAACAACTTATCACCGCAATTGTTGGGATCCTGCACTGTATATTGATACTTATCGTCTGTCCAAGTAACTGCCGGCACATCGTTTGTTGGTTTAAACACCCAACGTTTTTAGTACAAAATTCTGTTTGAACACTGGCATCTATAATTTTTTTATTATTATTGTTTAATTAGTATTAAATTATTATTATTTAATTATTACTTAATTATTATTTTTCCCTTCTTTTTCTCCAGTAATGATTGTTGTTGAACCGCTGCTGATGTTACTACTGCAGGTGTCGGTTCATCTGCCATCGCTGGTTGTGAAGACGGTAAAACGGGTGAAGCGTTATCGGTCTGACCCATAAATTCCAACTCCTGTAATAACGCAAGAATCGATTCGTCTACTTCTGCCAAAGTGGTCATTGTCACTCCGCACCCCTGTCCGATGCCACTGGTGGTGCGACAGTTGGGTACACAAACATTTGGGTAGTTGACCTGTATCCGTGCAAACGCGAATGACAAGGGTCGGACAAGGGGATATTTTAAATACCCCCGTAGCAGCAAACCTGCATACTCAGCGAATTTCCAATACATTTTTATGTATCTTAATATCACATAAAATCACATACCAAGTTTCATAGATATATATTCATAAATAAACGATTTATGACATTTTAATTATTCTCCATAAGAATAACATGGCGGCTGAGTATGCAGGTTTGCTGAAGCAAGTACCACAACAAATGGGGGTTTATACAAATATCAATATAACTCAACAAGGTAAACTCACATACCAAATTTTATTAATTTATGTTCATAACTAAGGGAGATAACACGTTACTTATTCTCCATAAAAATAACATGGGCGCTGAGTACGCAGGTTTGCTGCTACGGAAGTCTTTTGCAACAAAATATTTTGTTGAGCAAATATTAGGCTAATAGACCACAACCAGATGAAGCCTTATACCAAGTTTCATCATGATAAGTTGATAAATAAGCGAGATATACAATTGTTTTTATTCTCCATAAGAATAACATTGGACAGCGTACTGACAATAACTTTTATTTGACATTTATAAATATAACATTTATAAAATTAATATTTAACAATGTTTTTGTACACAATTTTCTCCATTTTCAATTTTTGTAAACAGGATTTTTCATGATAGATGCATATTTTACAGGCATTGTTAATACTGGTACTCTAAAACTAATATTCAGTATTTTTATGTAATGTAAAATGTGTTTTACATGGAATACAGCGATGTTATAATTTTTTGCGTTTTTAATTCCTTTTTATGGTGTTTATAAATTTTTTAGTACACTGTTAAAACACACACTGCTAAAACGTTTACAATCATGTGACCTTTCATATTTTTGCAAACTATAAGATTGACATTAATAGTTGGTAAGTTTTTAAATTTCATACTGCATAACTTTCCAAACTGTAGTTATGTGTCATTTGTATCTTCTACAGCTAACCAGCAATCAAGTACTTATATTATTGTTCAGTTGAAGTAGTCAAAAGAAATAATACAAATATTCACACCCTTAAGAGTGTTATTGATTTAGTCAGTCAATATTTTGCCAGTCTCTAAAAGAATTATTTAAATAACTACTATTGCATTCTTTGTGGTCGTTATGGTTTAACATGGGTACCTACTAACCAGATCCCTTTCCTTAAAGAGTGTAACCCCTCTTAATTACATGCGATTTTGACCATGTTTTAGGGCATTTAAAGCCCGGGTCACACTTGGCTGGTTACCAGCGCTAGTTACTAGCAGCTAGGAAAATCAAAATAAAGAAATAAATACAAATATTGCGAGCTACTAGCTGTACAAGCTATTGCCAACATTTATTTTACGTCTCTAATAAAACAAAAAATCACAATCACTGGAGTTGATTTGAAACAGCTGATATTTAACTACATTAAAAGTGCAAAAAACTGAATAAACTTGGCAATCATTCCAAGGAGGTCTATTGGTAATAGGCCTACTAGAGACAACACTCCTCAACAAAATTGCATGCCACCGCCATTTTTGGTGAGGAAAATTAACTAGTACGTATATGTGACGGTGTTGCTGTTTTGCCTGGCTTGAAAGGCTCAAATTGGTATTAAATTCCGCTAATCTCTTTTTCGAGAAGTATATGTGTTGCCTTTTGCATTATGTAAAATTATAAAATCCAACCTGCCGCCCAGCTCCAGACAACAAACCATGGTTAAAAGCCTAAATCAATTTTAACAAGCAACCTTCAGTAAAAACATTTTCTACCAAACAAACATGTTATTATTGGGTAATTGAGTTATTGACGAAGCAATCGAAGCAATAGTCTGTTAAAAATATTATTCATGCATAAAGGCTGTCCCACACTTCGCACGAATACGCCCGAAAATTCGGCCGAACTTCGAATGTTCGTGGGAGCTGCACAAACGTTTGAATATATACGGGAACATACGAGATGTAATATTCAGTGAACACTCGGGAGAATGTTCGGCCGAATGTTCAAGCCTGTTCACGATAAGTGTGGGAACGCCTTAATATTAAATGCCTTATAAATCTTATTCTAAAATCATACAACGATTATTAAATAAATTAAAATATACACAGTAAGAAGTATTTTTAAGAGCGTAGGTGAAAAATCAAATTTGGTGGCTTATCCAGAAAATTTAAAATATCCAAATGTATTAAAGCCACTAGCAAATCTAGTGGATAAGGTCTTAACTATAATCTCGAGTTTACAACACTGTTTAAGTGTTTATGATATACATAAGCTAAAACATCTGATAATTGTAAATTGTTCACTACTAGCAACCAGCTTAGTGTGACCACTCAAACCTCTCTGATATGCTAGAACTAGCAACATTTGTAGTGGTCAGACTAGCTTTTTCCTGCTTTTTACTAACATCTAACAACTAGCAGCTGGTAACAAGTGTAGTGTGACCCGGCCTTAAGGTGAGGAAGTTGTTTTAAGGTATGTTATTTCATTTGTTTTGGTAAATTATTTGTTAAAATTGACTAGTTATAGAAAACAATTGATGTCGACTTGGGATTTTAAATTAATGTTTTTTTTAATTGTTTATTTTTATAGGAAATTAAATGCCAAGGGCAGATGAGTAGGGTGGACAGATTCTGATTCTAGATTTAAATACCTTTGAGTTTTATAGGTATGAAAATACTCTGGGGTCTTGATACTATGTAACTGAGTTTAATACCATTTCAAAATTGTTTATAAGTTTTAACTTTTGGATTCATTTTTCTCTACAAGATGGGGCATAATTTATTTTTCCTACGTCTGCCAGAGAAAACGGTTGTTTTCGCACTCGATATAAGTCGCAAAGAGGCGATTCGCGTATTCATTTTACTTTGCGCACTTATTTTTACTTTGCGCACTCTCAATTTACTTTGCGTACTCCAGTGTTTCAACTTAAGAACACGAAAATAGTCAAAAACAGTATGCAGGTAACGTTGTTTATGCATGAATTATGTTGACAACACTGGATAATAAACATCTGACCTATTGTTGTTTTTCCCGGAAAACATAAATATAACGTGTATTTTGTTAAGTTTAAATAAAGTGTGTTTACATAAAAAAGTGTCCATAAATTGTGAGTAGGCCTTGTTATGTTACTATTACTTAAATCAAGTATAGTATATCGTTAATATCATTTTTAATAGTGGCAGCCTTCTTCTAAAAAACTGAATAAATATAATGGAAGCGCATTATTCTAACTATAGGAAATATATCATATAGGTTATTATAAATATTAAACATAACATACTGTATAATAAATATTTGGCAGACGTAGGAAATATTTAATTTGCAACTCGTGCGCAAGGTGACATTTCTGCACTCGTGAGAAACTATTCCGCACTCGTCTACGGCTCGTGCGTAAACATTTCTCTTGAGTGCAGCGAAGTGGCACCTGGTGCACTTGTTGCATAAATAACTATTGTTTGGTGGCTAATAAATCAAATAATTAATTTTGGTTATTAGTGGGATTGTGTTTTCTTAAGTCAAATCAATAAATGCAGTACAGGTTATTTTAAATACTGAGTGATTACATCATAAGGCTCAATATCTGTAAGATAACATTAAAATATCCTGGGCCATCTAGCTAATAAAGGAAAAGAGGGGATGTTACCATCGCCACAAGCTTTTGCCATTGGTTACAGCAATTTACGTTTGTATTTCCAAAATTGTATTACAGGAGATCTACACTAAAGGTACGTCTCTTCTAAAGCAAGTATTTTCGAGATACAGTTGTGGTCTGTTGGTTATCAAAGAGAGTTGTGAGTTGTTATTTCAACGTGCTCTTGAAGAGAAGTGTCAGTGTCAAAGGAATTAAAATTTATAATGTAAGCACAGTAATATGAATATTTTAATTTTAACCCGAATTATTACTCTAGTTCCCTAAAACTCGACAACCTCCAAACTTGACAAACTTTTAAGTCCACATTGTATCAGGTTTAAGAGTGTCTACTGTTTATACTAAAACGTGCGTCTAGGTGTGCAGATGTGCAAACAGGGTTTAGATTTTCGATTTAGACCTAAGGGCTCCGCCCTACGGGACTTCCAAGTCCCCATGTTATTCATATTGAGTAGAGTTTTATTTGTTTTATGACGCAGTACCTGTGGGGCCGAGCTTTGCTCGGGAAACCTAGTCAGTTTGTTTAAATGATTTGGAGTAGTATTTCACCACTTCCCCTAACTGATTATCGGATTTATTCATTTGCCACTTTTCTACATTTTAAGGCCACTCCAGGTGTTATTTATATCTCAATGACCCTTTGATTTATTTGTGATTTGAACACTCTATATATGCAATCTTCACTCAACAGTTTTAGTCACTGCTCTCAGGAAAATACATGTTAATCATAATTATAAACAACAGTGGTATTACTGTGACAGTTTCCTGGTTGATTTATGAACAGCTGATACAATTGTTTTGTTTTGATTTTAAACTCCATAGCCCAATGTTAATTTGGTATCTTTTAATTTTAATTTTGTTATTATTATTTGATTTTCCTGAGGATAAGACCTGTCTAGAACTTAATATTTTCCCAGATATTAGTTACTGTATTTCCAACATTTTTAAGACACCGTTGGTGCCGTTTTTTAAATCGGAGTTGCAAGAAAGCAAGGAATTACGCACGGGCGCAAGCAAGCAAACCTTACTCATGTTAGAGTGTAGGATAGGATGTGCTTATTATTAACTAGCTGTAAACCCGTCCTTCCTACGGGTTGTATATTTAGACCTAGATTAACTAAATCAAATAACAATCCACATTATTTTACAATATAAAAATTACATTTTACACGTTTAATGTACAATTAAATCAAAGTTAACAAAATATACTGGCAGATAGTTCGGATCATGTTGCTAAGTCGAGTAACTCTGTCGGGTAGTAAACGGCGTGTGGTTTCTGACTCCAAATCGGTACACGTAACACTTTTGATACGCTTTTAGAAATAAAAAAAACCCAAGTACAAAAAAAATAAAAATTTTTGGGTGGGGGAGGGGAGCATCAATATAAAACCGGCGGGGGGGAGCAAAATGTAAAAATTGGAGGGTGGGCAAAAATACAAATCGGGGTGAGGGGGGAGAGTAAAAATATAAAATGGAGTGAGGACATAAAATAAAATCGAAGAGGGGGGGGGAGCAAAATATATAATTGGGGCAGATCAAAAATATAAAATCGGGGGGGCAAAAAATATAAAATTAGGGGGGCAAAAATATAAAATGGGGGGGGTAAAAACCGGAGAGGGAGCAAAGATATAAGATCAAGGGGGGGGCAAAAATATAAAATGAAGGGGGACAACATAAAATAAAAATATGAAATCAAATAGGGGGGAGCAAAATATAAAATTGGGGGTTGGGCAAAAATAAAAATGGGGGAGAAAAAATTTAAAATCGAGGGGGCAAAAAAATATAAAATCGGGGAGGGGGCAAAAATATCTAAAATCACGAGAGCGGCAAAAATATAAAATGGGGGTCATAAAATAAAAATAAAAAAACGAATGGAGGGGGGCAAAAAATATAAAATCGGGGGGCAAAAATATAAAATGAGGGGGGCAAAAATAAAAACTGGAGGGGGCAAAAATATAAAATCCGGGAGAGCAAAAATAAAAAATGGAAGGGGGACAACATAAAATAAAAATATGAAATCAAAAATGGGGGGGAGGAGCAAAAGATAAAATTGGGGTGGGGCAAAAATAAAAATGGGGGTAGGAACAATATAAAATCGTGGAGGGCAAAAAAAATATAAAATTTGGGTGGGGGGCAAAAATATAAAATGGGGGGGACATAAAATAAAAATATAAATTCGAAGTGGGGGAGGGCAAAAGTATCTAAAATTGGGAGGGGGCAAAAATATAAAATGGGGGGACATAAAATAAAAATATAAACTCGAAGTGGGGGGCAAAAATTAAAATGGGTGAGAGAGAATATAAAATTGGGGGGAATATAAAATCGGGGAGGGTGGCAAAAATATAAAATGGGGGGGACATAAAATAAAAATGTAAACTCGAAGTGGACGGGGTCAAAAATATCTAAAATCTGGAGGGGGCAAAAATATAAAATGGGGGTCATAAAATAAAAATATAAAATCGAAGAGGAGAAGGGCAATAATATCTAAAATCGAAGAGGGGGGACAAAAAATTTGAAATCGGGGGGGGCAAAATTTTAAAATTGGGGGGCATAAAATAAAAATAAAAAATTGAAGAGGGGGGAGCAACATATAAAATCGGGGGTGAGGCAAAAAGAAAAATCGGGGGGGAGCAAAAATATATAATCGGGGGGGGGGCGTGGGGGGTACAGGAAGTATCGGTAAAAATTGTTTTTTGTTCAAATAAGAATAGACCACAACCAGATGAAGTCATACCCGATATTCGCACAGGGGCTTTCTCTACCCGTTCTTTAGTCAATGCAATTTGCACTTTAGTTAGCTTGAAACAGCTGTTCTTGCTTCTGCTCTAAGCTCTAAGCTGTCAAATGGAAGTATCCAGAGCTGTTTGCATTACAATTTCTGAATGTTTACTTTATTCTGAAATGTAAACATTGAAAATTAGAACGTTCAAGGGGCGTAGCCCGAGGGGATTTTAAGGAAGTGAATACGCCTATGTGTTGCATAGGTTCAAGATTTACCTATATGTAAAGTTTCAGCCCAGTCGGTTCAGTAGTTTTTGCGTTCACCCGGAACATCAGACAGACAGAACGACAGATAGACAGACAGAAACCACCTCTTCTTCATAATATTATAGAATAGATTTAATTAAATTAAATAAACAGCTGTTATAAGGATTACTCGCTTTGCTCGCTGGGGGCTCCGCCCCCAGACCCCCGCTTGGGGTCGCTCCAGTTGTTATTATTGGTCAATGACCTTTCAAGTATTTTTTATATACAGTAGTATACTTTTTAGATTCACTATGGTTAAATCCACTCTAGATGTTTTCATTTTTCAATAGTTCAATAATTTGTTTATACTCTACCATGTGAAAGTTGCTTTGACAGTTTACTGGATATTTGTTTACAGCTATTACGATTTATTTTGTTTTTATTTGAAACTCCATAAGACCAATGTTAAAATATCCAATTTTCAAGATCAAAATTAGTGGTTTTAAAATTAAAAATTGTATATTTTGGCAATTTTACGGGGGTTTCAAGGTACAAGCTACCTGCATGCCAAATATCACGTTTCTAGTTCGTCTGGAAGTGGTCTAGAATTCCTATGTCTGGGTGTGTTAACACATGCGGCTGTATATATATTAGACTCGCTTTGCTCGCTGGAGGCTCCGCCCCCAGACCCCCCCTTAGGGTCGCTCCAGTTGTTATTATTGGTCAATGACCCTTCAAGTATTTTTTATATAGTATACTATTTTGATTCATTTGGGAAATAGCCAATCTAGATGGCATATTTTTTCACTGGACCTATCATTTGTTTATACTTTACCATGTGAAAGTTACATTGACAGTTTAATGGATAATGTTTTACAGATGTTATGATTTCTTTTGTTTTTATTTGAAACCCCATAAGCCCGATGTTAAAATTTCCAATTTTCAACATAAAAATTAGTGGTTTTAAAATTTAAAACTGTAACTTTTGGCAATTTTCCTCGGGGTTTCTAGGTACAAGCTACCTGCATGCCAAATTTTAAGTTTCTAGATCGTCTGGAAGTGGTCTATACAGTTCACAGCGAAAAAAAAAAAAAAACGAATAAAAATCATGTAAATAAAATTTAGAATCTGGCTAGAAAAATATTCAATTTTCAATGTTTGGCAAAATGTCTTGAAAAAGTCTTGCTTTTAATCGTCTATCTTGTAGCGGCAGTCCAATTCCAAAATGTTCTGCTCCAGGTACAAATATTAACCTATGAGAAAACTTCAGTGTCGTTTTTCTGATGTATTCACTGATTGTTTCTATTCCAAGTTCCCTATGTATTTGCGAATTTCGTACGTACCATGGTGAGTTCACAGCAATTCTTAAGACCTTGTTTTGAAAGATTTGAATTTTCGAAAGCTTTTTACATGAAATTGAAAGCCCCCACACTTGACAGGCATACAGAACAAGAGGTCGGAGAATAGTTTTATAAATGAGAATAGTGTATGAAGACTTTAGAGTCGACTTTCTATTGACAATAGGAAATAGGATGGACAGTCGAGAGTACGCTTGATTTAATTTTGAATTTACATGTAAATTGAAATTTAACTTTTTGTCTAATAACACACCTGAATACTTAACTGCTTGATCTGGTGGATTCCAATTGATATTTGAATTGTTAATGACGATTTCAGGGGGAATTTGCGGTCTTCTTAAGGTGAATATCTTAGCTTCCGATTTATTTGGATTTAAGCATAAATTCCATTTGTTGAACCATTGCACCACTTCATCAGCCGCATTTTTAATTTGTTGGTAAGCTTGCAGAATTTCGGTGCTTTGAGTGATGATTGTGGTGTCGTCTGCATATAGCGCTAAAGTGGAATCTTGCGGAATTGGAATGTCATACATGAAAATATTTAAAAGTAAAGGTCCCAAAATTGACCCTTGTGGTACCCCAGCAGAAATTGGGCGATAGTTAGAAGTAGAAGAATTTATTTTTACACAGAAGTGTCTGTTACATAGAAAGGATTTTACTATTTTTTTCAGGTAAAGTGGAAATCCAAGAAGTTCAATTTTGTGAAGAAGGCCCTCATGCCACACCTTATCAAAAGCCTGTGAAACGTCAAGAAATATCGCAGCTGAGTGTTCCTTCCGCTCAAATCCTTTCACAATCGTTTCAACTATCCACTGAACTTGGTGAGTGGTGGAATGTTTGGGTCGAAATCCGAACTGGTGTGGTGGAATTGCGCTCGATTCTTCAAGAAAATAGTTTATCCTTCTCTGGATAATCTTCTCCAGCAATTTCGATAGACATGACAAAAGACTTATTGGTCTGTAGCTGGAAGTAGAGAATTTGGGCTTATTGGGTTTGTGGAAAACTATAATTTCGGCCTTTTTCCACGTGTCAGGGAAGAAGCTTTGATAAATACATGCATTAAAAATCGAAGTTAAAACTGACACTGCTTTTTTGGTGAGATTTTTAAGAACAATGTTTGGAATAAGGTCGGGTCCAGGTGTTTTACGTAAAGGAAGTTTCTTGATCAGTTGCTTTATTTCTACTGGTGAAACAAATTTTATGGGAAGCTCTACTGTTGATGATGCATTTGTCATGGTACTGTTGACAAGACCAGCAGTATGTTCATCGGTCACATTGTTCGGTGAGAACGCCTCCTCGAAGAAGTCAGCAAGAATGATACATTTATCAAGATCACTTTCATATACATTATCTTCGTGCCTGAGAGGCGGAATTACAGTTGGGGTGCGTAAAATCCGTTTGGTTGCTTTCCAGAGGCTGGAATCATTTGGATTTATGTCACTGACGTAAGTTTTATAACACATAATTTTATATTCTTCGATTTACAGCCTTACTTGACGTATAAGCTGGTTCAGTCTCCGCCGCATGTGAGGTTGCCTGTGTCTAATCCACTGACGTCGAGCTTCATGTTTAGCTTTTAGTAAATTAATGATTCTTAAAGGTGGAGTGAGAAAGCTATTGGTCTTATTTTTTAAAAAGTTGCAAGTTTGATAGCTTTTTGAAGACACCCAGTGAAATGTTCAATAGCCTTGTTAAAATAGCGTTTGCATTTAAAAAAATATTTGTAGTAACTTTTTTAACCAGTTAAGACAACCCCTTTCCACTAACACCTTGTCAATTAGTTAGGCTAAAATTTAGCGTAATTTTATTTATAATCCATGGTTAGGGCCTACTTGGTTATTACAAAAATAACAATCTGTAATGGGCCTAAAATATTCTGACGACGGGCCTGCATAAAACTTGCACAACCTGGCTTGGTTGCAAAGAAGATACCTCGTCTATCACAGAGTGACGAGGGCCGGCAGACAGATGTGGGGTAATAAGAGAGAGAGAGATGTGTGAGAGATAAATATGATGCGCGGGTGCCTGCGGTATTCCTTTAGTGCGAATCGGGGCGCTATGGGTAGCTCAGGGGCACGTATTAAAACTAAAATTCAGGTCAGAGAGAAGCGGAAACCATTCGACCGTGTTAATAAGTCTCCCCCTCGTGTCTATTGTGTGAGCTTGGGGTCGGTCACACAGGTGGCGGCCTGGTCAGTGAGTCACACTCCTGCTCTAGTACCATAATGCAAACTTCTTTGGAAACAAGAAAATATAAAAAATAAATCACATAACATTGTGTATAGCGATCGTCTGTTTATTTTGATACCAAATTTAAAGTAAATCGGGAATTGTTGACTAACTAAGGCCGAATTTCACCAAACTTTTAACGCGGCGTTAAAGCCCGGTTAAAACAGTTTTAATGCTAGTTCAGTATCAACTGTCTCTTTCGGATTTCACCACACACCGACGCTAACGTCGCGTTAATAACTAACTGACTCTAAAACTGGCGTTTGAATGCGTCAATTATTATAAATCTTATTTGTTTATTTATTTCAGACTGAAATAATTGTTTAGTTGAATCATAACCTCACTTACATTTTAAACAAAAACGAACTTTGAAACTATTGTACAAAATGCAACCAACGGGGTTAATATATCTAGAGGTCTCGTCTGAGATAAAAAGTCTGGATATTTATTTAATTACGAATTATTAGTCATGCAAAAAGGAAAAAAAATTAAACAATCGAACACATAATTAAAAAAAGTAACAGCAGTAAAGTAGACTTTGAAAAACGATCGGAATTTCATAAAGTTAAATAATTTCAACACTCAAAAGTAAATAACTTAAATATTGACATTAACTTAAAATATCAATGTAAACCTGGGAAGAAATAAAACACGTTTCTTTTCACTGTTAGGTTTTGTTTTTTGTATGCAGTTTAAGTTAATAATGAGAATAAATCAAAACGATATATTAGTTTCATTAAATAACAGCTGATAAAAATATGCAAGCGTTTAAACAATGTAATTTTACCAACGGTGAGAAAAATATGGTACTCGTACGATAAATATCGTGTTTCCAGCAACACTGCAGATTGGATTGGTGATCACGTGACCTTCCACCTGTTTTTACGAGGTCTCTTCCGGTAAAGCAGAAAACCTTAAATAGATCGACTCAGCACACCTTGTCTGAAAGCTCTACAAACCTTGGCAAAGCTCAGCCCCAGGTAGTACTTAAACCATATGAGTAAAACTTTGGGAGTTCGCTGAAAGATTTTTAACAGCTGTTATGCCACTTTTGCTTTTATTTTAATCTCCAAAAGCCTAATGTGAATTTTTTAATTTTCCATTGTGGCTTTTTGTATTATTTTATTTTTTTTTGGGATGGGACATGTCTAGAACTTATTTTTATCCCAGATATAAGGTTTTACAACACAAGTAGTTGGAAGGACGCATTAGTTATTTTTCAAGAAAATCATTGGAGCCGTTTTTGAGATCAGAGTTGCAAGCGAGCATGCAAACCTTACTCATATTATAGTGTAGGATAGGATTGAGTCAAAATAATTCAGCATTTGTATTGATTGACTATAAAATATTCTTACTCTTAGGCACATAGAGTGTACACGAGACAGGGACAATGATTCTGGATTTTAGCATGTTTGAACTTCTGCATACAGACGGCCAGGGCTGAATTTAGGGTCTGTACAGGCCCTGGTCTACACCCTAAATGCAATTGCGGGCCCTTACCAGCCCGGCCAACTTTCCTGTTTGATTTATATAATGTAACCTACGCTTATATCAGGCTCTACAGATGGCGTTGTGCAATTACTTAAATTTCAAATTGCCAAAATCTGTGTTGCTGCCTAGTGTATCTTAATGTCGTCGTGGCAAGAATCTAGATATTATTAAGGGATTGTCATTATCTAAATGCATAAAACAAAGTCTGGATTGTATGTTAGTTATTTAGTTTCATCAAAAAGCTGTTATAATGATGATATCCAAACATACTTGAAAAGCATATAAACATATGTTTATTATAGAAATAATAAATCTATTTGAATGGCAACTCCTTTTCAATACCGAAGCAAGCTCTACATAAAAATAGGCAAGTGAACGTAGCTAACGAGCTCATCTTGAAAAATAACGAGAATCTTTGATACAAATTCAGTGACATTAGGACAGAATAATATCTGTCTGACCAGCTAGTAGTACTCAACCCGAACGCTAACCCGAACGCCCGAACGCTTACCCAAGGATCATCTTTCCTCCATAAATTTAACAAGGCAACTTTTAAAGCCAGTGAGACGGAGCTCTAAGGTCGGGGTTAAAAAAAATAACAACAATTTTTTGTATGATTGAAAATTTTCTAAAATTACTAAAAAAGGCGTAAATAATAACATAGAAAATGTTCCTGTGCGGTGGAGGTCTAAGGTTGAGTAGGGCGGCGTATCAAACATGGGGACATCTTTCAGGAGAAGCTGCTTTAACAAAATAAATCCAACGAATCATATGTTAAAATTAAACGTTGGGAGGGATAGTAAAGGCAGAGCCCTGAGGTAATAACAAAGAGGTATCCATAATATTTTGGTACCCAACAACGTAGTATATAGGTCTAGAGCAGTTTTGAGGAGCCGCTTTCGAAATCTTTGGAATTTTTATTTGGTGGTTTATATTAGGTTTCTAATCAAATATACCACCTGATTTTTTAGAAAAAGTCGAGTTCAGAAATTACAGGACTTAAGAGATCCCAAACTTAAGTTTTTTTTACCTTTCTTAGTACCATAAACTTTAAATATTTTTAGCAGGTTTCAACAGTTTTTAACTCATTGCCACAAAAAGCTCTAAAAGATGAAAAATTATTACTCCAATCCACACACGATTAAATTAGTATTTCGTTAGTAGGCTATTCGACTAATGGTTCGATTTCCATTCAGCAGTAAACTAAGTATATTGTCCGATGTTATTCTTAAAAGAAATAAAAAACATATATCTCTTGTATACTGATTAATTTGATTAAAACATGGTGTGTTAGCATTGACCACTAGAGAATATTCGTCCTAGGACAACCTTAAAACTGGTCTATACTACTTTGGATGCTGACATTGGGTACAGCCAATTAAATTGTCATTACATATGAAGTTTTTTGGCTGTCTATTATGACAAACTTCCCTTTCACCTTTGATCCCTCCACTTGCAGCGGCTCGGGGCGGAAACTCAGGAGTTGGTCCCCAACCTGAGAATGTATGTTCTCTGGCTGTTGTACATGGATACCCCATCCGTTTAGTTGGCCAGTTGGAGGGCAGAGCGGGTCCACCTGTTTGAGCCTGATCACAGCTGTCACAGGGGCACGGGAGTTGGTACTCTGAAGGTCCTATTTTGCTGCCTGTCCCATCCCACCCTTTCCTTTCCTGCTATATCCTAACCTCCCGGTAACCTGCGCAAAATTCCCGCTTGTGGAAAACGTGCCTATAGCAGCTATGCTGGGGTTTCCTAATCCAGCAACAATCAATAGAGAATATGCGGAATACGTTTCCATCTATTCCTGGAGGGTGATGTAGAGCAATTAACCTCTTAAAACCACAGTGTGTACCTAACAAATTAGATTAAACTGATTGCGTTTATTTGGTCACAGGTCCTAGCTATGGCCATCAGGCCTGATCACGCTTTTTTATGACTCGGCCAATGACTTTAATATATTTTTGGCACCGGATGGTTTCCGACGAGTTTTAAATATATCACCTGAGGGAAAAGTTGCCAATTATTATTAGACCTATTAATTTCCAGCTCCAAAATCAGGGGGTTGAACATACAGAAATATACTTGTTTTAAACCCATTTAATGTAAAAAAGGTATTCAATGATTTATTTATATAACAGTATCTTATAAAATTCATACCTTAAATTTTAAAATGTTTACATCATTAATATATGTTGGTTTGAATTTAAATACACAAGCTACTGAAATCGCAGCACAAGAGGTTTAAAAGCAAAATCCAACATCTACATTAATGACAATTTTTCAGGAGGGCAATCTGTCTACATCGTAATTAGTTGAACAGTGTAGACGGTCGGGATTATGGAGTTTTGGACATCTTGATTGTTTATGAAAATCAATATTAACCACAGAAAATGCAAACAAATATAAACTGTAACCAGACTATTTTACTGACCGGTAGATTACAAAACTTGAATCCCATGTCATTAGGTGACAGTGAGGCTTATTTGGTACATTACATCTAATAAAGATAGTTTGCACGTGTATGATCGTTTAGTAAGTCTGCCATCAAGTAATTTGTTCACAATGTAAAGAAATGCTATAGGTCAAGAACACTCTTGATTATCAATCACAGTCAGTCATGTTACGGAGTTATACTATCCCAGTAATTCAAAAATTCCAAAACCTATTGTATTATCATCACTAGTCCAAACACTTAGCTTTTACATCGAAGTTTTCCAGTAAAATATAAACTGATAATAAATCTAAATAGATACAAGCATTGTTTTAAACACGACAAAACATCATTAATTTACATAACACTCACATTTTAAACTATTTCAAAATAAAAAAATTGATGGAACAAAACATAACCAACTCTATAGTTGAAATATGTTTACATTTCAGTGATTTATAAACAAATTTGCAGTGTTTCCACTCTACGGTAAAAATATCCCACGCACTGATACAAAAAGTCCCACTTTATCCCAGACTCACCCTGATAGTATCCCTCGTCATATCCCACACTTTCCCACTGATTTGTTAAACAATTAATGTCAATTTCAACACAATTAATGTTAATTATTATATAATAATTGAATAATGCATTAGTAAAATATTTATACCGTTGGATAGAGCTTATTTAGATCTACTAATTACCTATAGGTATTTTACATTTTGGTACCTCAAAGGATTTTGAGCAATGCGACATACGCTAAATGATACGGTGAATTAACTAAATTAAATAATTTATTTACGTGAGAGGTAATAATATTTTTAATGGTAGTACTAAAGAGTACGACATAGGTACTAAATAATGGCAAATAGGTTGCTTGTTAATTACAACATGGCTCGGCCAGCGACATTGACGTGATTCAGTGTTCATTCTGAGACGTTTATAAAATCATAATAGGTGCGGACAGCGAGGTTAGAAAATGGGAAACCCCGCAACTGCCAGTACGGCGAGAAAAATCCACTAGAAGAGCTACTGCTAAGGTGGTCTGGTCTAAGTTGTAAGCAAACTAGTAGACGTAATGCCGATTTCCAAAAAATCCCACTTTATCCCACAATACCATTTTATCCCACAAGCAGTAAAAAAAACCCATATATGGGATAAAAATCCCTCAAGTGAAACACAGCTAAATCCCAGCTGACATTTTAAAGACAACAACCATAGTCAATAGGCTACGAAAACCAATTCAACTACTGAATATCAAAAATTAAAATTAGTTTTAATAATTATTAATAATCCAAAATAAAATACAAATGCTGTGTTAAAACATCCCTTTGGTATCCCAAATGACTCCTTCAAAATTTCATTAAGAAATGTTATATAGTTATTTAGTATTTTGATAACACACCCACTCACGGCAACTGAAAGTTCTTCGTCAATACAGTGATTCACTTCGTTCATCAATTACTAGTTTACTAGTTTTGTAGACTTATTCCGGCAAATTATACAGATATAAGTAAAGCTGCTAACAGTTATTATACCCACATTTTGAATGTACTTCAATCAATGTCAGTCTTATAGTAAAACATTCTAAACTAAAGGAAAATGTTGTAATCTCTAACAGAGATCTGGGCAGAAAGGAGCAAAATATGTCTACTAGAACTCAGGTGACCATATTTTTTTTGTTTCACCAAAGGCTTAATCTACTAGAGAAATCGAGTTGAAATCTTCTAGAACAGCTAAATCCCAAAAAGAACACGCAGGACTACTCCCTGTTAGTCTTATGGATATTTATATTTATTGGGGTCTGATGGTTATTGGAACAGATATTCATTATTCGAGAAGGTTTAAAATGTTCACTACAAAATGCAGCCCACAGAACAGTTGCAAACCCCCCACTCTGCAGCTGCAGCTAGTATTATATAATGATTGACAACATGTTTATAACAAATAATTTTTATTTCTCTTAAGTAACTTACTCATTGAAAGACAGCAAGGAGAATTATTAACATCTCTCGTAATGGTATTAAATACAAAGTGTAATTTATGTATATCTAGCATAATATTAGTAGGATTTACTAGGTCCCTACTTTTTATTTCCATTATACAGAAGTGATATTTAAACAAATACCGACAAATACTAAAACAAAATATATTTAAAAACAAAGAACTTTACTAATATACAGGTTTTTTCCGGCTGCAGCATTTCTTTACCCTTTCTCCTACGAATAATACAAAATTAAAGCTATCAGAATATCTAGGCTTATAAGCTTTGGCGATCCTTAAGTAATATAGAAACAATAATAAGAATAATGCACATACAAAGAACATCACAAAGCTTCTGAATATAATAAAAACGAGCACATTTTTATTTTCTAATAGAGTAATAGTCACAAACGATGTCATTTTTTTAGGTAAAGTCAGCTCCTTCATCCTGAAGTATTCTTGGCAATTGAGTAGATATTGCAGTCTCATACAAACTAAAACCAGTAAAAGGAATCCTAAGACCAGCCACAGTATCAATGTAAACGAAATTATCAATGTGTAGTAAACATTCAAAAATCTCCTTCCTCCACGTAGCAACATAATAGAACGAGCGATTGCGAAGCATAACAACACAGACAGCACGCTCTGAAGTAAACTGAATGTGCTTCTAAATTTGTCAAAGTCAAAAAAGTTATCTTCCGCATTTTTCATGTAAATTTCAGAATATTTGATGGACGTGCGGTGGTGGACACACCAAATGATTATTGCCAGATATAACAGGAACACGATGATTACTCGAGTTACGTTGGTTAGGGTCTTAAGGTAGTCCATAAGTCCCATACGGTTTATGAGGTAGCCGCTACGACATATGTAGTAGATCGCGTACAGGAAGAATAACACTTCCCATACTCCTAGCAGGACGACTCTTGAAACTGGAATTACCTGAAACAAAACTATTATTATTTAAAATTAACTTTTAAATAATTATTCACTATATCAATGAAATTTTATGTTCAAAAAGGCTCATTGCCATGAAGGCCACTAAATTTTCTCTTTAAAAATAGCACAGGGAGGCCGAGCTTTGCTGGGAGAATGTCGTTCAGTGTGTTTAGTAGACTTGGAGAAATTTTTCACCATGCCCTCTCTCATTTCAATCAGGTTTCCTTTACTCAATTACCTACTTGTTACTTGAATAATTCGTCCAAAGTCTATGAATGCCAAGTCAGCAAATATTGGACAAGGTAAAAAAGGCCATAATCCAATATTGTTAAGAACAGCCAAGCTACTTTATATGTTATAACATAATAAAACTAACCATATTGTACAAGAGAGACTAGATCAATTACCTGTTGATACCATATTTGAGTTTTCTCTATTTTTTTGTAATTTTTTCCGCAATATTTTTCACTCCCCAATATTTAGGCTTCTGTTTGGATAAAGTTAAGAAGTGTTGGTTTGAGTGAATCTTTTCTGGTGTTATACTTATGATTGATAAAATTGGCTAAATGTTCTGAGTTTTGATGTACATTATTGCTTCAAAAATAAAAAGAGTGGGGACAGTTAAAAACCAAGCTTAATGAAATCTTCTATACAGCTGATTTGTGGTGGTAAACCTAGAATGGCTTATGCTGCAATTTTTGTGACTCAAAAAATCTTATCTAAATCGCCTTTTACTAATTTTACCCCTCCCCCCCAAATTGAAATACCATACACAAATTACGCTATAGTTGATATAGATGAGACAGGAGAAGTCCCAGTATGGATCTCTGTAGAACCCCATCGTTGATTTATTGAGCATCGAAGTGCCTTTGCGGGTTTTTAATTTTGTGCTGACTTATTGCTGTTATATGAAACGGTCAGTCATGTACAAAGTTAGCCAGTTGAAGGATATTTCAGAAATGCTAATTCAAGCCAGTTTTTCCATCAGGACGAAATCAGGAATCAGGACCCAGTCGAAAGCCTTCAAGCTGTCATTAGAGCAACCCACTGCTGTCATTTACTTCAGCCCCTGCTGCATTGAAGTTGTAATTTAACAAAAACAATGACTGCCAATTTTGTTGATCAATTTTCCTTAAACCATACTGTCAGTCACAGACAATATTGTTATTTACTAAATAATCAGTTAGCTGTTCAGAAAAAAACTGTTTCTATTAATTTTGAAACTGCAGGTAGGAGTGAGATTGGATTGAATGTTGGGGTCTGTCCTCTCCAATTTTAATACAAACGGTTTACCTCGACAAATTTACAGGTTTTGGCATAAATGTCTAAAGTCAATGATAAATTTATCATATTAGTCCGGCATCTATAGGGGGTTGAGTATGCACTGAAAGTGGAACACATTTTGACTTTTGATTGTTGTTGGAGATTGTTGACCTTGGAGATGACCAAAACCGATGTTGTCGCCCTCCCAGCAGGTGAACAACATGTAGGTTATGGGGGGAAGTAGCGCGCGGGTGCGTTCTATAAACACGCTCAAATATCGTAAACGAGACATGATAAAAACATGCTCTAAACGACAATTTTATACACACATTACGTTCTTCAAAAAATTGCATTAGCGAAAACCCCGTAACTGTAATATAAATTAAGTAATTAAACATTTTGTTTTAAAAAATGTAATTTAAACTCAAATAATGTAAAACTACTAAAAAAACACTTTAATTTCAGTTAAAAACTGTCCGTAATTACCTTAAGAGGAGCTGCAAGTAGGGCTAGAAAATATATATTTTATAATATAATGTAACTGCAATATCCATATAACAAAAATCAAATTACCTCTGCTATTTAAACTATAACCAACGTGCACATCATCATATATATTCCAAAAGATTTCAAGACTTTGTCGAATCTGTCAGACCATTCTACTAGGCCGATGTTCATGATTCTTTTCGTGATTGATAGGTTATTATGTCTATATATGTCAACACACGTCCTAACTATTTTTTATTTATATTTATCAACAACATGCCAAAGCATGAATTTTTAAGTTGATACAATTAATTTCTTATTAACTATAAAATATACTTAATTAGGATTAAATTTACACTAACATATCTGCAATGGGCTTTACCCCAGTTGTCTTAAAGTTCCCATGTTAATCTTACGAAGTAAGTTTGTTTACATCATACGATTACTTAAAACTTGTGTTTACAGTATTAGCCAAGAGAGTTCATATGGTTCGCCAAAGAATAATGCAGCACATTTGCGAACCAAACCAAACCATTTGCGAGATGACATTATTATATGCACATTTGCACATAATACAAATACTTCATTTGTGGGTATTTATATAGTCAAGAATGTACAAGTAATCCAGTTATTATCGTATGATGAAATGATGGTTGAGAATCTGCTCAATGAGCTAAGAAGGCTTCCTACGTGTATTCCAATAAGAACATTTTATGTTTTGCTATTAACTTTATGGCTCTTTCAACAACTTCTAACCGAATGACATTTAAAGCTTTCCTAAAACACATGCATGGTCATCAAATTCATTACGTTCGTAATAAACCTTTCTACAAAGTATGGCATTTTATTTTACGTGCCTAATATGTTTCTGGATTCCCTCTTCAAACTTCATTAAATGTGTTTTCATATAATCTTTGGCGTTTCTTGATGTAGGGTTTCCGTATGTGTTTTTGTACGTGTGCGTATAAGAGTAGGTGTGTATTTGTATGAAGCTTATGATTTAAAACCTGACAACGTTTAGCACTCTGGTATTATTTCGTAAAGTCCTACATTGATCCCAAAAACGGGCGAAACTTTGATAGGAGATCACAAAAGAAGCGCCAAAGGCAAAATAAGTCTTTTGGTTACAAATTTTATAAATAAAAATATTTTTAAAATGGTACGGTTTTATTGCTTTGACAAAATTCTGGGGTAGATTTTACAAGTTTTGTTGTTATATTTTATTTAAGGGATTCGTATTTCTATAGTTAGTTTTTGGAATATTGAGGCCATCATTGCTCTGCGCTTTGCGTTCACTAAATATTTATATATTTGAGAGAATTTCCGCTAGCAAATAGTTTGTTAGATTTGATCGTAACAAATATGCATTATTTTAACTTAATTGGCCTTTACTCAAGGTGCAACATTGACTGATGCTACAGAGCAGCGCGGATTCTCTAGTTATACCTGAAAAGAACTAAATAAATATAAATAGCTTCTTCCCTATAGGGGAAATTCGCTAAAAGGTATTTTCGAATTTTATTAGTTACTCTTTATTAAATCAGTGGAATTCCTTCTTGTGAGAATAAATTCTTCAGCCTTGACTTTATCACTTGATTGTCTTTGAAAGTATCATATAGCCTACTACTATATACAATTAACTGAAATGAACGAAAACGACTCGCATATTGTGTTTCAAATAAACATAAATTGTTATGAGATTTTTTATTTACATAAAGAGTCCATTTTAAACAACGCTTTGCAGATTTTATAAGCCATTCTCTTCTGTAATGCTTAATTACTTACGTATCGTGCACCGGTCAGCTCAATTTGAGAAAACACGTTTAGCTAAACGCGTCTTCTCCAATTTGAGCTGATCGACGGTACGTAATTAATTTAATCTTAAATAATATCTGCTGCTCAGGGGCCAATACCATGGATGATTCCATTCTCTTCGATTTCATTTTCATCTTCTATTTGTTACACCGGTGTTTTTGGGTTTTTAAAAATTTCTCAGCTTGTGCAATAGGAGCAGCAGGAAGCAATGTTAGAAAATCAGGTACAAATAGCCATGGAATATTGTTTGCAGTTTCATGGTTTAAATAACGTAGAAGTAACAGTTTTTAGCTGAAACGTAAGTGTTTATTAGTAGTTTTACGTTATTTTGAGTTTAAAGTACATATTTTAAAATAAAACCTTAAATTACTTAATTTATATTACGGGGACGGGGGTTTTACTTACCTATACAATTTTTGAAAGGGCATAATGTGTGTAATAAAATGCTGTTTGGAGCATTATTCTATCATGTCTCGTTCACGCGATTTGAGCGTTTTTATAGAACACGCCTGGATTACATGCGTACATTCTTGACTCTTGACTATAAAAACACCTTCAAATGAAGTATTTGAATTATGAGCTGCATTATTCTTTGGTGAACCGAATGAACTCTGTTGGTTAATACTTTAAACATATGTTTTAAGTAATCATTTGATATTACCCGTCGCAGCAAAATATGCATTCAAAACAGTGTTAAAAGCTTAATACTCCCGTCGCAGGAAACCTGCTTACTCAGCGAATTTCCAATGTTTTAATACTACATAAAGCCACTTACCAAGTTTCATAAAAATATATTCACAAATAAGCGATATATACCATTTTAATTATTCTCCATAAGAATAACATTGAGGTTGAGTACCCAGGTTTGCTGCAATAAGGAACACAAAAAATGGATTTTTATGCTAATATCAATATAAATCAACTAGGTGAAGTCGTATACCAGTTTTTATTCATTTATAATCATAATTAAGGGAGACAGAGCATTTAATTATTCTCCATAAGAATAACATGGGGGCTGAGTACGCAGGTTTGCTGCTACGGGAGGATTTGGCAAAAAATGTTTTGAGAAAATATCAATAGACCACAACGACATGAAGCTGTATACCAAGTTTCGTCAGTATACGCTCATAAATAAGCGAGATATACAAATTTTCTTTTCCTCCATAAGAATAACATTAGACAACGTACTGTGTTTAGCACTTTCAATATCTCGGTAACCAACTGACGTAGAGGAATTATCGAAATACCAAATTGTGTGTTATTTCAAGCTGAATCGAATGGGGAAAACTAAAATTTGACTATTTTAAAAATTAAATCAAAAAAATTCAAAAAAAACATTTTTGGGGTACAAAACCCCCCTAAAATAACCCTTCGGATAGAGCGATCTAGCTGGTTTTCGACCTTAAACTCATAAATGTTGCTTTACATGTTTATGCCAAGTTTCATCAAAATCGGATCATTTTTACGAGAGTTATCGTGCTCACGGACACACACACACACACACACATATATATATATATATATATATATATCTACAGTCAAAACGAAAAGTTATCATGGTCCCGGGCCTAGGTCTTACCATGCCGACTACGGTAATAGCTTCTTCCCTATAGGGGAAATTCGCTAAAACTTCCTCCATAAGATTAACAAGGGAACTTTAAGTTCACTGGGGCAAAGCCCATTGCAGATATGTTAATTTGGATGACAAATGACATATATTGACATAATTACCAAAACAATAAAAAAACCAAACTATCAATTAACAAAAGAATCATGAAAATCTGCCTGGTAGAATGGTCTGACAGATTCGACAATGTATTATAATCTTTTGAAATACATTTGATGATTTGGCACGTTGTTGTGTTTTAAACAGCAGAGGTAATTTGAATTTTGCTATATGAATATTGCATTTACGTTATATTATAAAATATATATTTTCTAGACCAACTTGTAGCTCCTCTTAAACTAAATACAGACAGTTT
>OY776116.1:119093416-119120916 GCA_963675035.1 Allygus modestus
AACCATCAAACAGACATTGCTAAAATGAATGATATAGGGTTACTTTGTGAAAAATGCTCGACCTTGTTAGGTTTTTGCTTGACATTGCAGGATAGTCTTGGTTATAAAAATTAAATAAATACAACTATTTTATTAAAGCTAAGCCACTGAATAGGCAACCATCTAATAGATCTTGAGCAAGACATATGCAATAAACAGTGTGGTTAAGGTATGTAAATAACTGTGAGAGACATACGTTACAAATTTTATTTTAACCCAAATTCAATCCCATAAAAGTGTTTGATGAATGTTGAATATATTTTTTTAATTTAATCTAACATACACGCAATTGAATAATTCAATTCCAATTTGAAAACTATTTGAGTTTATTCCTGCACAGTCTTTCTGGGATTAATGTCACGTTATTTGAATTCAACCCTTCAAGGATTTGTGGAATTTATGTCCAAGGATTGACATATCTGAATTAATTTCATCCTTAAACTTCCAAATATCCTCCTGGCGCTAAACGGCGGTAAGTTAACTAATCTGGGAGGAGGAGGTGATCTTGTACATTGTTACCACTGAGGGAAACCTTGTAGCATCACTCATGAAACAACCCCACCACTTAAGATTACAGAAGCGTGGTGAACACTCTGAAATTATCACTCTTGGAAGCGTTCCACTGCAAATGGTTGCTAAACAGCGTTCTACAACACTGTATTAGTGAGGAGAGCATCAGTCCAGAAGAACCTCATCACTTAAACTTACCATGAAGGCTAACAAACTTTCACCTAACCACATTTCACCAAACATGTGCCTAAATCTACCCAATTCTGAATACCCACCATCTAATGCAGGAAGTAAAGGTATATTACCGTAATGCTAGAGAACATCGAGCCGTCGACGAAGTACTCAAAAAGCATTGTGACTTGAGTGAACGTTTGTTCGTTCACGTTGTACACAGTGACCGTCACGAAGCATGCCCTAGTGTACCAGTCCTGCCAGTTGCTGTCTCGCAACTCTGCCAACGTCTTCAGGGCCTCTTTCATTGACGGGCCAATGTGTGTACCAAAGCCACTCACATCATATAAGGTGCCGTACCTACCTGAAAAAAGTATCATTCATTTAAATTAAGTGCACTACAAGGCAGAGTCGCACACTCAAATATTCACTAATATGCATTCAAAACCGTATTAAAAGCTTAAAATCAAGTTTTTTATGAATACAGGAAGCTTAACGTCGTGTGTAAGCAGTTCCTAGTATTTATTCTATTGATTATTGATTCCTTCTTATTCATCCTTATGCTAATTCTAGCCGTTTTGAAAACATTACGGGTTATGATAACATGGTTTATTTAGCTAGCACACCCTCGAAAATACCAGATACTTATCAGAAAATGTTTTACAGAATTGTTTGGATATACAATTATAAAAAAATAGTTTCGGCAAGTATTTTTCTGAGTGATGTATTAGAGTTTTGTTAAAGATATTTTGTTTGTAGTGCAGAAATGCTCGTAACCTTACAACTATTTTAGACATAATTGTTACAGCTTTTCCTGAGGACATTTACCTCCCTCCATAGCTAAATCCACCCTTGTAAATTATTTCTGGCTTCGCCATTGTCACTGGTCTAAAAGGAGAAGCAGATAGAAACGTGAAATCTGGCGTGACTGGAGCCCACTCTTAAGCAACAACATTTAGGATTAATTGTGTTTTAAACATACTTTGTAAATCAAAGCCATTAGCCTTCAAAGTTCCACTGGTAAATTGATCGACGTTGATTACTTTAATGATTACCATGTAAAATGTAAATAGAAAGTAAAATGGTAAACAAATCTAACATTTATGTGACTGCAATCTTCTACACAGTTACCATAAAATCTCTGGTTCGTCCACCACAGAGCTTTTGCCTTATCTTTATACTCCCATGGAGAGTTTTCCTTGGTCGTATCCAAGTACAATGCAGGAACCCACTTTTCACCATAGACGTTTACATCCTTGTTTCTGAGGCTCCATGGCAACAAACATGAAGTCATATTAATGAATCGCCTACTGCAGTCATCTGGAAAACATGACTGTACTAAGAAAAATAATTCTACTTATAACATTAAAACATAAAACATTAAAAGAATAGAATAAAGTTATACAGTACACTTCAGATTATCCGGATTAATGTAGTGGATTATTGATCCGTTTACCGAAAAATCCAGATGATATGAATATACTATAACATCGTATAAATAATGATTGGGACACCATAATTTGCTCCTGCAATATTAATGGTGCAAATTGCAAGAAAAAAGACTAAAGCAGAATGAATGTGCGAATTGCATAGGCATTTAACTTTAGAGAATTACAATTGCGTCTGAGACGTAGAAAGCACTAGCGCAGCAGAAAATCGCGTTATGACTATAATTTACAATAGATTTATTTCGGACATCCTCGTCAGGTAATCTGGGGTCAGGATAATCCGAGGTATACTGTAATACTAAAATGGTTGGTTAAACAAATAAACTACATAAATTACTCCCAGACCAGTACACTAGCACTTCGTTCAGCCACTTCAGAACAACCAAACCATTTTTCAAACAACTGCTGTGCTCATAACTTGTACCCCTCATAAAACACAAAGCTCTGGTGCGATCGGGGTGAATTTCTGACTCAAAACTACTGTTTGGTCAAAAAATCGTATAACACACTGTGGACTTTGCAGAATTTTGATTGCTGCGTACATTTTTATAAGCTTAAAAATATATCTAGCTACTGCAAGATTATCACACTGCCTCGGCTGGTTGCAGGCTGATATTTTTTTTGAGGGAGAGACGGAACAATGTGTTTCTGCATGGGAATTCTAAAAGTAATAGTTCAAACTCTAAAAAACCTCTACTCTTACGGATTCTAACCCAAGAATTGTTCTATCACATGGCTTCAGACTAGTTTTAATGCCTCAGGGATCACTCCATTTCAGCCAACAAAAAACGTGGTAAGCCCTAGCCCACATGCCGGTCTAGGTTTGTATGCTTCGTGCAGAGACCAGCTCTGATCCAGCCCAGTTGATTTTGTCACAGCACACCAAGCTGCGCTGTGGCCGCCAGACCAATGGTGCATTGAGAGAAAGTGAGCTCTGCGTCATCGGGAATATCCGTGCAGTAAATGCAGTCCAGTCGACTGGTCATGTCCATTGCGTGCTGTATAACCTAAATAGCCGTGATCCGACTAAAATTATCTGATATGGTAATCCACCTCGCTGTGGTATCATTCCACCCATGGTTGGACCACAAGTCCAATGTCCTCAGGTATTCAGCATCCCCGCACTCCTGCCACAGCTGGCAGGTATGGACATGATCCTCAGCCTTTCCTGCGACATTGCCGATCTTGCCTAGCCTCTGGTAAATTGCCTTTCTCTCCACTGCCAACAGCATGACAGGGGTGACGTCAGCGATTACCAGGACGGCTGGATTCCACTTGAAACTGCACTCGAGCTGCAATTTCCACACCTTCTTGTTCAGCGAATCCGTCCCACCTCATCTCCATACAAGAGCACAGACTGGACTCCAGACATCAACACTCTTCTTCCACTGGGTTGGGACCCCCGACATTGGCCATAAGAAAATCTACGCTCACAGAAGCCTTGTCCTCCGTATGGAAAATCTGGTCCCTCCAACTAAGCTTGTTGAGCCCGTAACCCCGGGGTACTTGGCATAGCACATGTGGCCTAGACGAATATGTCCCCCACTCAGAGCGGAAAGATGGTGTCTATCCCCTCCTTAGTAAGGGCCACGATCTGATTGCTCAAATCGTGCGAGAGACTGTGACTTTTTGGCCATCCGATTGCTTACAACACACAACCTCGGTTCAGTTTTAGCTGAGCCAGCTCAACATTGTGTGTGGCATCAAGGGCTGCATCGCCATCAGTATACTTAACCAAACCGTTTTCTCTGGCATCTCGGATCTCAGTAGGCTTTTGTAAGCAACGTTCCAGAGATCCAACCGGGGATGCAGACCAACCTAATATGAATTTCTCAGCAATAATTAAGGCTCTACCATGTCTTCAATCCATACAGTAAGCAACAAAAGTTACTTTCTAAACAGCCCTTATATATGTATACAAAACAAGATTTGAGGTACCAGTAGTATAAAACTGGTTAAATACCTATAATAGTGGACAATTAAATTGACAGTTGGGCTGTAGCCAATAGGACGGTTGTACGCTATCCCTGTTGCCATTTTTCCATTGAAAAATATCACTCGATTATTATTCCGATCAGCTGGTGTAGAGTTTTGGCAATGCAGCGCGACTACTATTGGCTGATCTTGGTTGATAGCCTGGCAAACTACGCCCTCAACTGGCAGTTTATTTGTCCGCTATTATAGAAAATTTGTTGGAAGGATCCCTAAACCATATTTATAAATATTAATTTTAATAAATTAATGTTAATATTAATATTTATTAATTAGTTGGTATCACAACTCACTTGGCACCACTCTAACTTGTCTCAAACTAGGTTTGCTTATCGGCTTGTGTAGACCGTCTTCGATCCAGTATTTTAGAACACCTCCTGGCTCACTCCCAACTGTAACAACCAGACAACAATCGCAGAGGTTGAAAACTTATAAATATCGATAATTAATAGGTATGGGTACAAATATTTAACATAAATACTTCCTTAGATCTCTTGCTCTAACATGTTTTGAGATAATTTTAAAATTATTTTCAACAAAGTTGAAAACATTTTGGGGTTTCCTTTTTCAAGTCCTCCCATAATGGATCAAAATGGATTATATTATTAATTAAAAAATCACAAACAACAACTAAATACAATTATTCAAGACCCAGATTAATTTTATTTTACTCTTTTGTAATTTTAAAAATGTATACCAGCAATTGTCAAATGAGATATCGAGATGTCAAATTAGCTAAATGTAAATTATTACTTGAAATAATAATAATAACTAGGAGGTGCCCGTCGAAATTCGATGGATGAAATTCTAAGCTTGACCAACGCGATGGTGCCCTGAAGGAACAACCACCAACAATGAAATCCTTGATTTAAAATATCACAAATTATGAAAATACACTTTAGTGACCCCTCAGAACACTAACTGGGCCTCAAAACGTGTTTAGGGGGTTACCTTAGGAACTTCTTTGGTGGTCCCAGGCTTAAGAAGATCTACCTTTTGCGTCATGATAATAGTTCACTTTTCCATAGGTGAACACTAATAAATCAAAAGTTTGATGAGCTGATCAGCTGAGTAATGAAATTCACAGAGTTGGGATTATAATCTGCTGTTTGTTATAAACAAAACATACTATAAATTACATCAAAATAGTTTGTGGACACTTACGTTTTGCATCATTTAGCAAACTTAAAATGAGAAGATTATATAAAGATCATGTCCCAGGACTACCTTAAGACTGGTCTTTACCAGTTTTGAGGCTGACATTGGGTACAGCAAATGAAGTTGTCATTACATATGGTAAGTCTTTTGGCTGTCCATTATGACAAACTTCCCTTTCACCTTTGGTCCCTCCATTTGCAGCGGCTAGGGACAGAATCTCCGGGTTTGGTCCCCACCTGCCAACCTGAAAATGAATGGTCCCTGGCTGATGTATATGGATACCCTGTCAGTTGAGTTGACTAGTTGGAGGGCAAAATAAGGGTCCCCTGTTTGAGAGCCTCATCCCAGCTGTCACAGGGGCACGGGAGTTGGCCCTCTGAAGGGTCGATTTGACTGCCGTCCCTTCCCACCCTTTCCTTTCCTCCTATATCCTACCTTTCTGGTAACCTGCGCAATATTCCCACTTGTGGAAGATGTGACTAGCAGCTATGCTGGGGTTTCCTAATCCGCAAAACAACAACAAACAACAACAACAAGATTATACATCTGACAATTTAGGGGAGTGTCGGAATGTTTCAGCTTCAAATTGGTATAAATTCCATGACCACACGTTACCAGGTTTTCTCACACTAAGGCTGAGTTCTTGGCCAAAAATACCCTATATGAATGCCCTATATTATTACCCTATATTAAAGGGAGAAATTTATAAATGTGACAATTTTGCAGAACATAGGAATGCTTAAGCTTCAGATTGGTATAAATTCCATGATTACACGTTGCCTGGTAATCTCAAATAAGGCCGAGTTCCCTTACACATATTCTCCCTTTTAAATAACACGGAGCAATCTTTTAACTGCAATATTATAAAAACTAAAGCGTTATTTTTGAGTTTTAAAATTTTCTGGTTATCTGCAGTGTAAAACCTTTAAAATAACCCAACAATTGTCCAAATCGGTTGAAAAAAGACGTAGTAGGCCAAAAGAACTAAATTCCTTAGCAAATCTATATCCCAAAAAGGCAAAGCCCTGGCTGACTCACTAACTGACTGACTGACTCACTTGCTCATCTCTAATTCTCCACCTTCCCATGTGGGTAAAGAGCTGAAATTTTTGTACACTGATTCTTTAGGCATAGAATAGGAAAACTAAATGGTTTTCATCCTGATCTGACCTTAGGGCTCCACCAGGGACCCCGACAAAGTTCCCATGTATTCCTTATGGACATTCACTTTTGTTTGAGCTGATGAAAATACAAACAGCAGCTGATCTTGATTCGTAGTAGTTCCACGGGCTAACCACAGAATGCAACACACACAACTGCAATAGTTTCTATAAATCATTTGCAGGGCGAAGCCTGCGGGAAACGCTAGTTAATATATAAGACTAAGTTACTTGTTTATATTTTCCTGAAAAAAACATATTGTGTCTTTTACGTAAAGCCAAAACATAGACTACAGCAAAGTTTAAATTATACTCTATCTTAATGTTTTATGTTCAGTTTCTACAACAGTTTTCCTTCATCATACAATTAATTTATAGTGTCAAAATTGTTTGTAAATTTATTAAATTTTATAATATCCCTAGATGTTATATATTTGCTTAAATTTAATATATATATATATATATATATATATTCGTTCTGAAGTTTACAATTTGTTTACAAAGTAATTGTATTTGTATTAATTATAGAGATAGTAATATTTCCTATAGTAGTTGATATTTCTTATATTACTTTAAAGATTAAATCTATTTAAAAATTTTGCTTTTAAATATATTGCAATATATTTGTATTGGAACAACGTAGAACTGAGTGCATGTTGTAATTTATTAATCAGTACACAAGTCAACTAATCAGTATTGGTGTATATAAAAAGGTTGCTTGTATGATTCATGGCATGGGTTTTTCTTGCGGAGGTGTTCTTTAATTGTTTTCTATAGTTATTTATTTTTAGCATACAGTGTTTGAACATTATGTGTAATGTACTTGAGAGTGAAGTTCTCAGTGAATAAACGTTGAATTTATGTGCTTCAATTTAATTGGTTTGTAACTGTTTAAGAATAATGCAAATAAATCAATATTCTGTTTAATAGAATGTGTGTATGTTTATATCCTACAAGCTGCTATCGTACCCTGGTTTCACAAGGGAATACAACAGTTGTGTGTGCTACATTCTGTGGTTAACCCGTGGAACTACTACGAAACATGATCAGTTGTAAAAACTCTCATCAGCTCAAACTAAAGTGAATGTCTATAAGAATAACACAGGATTGGAACTTTGTCTCCCTGAGGTTGAAAAGCCCCATGGGAATTTCTTAAAATAATGTCTTAGTGGTTGCCTACGTTATGGAACGAGTATAGATGACAAATTTCGTGGTTGTAGGTGTAGAGGTTTGGCCTTTGCCCATAAGAATAAGGATTGGAATAAGGATTGGAATTTGACTCCCTGTGAGGCAGAGCCCTATGGGACTTTCTTAATATCCGTAGGTAACCCGGTAGTGGTTACCTACGTTATGCAAAGAGTAAACATGCAAACATTTGTGGTTGTAGCTGTAGAGGTTGGCCTTCAGGTTGATCGGTTTTTTGTACTTATAGATTGTCCATTAGAATAACACAGGATTGGAACTTTGACTCCCCATAGGATGGAACCCTATGGGAATTTCTTTAAATCCTTTCTTAGTGGTTACTTACGTTATGCAAAGAGTAAACATGCAAACATTTGTGGTTGTAGGTGTAGAGGTTGGCCTTCGGGTTGATCGGTTTTTTGTACTTATAGATTGTCCATTAGAATAACACAGGATTGGAACTTTGACTCTCCATAGGATGGAACCCTATGGGAATTTCTTAAAATCCTTTCTTAGTGGTTACCTACGTTATGAAAAGAGTATACGTGCCTTATTTCGTGGTTGCAGGCTTAGAAGTTTGGCCTGAGCGTTGATCGGTTTTTCATATTTATTAATTGTCCATAAAATACCACAGGATTGGAACTTTGACTCCCCGTGGGATGGAACCCTATAGGATTTTCTTAAAATCCTTTCTTAGTGGTTACCTATGTTATAGAAAGAATATACGTGCCAAATTTCATGGTTGCAGGTGTAGAGGTTTGGTCTGGGGGATGATCAGTTTTTCGTATTTATAGATATATTAAATATTCCAAGATATAGGATATATTAGAAAAATATAAATATTCCAAGATATAGATATATTAGAAAAATATAAATATTCTAAGTTCAGCAGGCAAACTTATAACGATTTTTTTAAATTATGAAAGACTATGTTCTTATTTCTTATGTTACATGTTCTCTTGTTGATATCAAATAATTTGTATGTCAAAATATCAGCATCTCCATGACCCTTAACAATGTCTATGTACTCTCAGAAATCTGGATCATCTACTCAGGACTCCGGGTAGTCCGGACCAATGGTATTGATTTTCTTTACATTTTTGTATCAAATAAAAAAAAATCACATTTTAGCGCCCTCAATTTTTGCGCGATTAGGACCCATTTCATAAATGTCATGTAGTTTTCATTATCGAAAGCTCTGGGTTTCAGTGCAATTATTTGATGTAATATATAGTTTTATGAGGCAGTGACATTTGTCGTGCGGTCAAAAGTTGTATGATTCATGCCCACCTCTGTGAAATACGGATTTTTCTAAAACCGGACTGCCCGTCTGCCACATTAGGCCAGATTTCTGAGATTCTATTGTATGTAATAATAAATTTGGTGTTTTCCTTGACAGAAGAAAATAGAACTGAAAAATACTTACTTGTAAGTAGTTGATCGTTGTACCACCACAAATCAAAGAGAACTTCAATGAGAGCAACTTCAAGATAGTTTTCCACCCTACAAACATGGTTTCTGCTCATAAGTACTTTTTTTAACATAAAACAAGATTAACTGCTTTGTTTTGACAAACACTGATGAACAAGGATTTTATAGGTTCCTAAATATTTTGAATTTAAGTACATGGAATTAGTCACTTAAACTAGAAGTAAATCCTCCCCTTGATGTCATTTGGTGATCCACATTTCAAGTTGTGAACTTGTTTACAAGTTTAGTATTTTTCAGAACAATTTTAAAATAACTGCAAGTTTTAAACAGTGCAGTTTTAAACTTTTATAAAGTCATATGTAACAACAAATAAAAATGCTAATATTAATTCCAACGTACAAAAAAAGATGTCAGACGTTATTTTTGACCAAAAATAATCAAAACTGTATCTTTGTTTTAGTACGTTGATCTATGCATGCTTCCCGTTTAACATTGATTCTTATGGAGTATAGATTCAGCAAGCTGCTGTCTCCAATATCTTCTTAAGGCATTGTACGGAATAACATATTTATTTCATGTGCGTCGGTTAGGCTACGTTAGTCTATCACAAGTAATGAAACTAACCTAGCCTAACAGCTGTGGCATGCTGTGATAAAATGGTATTCTGTATTCTACGTAAGTAACCTATAGCCTTTTTGTATCAAGCCCAATTGAAATATTGAGGTAACAAATCAATATTATTCCATACAATAAGGTAGCGTGGTATAAAAAGCTTTAAAAATGCATGGTTTTACAATTGCAATGTGACAGTGATATGTAGAATAGAGATATACTATTACAGTCAGAGCTACTCATTTTTATACTCACGAAGATATATTGTTGATCTTGTCAATATCTACGGTGCCAAACTGTTTTTTGTGTGATTCAGAAAACACGTTACGCAAGTGATTGACGCCGTGGTAGTGAGACGTCCACAGCCGGTAGATTACGCTGCTCACCACGATTATAAAGCACACTGAGTTTACAAAGTCCATGAGACTCCACCACTTTCGACTTATATCCTTCTTATCCATCAGCGCCTAAATAATTTACAGATTAAATTAGCATAGTTATTGCAATGTCGTCTCATTTACCTTGTCCAGGCATGAGACCAACCGAGGCTACAGTGCTACAGGCTGGAGTGCTCCCCCTCCACTAGCCACTACTTCAAAGTCTGAGCGCTCTTTAACCACAGTGTTAGTGGAGCGCACTTTTTCTTAATACACTCCTGGACCTCTCTTCAGTAATTGAGTTAGAATTAAATTTATATATTTATTATGTGCAATAAATACCAAATCCTACACTGAAAATATATTTTAGTTAAGCAAATTATTGAATTTGTATAGATTTAAAGTATTTAAGATTTAAAATAGCCTGACACGAAAAGTTGCCAAGCGTAAACTAATTTTATTTTTGGGTAGAAAAACAATTCCTGACGTGATAGTTGGAAATAAATAGTTTATTTTCAACTTTTATTTCAATTTTTTTTAGGATTTGAATTTTGATTTGTTAAATAATCAAAGTCAAGGATCAGGATCAGGACACTGTTTAGACCTCCTACCGCGCTTCGCACTGCTCAATTCAACTAACCTCGATGCTCACTAATTTGAATTAGTTGGGTTAATATACTGATTATACTATATGATTAATTTTTATGTCCTACTCTAGTAGTATCAATACACACAAGTCAAACATTTTTAACTTTTAAGCATTTTCTTCATAGAAAATCAAACCATAAATTAAATACAACTATATGTGTTTGCATGTATTTCCTAAGTTATTTGCAAATGGTTTAATGGTACTTGCAATTTATAAACGAGTTCGCACGCAGCACGCTGACGTGAGGGAAGTGAACTTCCACATAAAACTATAAAAAACTCAAAATCAGTTAAAAATATACAATTATTCCAATTTTTATCCAGATCTGAAAATATTGATTTTTTGGCTGTTCTGATACTCCTGGTTTTATTTACCTGCAATGCTGGGAATACAATTTTGCGCATTATAAGGTTAGGAGAAGGTCCAGTCAGGCTTTAAAGTAGGCGTGAGGTTGTTGGGGATGATAAAAGTACACCAAAAAATGATTAACAGGCTTTTCTAATGTAAAACCCCCATAAGACAACGTACTGTGTTTGGTCAATACACATTTCCTTTAATAAATCGGTAAATATATATGCTAGAATGACGAGAGAGGGCTTAAAAGTTTCGCCACACTAAATATCAGTCATTTGTCCCATCACTATTTTGACAATATAACCATTCAAATTCGCTTGTCTTGAACCATCTTTTTTGTGTATTTAAGATATAATTTATTACATCATGTGCATTATAATACAATAATCACTGATCCTGAGTAACGGGACTACTATGGGCGCCCCCTCAGGCCTTTTTGACCTTTGACTTTTAGCGCAGATTGGTGCCCATTCCCCCTCCCCTCCCCCACCCAGCCCCCTCCTACCACTTTATCTAACCTACATTTGGACACTGTTGCCAACGTAGTATTTTCTGTGTAGGGCTGCCAACCTATTTTTTGTGTAAGATTTCACCTAACTGTTTGTTATATGTATATATTTATTACGTCATGCTACTTTCGTTTGCTCGCTCGGCCCCTCTCACCCGCTTGTTTACTTATCCGAACCTGTTACTTATTCGAACATGTCCGAACTTGTTACTTATCCGAACATGGTACTTATCCAGCCAACCCACTGCTGACGGATGCTTAAGACGTAAAAATGTCACAACGACTAACCATATTGTAAATAATGGTTTTTTTAAATGTGCATGGTCTCCCCACCCCGTTTTCGTGGTGGAGAGACCGAGTTCATATACTAAATTGTTATGGCCCCGCATGGCATTCGAACACATGTTTGTCGCATTCTTTGAACAGTAGACCACGACTCTACCCATTGAGCCACGGGACCATTGATGAGAAATAACAAATAAGCACTACATACTGATACAAGTGGTAACAGAGTTCAAGCTGTGAGACAATGGCATAAATAATAGCGCTGGTACACTCTAGTAGAGAAATCAAGAACTTGCAGCACACACTCTAGTGGTGTTTGATGGAACTACGCTTGTGGTGCGCTCTAGTAGCTAATTTAATAACTAACAGTACACACTCTAGCGGCCATATTTTAAACCACATTCCACTCAAGCAGAATAATGTAAAACTAGGTCGTTTAATAGACCATTTCATCGCAATAAGACGGAGTTATGCAAAATTTAATTAAATATTGGTTTATTTTGACCCGCACAAGTTCCATTCCTAAAGACCTAAACAAAAGGGATGGAAGTAGTCAAACACCAGTAACAGTTCCATACATTCTATTTGCGACTAATATAAACGTAGTTTACAGGGTCCGTGGGAAATATTTTAGTTCTAAAACGATATTCATCCGGAGTGTCTTGCTTTATATCCATAAGTAGTTATCCGTGAGGTTTAGATGTCGCATCGGTATAAGTGTCCTGGATAAATCTTGGATTGTCCGGGCAAATTTAATGCGCAAGATGTCGGATCTGAGCATTGTCTCGTAGATTCTTGAAACACACTATGTAATGGGCGTTCAGTGAAATGTCACGATGTCCTCTTCCTTGGTGGAAAATATTTTGAGTTATATAAAACACGCTGATATTGCAGTGATGACACCCCTTGGCAAACAAATCTGCTACTTTCTGATCCGTACGGTTCATCATATCGTCGATGACAAGAAGTTTAGGTGAACCGGTATCGTCCAACTCTTCAATGTCGGGCAACCCTTGTTTGAAACGGACTGGAGAATTGATATTTGAAGGTTTACAAACTCCGTAAAACCAACAAACACCATCAAATACTGCATCACACATTTCGTTCATATTATTTATAAAACTTTCAACAAAACCGTGTCTTGCCGGCCATACTGGGGCCACTTATGATGGCTGAAAATGATGTTTCCATCTCGGATCCATGACTGCGACTGATCCGGATCTATTAAATGAGACGACATTTATACCTTTAGGGCTCCTCAAACTAAACCTTCACAGTGACTAATTGTACGATAACATTTGATATAGTATATTCCTTAGAAAGACTGTTCCAAACGCATATTTTGACACGATCACGAATGGCCCACAGCTATGAGTCGGCATGTACACTTCATATAGTACACAGTCATAAACGTTCCACTTACTGGTTTATTATTTCCAAAGGCTTATCATTCGATTACTTACATTCGGTTTTCGATTCGGTCGTTTCATTCAGTTGTTCATATTGAATGAGTTTATCGACTACTTTTATTAAATGTACTGTTGGTTCTTATGGAAAACCCACATCGGAAATCGGTTGTTTTCATTCTATAGTTGTCATTCAATTGTTTCATTCGGTTTTTGTCGATTCGATCCGATATTTTACCCAAATAGAGGGGGAAAGCTGCCCGGCGCTCATTTGCGATATTGCTCTACTAGTGGTATAATCGACTTGTTTAATCATGTCTGCGACACCACCTCCACCTTCTAGGGACAAACAGCCCTTTTCAGGGCTGCAGTTCGCTTCCCAAGATGTGGTGGCAGATCCTGCGGAAGGAGTTCGTCTCTCTTCACCCGATCAAGAGGGTGAATCTAATCTGATTGAAGACTTGGCTGACGATGTTCAACCACTTTGGGAGGTACACCTTCCTCCGCTTCGTATGGACATCTTACCCCTTCCGTCTACTTCCCGCTCTATGCCCGGCCCCGCCTTAACCTGTGCCATGCCGCAACTTGGCAGCCCCGACCCCCTCCTGTCCCTGACTTTGATGTTGTGGGGGATGTTAGTCACCGAGCCACCCTCTCAACTTCCACATCATCAGTGAGCGTTATCGACAGTATAGGAATTTTGAGGTTATGGCACGTGAAATAACGGTGCACATTGATCCACCCCAATCCCATGATAACCCTTATGTTTGGTTGCGTAATACCTTTATTGGTTTGACCCACCATCTCCTCAACGACACTATTGCCCCCCAAAGACCGTGTAGGCTTTACAATCTGTAGTCCTGCACGTGTCGGTGAGCGGCCCATCGGTCTTAGTGTTCATCGTATGGATCAGTTTTCCATCGAGGTTTTATTGCAACTGATTGAACGTTGAATTCAGAGTAACGAGAATTTTCTTACTACCGGTCCCTTACGTCTGGCATTCCTGCATGTTCGAGTACCGATGGGCGGCATTCGCAACAAACGTATCGATTATCCATCTGACTTCCATACGTTCTGTAAAAACAAGAAGGCCATAGTCACTATAAATAATGATGACGATAATCTCTGTCTAGCACGAGCTCTTGTTATGGCGATTGCCTTTCTCAAGAAAGAGGACCCTCCCGCTACTGCTGCTGATTACAACCCAATGAGAAGATCAGGCCGTTATGATCAAGGTGGAATACAGTTTGTCCTGGCTGACCGTTTGTGTCGTGAAGACAACTTTGACCTGGCACATGGAGGAGGCGTCGAGGAGTTGCGTGTATTCCAGCAACACTTGACCGAATACTGTATTATAGTTTTTACTGACAGACGAGGTAAAGAAACAATTTTTGAGGGTCCTTTAGATACTCCTGGCCACCCTCGCAAGCATATCGATCTGATATTTGGCGATAAACACTACAATGTGATTATATCTCTTACCGGTGCATTCACAGCAAACACTTACGGTCGCCCCTGCAAGTACGCGGACTCCCAGGCTGTCACCCGGCATCGATGCCCCACAAAGTGTCCCACCTGTGTTCAGCCCGGTTTATGTGAAGATAGCAAACGCCTTAAATGTGATGCGTGTAACCGATCGTTCTTTGGCCAAGATTGTTTCCGCCGACATTTTCTCCCATCATTCGGCAATGAATCAGCTTTCCAAACACTGAAAAAGTGCAACAGCTGCCTGCATACTTACAGTTTAGAACGAAAGAAGAGGATACAAGGTTTCGGCGAATCTTTTTGTACTATTTGTGACAAACTTGTACCTCCGAACCGTCCTGCTACGTGCAGCCTGCCAAGTTATTCGCCTCCAAGAAACCGTATCTGTTTGTATTCTTCGATTTCGAGTGTACTCAAGAGACCCCAGTTTCTGGGAATTCAGGCTCGTTCGAGCACATCCCCAATTTGTGTATCACAAAACAAGCCTGTCCAACTTGCATCAATGTTTCAGACTCTGATAATCACTGCGATTTCTGCGGACAGCGTTGCCATGTTTTCGAAGGTCGTGATACTGTCAAGGACTTTGTGGCGTACCTTGCCGAGCCACGACCGCAGTACAAGGACGTAGTAGTGAGTGCCCACATTTTAAAGGCGTACGACGGCCAGTTTGTCCTGCGGCACATGATTGAGGAACTCGGTTGGGCTCCAGAACTGATTATGAGAGGGTCATAAATCCAATCCTTGCAGTACTCACATCTAAATTTTATCGACTCATTGAATTTTCTGTTGGAAGGCCTGGCAAAACTGCCCAAAACATTAAATCTTGAAAACACGTGTGGTGAAAAGATATTTCCCATACTTCTTCAGTAGAACCGATTAATTTGGCTACATCGGCCCCACCCCTTCTCCCGAGATGTACGGTTGCAACGACACGACCGAAGACGACAGGAAGAAATTCTTCGAGTGGTACACCCCTTTGGCATAGGACCCCACGTATGTCTTCAACTTTAGGACGGAGATTTTTACGTATTGCTCTGAGGACGTCCGAATCCTGCATCTCGCCTGTCTGAAATTCAGAGACGGATTCCTGGCTGAAAACAACGTCGATCCCTTCAGACAGGCCGTAACAATCGCCGGGGATGCATACAGGACGAACCATATTCCGCGGAACACTATCTCCGTCATGCCCACCGGTGGATATCACCTCGCCAACCGTCAATCCAGTGAGGCGCTTTGCCGGCTCATGTGGGAGGCCCAATCTCACGGCATCAACATCCAGCATGCCGGAAACGGTTGGGAAAAGAAGATCTGTGGATACAAAGTGGACTGCTACATCGAAAATGGTGACATGAAAACAGTCTGGGAGTACGACGGCTGCTGGTTACACGGATGCCCATTATGTTTCAAGAACCGTGACCACACAATCAAGGGTAAGACCCAAGGCGACACTATGGCATCACGGTACGAGAGGACGCTGGGCAAGACCGAGCTACTTCGTCGCAACCGATACACCGTCGTCGAAATGTGGGGCTGCCAGTTTTCAACAATGATGAAGGCTAACCCTGCGATCTAGCGGTTCATTCACTCTCAAGACGACATCGCCGCTCCACGCCTTGATCCCCGAGATACCTTCTTCGGTCGTAGGACTTATGCCACTAAATTGTATCATAAAGTGATAAAAGGCGAGAAGATTATGCATCTAGATGTGTGCAGCCTGTATCCGTACATATGCAAGGACGGGACCTTTCCCGTCAAACATCCAAAGATCTTCGTGTGTGTCGACTGTCCCCAGGATATAACAAATATTGAGGGACTTGTTCGTCTTGATATCCTGCCCCCCGATGAGCTCTACCACCCTGTACTTCTTGCCGGGTTCAATAGAAAACTATGTTTCGCTCTGTGCCGCACTTGTGCCGAAGCCATGATTCAGGGGGACTGCAACCACAGACCGGAACGACAAACTCTCTTGGGGACTTGGGTGACCTACGAAGTGCAAAAGGCCCTCGAGCTCGGCTACAATATCGTCAAGATACATGGAGTGTGGCAGTATGAGACGGCCACATAAAACCCTGATGATAATTCCGGTGGTTTATTCGCCTTATACATCAACAAGTTTTTGAAATTTAAAGTCGAAGCGAGTGACTGGCCAGAGTGGTGTACAACGGACGAGCTAAAAGCGCAGTTTGTTCGTGAGTACGAAGAGAAGGAGAAGATCAAGATCGACCCGCACAACGTTGCTTTCAAACCCGGAAAACGTTCAATTGGGAAGACATGACTCAACTCCTTCTGGGGCAAATGGGGGCAACGCAGTAATTTTCCCCATACATCCGTTGTGAAGACGCAGGGTCAGCTACTAGACATTTTGACAGACCCAGGGATCGAAGTGCATGAACTCCTGCCTATCAGTGACGACTTGATGTTTTTCAATTGGTGCGACCTAAAGGATGCGATCCTGCCTGATCCGTATACAAATGTGGTGATTGCGGCGTTTTTGACAGCTCAGGCCCACCTCAAACTCTATTAGTACCTCGAGCGACTGGGAAAACGTGTCCTTTATTTTGATATGGATTCAATTCTCATCACACAGAAGCCTGGAGATGCAGAAATCGAGGCCGGCAAGTTCTTTTGCCAGATGACCAACGAGTTGGCCAAGTATGGCTTCGATACCTGCATCGTGGAATTTGTTTCTGGAGGGCTCAAGAACTACGCCTATGTCATTGGGATCGGCCCGAATGAATTCAAGACCATTTGTAAAGTCCGTGGAATACCGATGAACTACAGGAACCGCGGCATCGTATGTTTCGACACATTGAAGAAGATGCTACTTCATGACGCCCCGGCATCTGTAGTGCCCATCCCTAACAAGATCGCCCACCCCAAGACAGAAGTTGTTGTGACACGCCCTGAAACAAAACCGTACAGGGTCGTGTACAATAAATGTCGCCATTTAGGTGACTTTGACACTTTGCCTTTCGGCACAAAATGACCCCGATTTTGAGATATCGGTTTTGGCAGCAGTTTTATTTTTCATATAAATTAATCCAACTGCCGTTTAGCATGCGCATGTGTATATTTATCTTCTTTATCCTTGTTGATACCAGCTGTTGTAAGATTCCTATAAATAGGGGCAGCGTTTGGTTTCCCGAGTCAGTTGTGCGGAATAACTCGTACAGTGCGGATCAACTTCCAGCTCCTACAGGCCATAGTCAAGTCTGCAGCTGCTACGTATAGCTGACAAGAGTTTAGTCACAACTATTTGCGAGTGCTTTTTGAACATTTTAAACAACAACCTACCGCTTACTCCTGAAGTGAGACGGAAACTCAAGAGATTCAAGCAAACTATTCGCTGTATTGCGTCTTCGAAAGGCGCGTGGAAATCTAAACGAGCGTTCTTGGTGAAACACAGTTAAATACAGGCCCCTTTAGTTATTTCTACGGCCCTGGACTATTTTAAAGATGAACCACGCTAAGAAGATGGTATTGATTTCACCCGACGTCTTGCAACGGTTGAACACTGCTAGACCGAGAAACGAAACGTTGAACGTTCTGGAAGAGGATATGATTAAAGTGCTTCACACTTTGGAAACGAAGACAGGGCTAAATGGGCGCAGTACCAGCAGATGCTACAATAGAGACAGCATTTTCACGATTAAATGCGCAAACCTATCGAAATTCCTATTGTATAAGCATCATACAGTGGTACCCGAAACTTTATGGACAATATCTTACGCATGGGACAGGAGCGGTACCGTCAGTATAAATGGAGCCGCAATCCCCAACTCGAACATTGTTGATCCGGTCTGCAATGTGGTAAGATGCAATAAGACAGCTGCCAGCCCCGACGCGTCAGTTGGGAGCAATTTGTAGAAGATCTACGCCAGTTTAACGTTCCTCAAGAATTCATCGATGACCCTCAGCGCAGACATCAGCAAACCACTTCGCCGAGACCAGCGTTTCCTTTACCGCGACCAGCATTTCCTACACTCACCGCTAGAAGGCGGAAAACAATTACACCACCACTCCCGGACAGAAGAAGAAGATTAGGGCCTAAAGCATGGGCTTCTATGAACTCGCAACAACCATGAATAAGACTCTGGAAACAATCTACTACGACCCAACAAGTTCTGCTTGCTACGCGAGAAGCCGCCCCCTCATTACAAAAACTAAGAATGAAGTTAATTTCCAAAAAATTAAATATTGGCTACTCACTCAGGACCCCTACACCCTGCATACACAAAAAATAAGAAAATTTGCCAGTAACAGGTATATCGTCAGTAATATCGGCGATTTATGGCAAGCAGATTTGGCCATTTTAAAAAACATTTCCAAATGCAACGATGGTTTCAAGTATCTGCTTGTGGTGGTAGACGTTTTCTCAAAATACGGTTGGGTGCGCCCATTGAAAAACAAGACTGCTAAAGCTGTTAGTGAAGCTTTTGAGTCTATTTTCAAAACCAATGGACGAAAGCCACACGATATCCAGTGTTACGAAGGTAGAGAATTTGTTTCCGTAGCATCTGCAAGGTTGTTCAACCATCGTGGAATAAATCTTTACACGACCTGTAATCCAGATACAAAAGCCGAAGTGGTATGGCGGTTTATAAAAACAATTAAAACGAGATTGTGGCGCTACTTTACTCACAAAAACACTTTTCACTATGTGGAAATTATTCAAGACTTGGTACGCGCCTAATATAATACAGTGCATTCGACAATCAAGATGGCAACAGCTGACGTTAATGACGGAGACGTTCTGCGAGTCTGGAAGACGCTCTATTCCAAGAAGGAAACTTATACCACCCCCAAGATAAATGTTGGTGACACAGTGCGTATAGCGAAGGAGAGAAAACATTTCACTAAAGGATGCGAAAGCAACTGGACAGAGGACATCTTTAAAGTCATACGTGTCATAATCCAATTCCAGAAGTGGAAAAGTTACCCTGCAAAGTTCAACTCCTGGATTCCCGCGTCTAGCCTTTTGGATTTAACCCGGTGAATCCTAGTGGCGCTGTCAGTCTGTTCCAAGACGCCGTCGAGTGAACATGACAGGTGTCGGTCATGGTTTGCGGTTTGGTGCTGTGGACCGCGTGACTATGCCTATATCTGACGGTGCTATAGAAACCGAGGCTCAATCTTTGCCCAAACGTCTCAGCTTAAACATCAGTCCCGACTTTACGTCATCAGCCAAGAAGATGAAGAAAACAGTACGTAAACCTCGCACGGAAGAAAAACTAGAAAAGAAGCAGATACGCAAGAAGACCAAAGTGCCAAGAAATAAGAAGAAGGTGAAAAGAAGACTTCAAAGAGGAAATCACCCATCGACATTTTTACATAATGGCCAACGTACATAAACTCTCTGCCGATTGTTCTAAAACAGAACTGGGCTTGTTTTTTCTATCACCTACTCAGGACAGCATCGATGGAGGTCAATGGATCGAATACAAGCCACTGTTCTTGCTCACTGATGACGCGCCTATCGAGTTTGTAGTGCTTTGCCACGGTGACGAATATTTGGACTTGTCTCAAACCTCAATTGCTATGAAACTGAGAATTTTGCAAGAGGACGGTAATGTTTTGGACGCAACCTGCGATAAAGTGGTACCTTTAAACTATTTTCTTCATTCGCTGTTTAGCCAAGTGGAGGTGTTCTTTAACCAAAAACCGGTATCGACAAATGGAAACACATACCCTTACCGAGCGTGCATTGAAACTCTCTTGAATTACGATGATGCCACTAAAGAAACCCACTAATCATCAGCTCTTTGGGTGAGCGATACAGCTGTTCAAATGGACAAAACTGAAGATAAAAACGTAGGACTGAAGAAAAAACGAAGTTACTTTGCCAATAGTCACCCTGTGGACATGATGGGATATATACACGCTGACGTATTCCACCAAGGAAAGTATCTGCTGAACGGAGTGGAGCTTAAAATCAAATTCATAAGATCCCGCGATAGCTTCAGTATAATGTCCAAGTCTGGATTTGCGATAAACGTGATGGAAGTTAGTCTGATGGTGAGAAGAGTGAAGATTAACCCCACACTGTTGATTTAACACGCCAAAAATCTAGAAACGTGCACTGCAAAGTATCCCATAACACGCGTGGACGTTAAGGACCTTACTATTCCAAGTGATGTGATCCGCAAAACTATAGACGATGTTTACCTGGGACAGTTGCCTAAAAGGATCGTATTGGGGCTAGTGAGTAACAACGCCTATAATGGAAGTTTAAAGCACAACCCTTTTAATTTTGACCACTACAGCGTAAACTTTCTGGCCCTCTACATTGACGGACAGCAAGTACCTGCTAAAGCGCTTCAGCCAGACTTTACAAATCATCAGTTGTACATCAGTTGCTACAACACCCTATTTTCGGGATGTGGGATTCATAACAAGAACCAAGGCAACGGAATCTCACGAAGCATGTACCCCAACGGCTACTGTCTGTATGTGTTCGATTTGACATCGGATTTGACGGCAGCTGCGTCCCATTGGAACCTTGTCAAAAGAGGCAGTCTTCGCATCCAAATCAGTTTTGGCGTCACCCTCACGGAAGCGGTCAACTGTCTCGTCTTTGGAGAGTTTTGCAACATCATCGAAATGGACAAGTACAGAAACGTTACTGTATACTACAACTAAGCACTACATTGTGGTTGACAAGGCTGTTGCCTAACATGATTACGTTTTATTAAAATGTACATTTTTTAGAAGTGTAAATGTTTTTAGTTTCCCAAAAGAGTTGATTTTAATTTCTGGAAGACATTGTACCGACAGGAAAAATGGTATTTTGTTTAGTATATTCTTTAATTGATCAAATGTTTATATTAGTAGTTGTTACTAAATGTTTGGTATTTATTTACTTAATGCGTGTAACTTGTGTACATAAGCGTATTTGATGTGCAATAAAAGTTTGTGTCCTTCTTAAATTGTTGTTATTTCTTTTTCCTGCAATTGATGTCTGAAAAGGTACTATATAGTGGGGTAGGGGTGGGGGTAGCTACCGCCTCCTCATTCTAGTGCTGGCCTTGGGCGGTGGTGGTCATGGAGCTGTTTGCCGACTTCCAGGGGTTTAAAGACTCGCACAATGAGTTTTTAATTAATGAGCTTGCTGTCGCCACGGCTGACTGTATAGTTCTAAAACACTGGACAGTGAGATCCCCGTGTCCTTACGCTACTCTAGACTTAAAAATCAAGAAACAGTGCACATGGGTCACCAACCATTATCACGGCAAACTGTCCATTATCACGGACGGTGATGTCACCATTCAAGACAATTACAATTCAAGACAATACAGACAATTGTGTCTCATTTTCAAAGATTCAGTGGTGTATGTGAGGGGACTACAAAAGGTAAAATACATTAGAGAATTTTTTAAAACGTGTCTGGTGCTAGACTTGGAAAACTACCCGTCCTTAAAGACTCTCGCCAATTCGCCAGTGTTCTGTTTTTACCATGGGAAAATAAAAAAGGTTTGTGCCCTGAATAACGTCTTGAAACTTGTTCAGTATCATAATCAATAATTCCTAAGAGACATTCCTTTAATGCTAGGGGAAAGGGTTTTCCCCCACTTTACTGGTATAAAAGGCTTACTCGCAGAAGGTTCTTCATTCTATCAGCGACAGTGGTAGCAGCACCATCTCGAACCTACAGCTACAGTGTTTACAATGGACATGAACAATTTGAAAGGACGCCCCAACAACTGTAACGCTCCTTGATTCACCAGACTTAACGATCTCCAGCTTGGTGCTCTGTACGAGATTACCAATTTTGCAAAAACAAATTCACGCTACGGTGAGGCTGTCTGCGCAACCGTGAAAGGAATAGAATACGACGATGTACTATTGAATGTCTATCTACCACGGCGATTCCTCATCATCCTCACAGAAGCCGCCATCGAGAGTTCCAACAAATGAGATGCTGCCAGGATGTCTCTAGTGTACCGCGGCAACGGTAAAGGAATAGAATTTGTTTAAGAAGAATATAATTTTGTTAATAGTTCTAGTAGAAAATGTGTCAATAAACGTTTTGGTTTGTAACTTATTACTTATTATTTTCCCTTGTTTGCATAGTTTAATTTTGGACTTACAGAAGGTACAATTTAGATTAAATTAGTTTCAAAAGACATATAATGATACAGTATTTCAAGGTTAAAAAGGTTTGGCATAGCAAATAATTATAGAGATCTATAGGGATCATATCTACTGAACAAGTAGTGACAGGTCTAGACAGGTTGAAACAGGAGCGATGCACCTTATAAGAGTAAAACATTATCTACAAGGTATGACTTCCACCGTAAAGAGAAATCACTATCTAAAAATGTAAACCTTTTGGAAATGTATAGTTTTTATTTCAATCTGAGCCGATACACCTTGTTCTACTAATGCCTCACTAATATATCCTAACAGACAAAAAACAAGATAATAAAAGATATATAAACTGTGTGAGGGGACCGAGCTTAGCAAACGAAAGTAGAGTGACGTAATACATATATACATATAACAAACAGTATAACCTAGGGTGACGTAATCTTTCACACAAAAAAATAGGTTGGCAATACTAAGTAAGAAAAAAGTTAGGTTGGCAATACTGTCCAAATGTAGGTTAAGTAAAGTGGTAGGAGGGGGCCGGGTGGGGGATGGCGAGGGGGAGTGGGCGCTAAAGGTCAAAGGTCAAAAAGGCCTGAGGGGGCGCCCATAGTAGTAACGGGTCACCCAGAACAACATTACCTCAACTTTACATTAGAATAACATTTTATTATTAGTTTTAATGAGTTGTTTAATACACAGTTAAGAGTATTTACCCATCTCACAGAAGAGGCTAGCGGTGCATACATCGGATGGCTCCTTTTCGACAAAAGAATATCCAGATAGCTCAAGTCGTTTTTTGGACGAGCGTGCATTGCGTCCTTGACTGTTATTCCGTGAAGATCCACTTTAGTTGATATCTAGAATAGTAAGTGAATTGGTTGTTGAGAGAGTTGCTCCATTTTCAGTTTGATTAGTACTGTGTATAACTCGATAGTCGAGCAACAGTTCAATATGATGACAACGTTTTTTCCCACTCTGATAGCAGAAATCAATGAGCAATTTCCCAAAAGTTCAAATTAGACAAGTATATTCCCTTTTAAAGTATGTATCACTGTTACTGAAGTTGAAGTTATGCCGTCGATCTAAAATCTCAGAGCTACGTTTAAATCACTGTGGCCTTTTGGAGTCCTTCGCCTGGACCAATACGCCCCAACAACTCACAGTACTCCATATTCACAGTACAGTACATTTATTCTTATTTCTAAGGACATTTCAAAAACTTATTTATTTATTAGGAAACTCGTATTCCTCGGCATGATTTTTGAATAGGAATTGGAGTGGTTCACTAGCCAAAGAAAGCATGGATTTACCAAAAAAGCAGATCACATAATTATTGTTAATTTACAGTAGTTATCTGTCATTAATGCACTGTGATTTTGCCAGGATAAAAAGTTATAACAAAACACAGGGGGAAGCCTGGTAATACAGCTATAATAATATTATATCATTGATGAATTAAAGTTGTATAAATGGGATATAATGGCAAATTTAAATTTAAACTTAACTTATGTCAGAATTGTTCACCTGAAAAGCCATGGATAAAAGTATAGCAATGAATATAATCCTGCCAGGGCCCATGATGAATATATCCTCGCCCATTGTCATGACTAGTGATGTAAGCCACTTCTGACTCTGGATGAAGCCCAGCTTGAGTCCGTATAACATTACGAAATAGGCGGCGGCAAGGATGATTGTGGTGCAAGACAACCTAAAATATAATTAAAAGTCAACAAAAATAAAAATAAATTCATCCTATCAAATAGTTTATAAGGTAAAAAAAAATTATTTTTGACTACGTATGTTTGCGTCACGCTGATTAGCAGTAACGTAGCTGACCAGTTTCCTCGGGTCGTTTGCCCGGGGCCCGTGTTAGGCTGTGAAATAGGCCATACTTTAGGTCCTGTGCACAAACAGGGGTTTGAGGTGGCAGCGTCATGAAAGACAAGTTACACGTAGTGGTTTGTGGTGTTGTAGATGACTTATCATCTGACCAAGGATTGGCAGAACTAAAAAATGTTGATGTTAATGAGGAGTTTAGTGTCAATTTTTAAACATTAAAACTCTAGTTGCAGTTTTAAAAAGCTCAATGAAAATAGAGTGGGTTTTTACTGCTGAGTTGCGGTAGGTCATTTACTGCAACAATTCCAAAACCACGTAATTATAGGCAACAAGCAGATTGTATCTGTTGGCCTATACCGAAGAAATGGCCCCTTAATATCGGCCATAAGTAACAATCAAACCCTGTAATATTGGCTGGAGATGACCTTTTAAACATGTACAATCAGCCTTAAATAACAATTGAATCACAAAATATTTGCCATAAAAGTAAAATTTAACTGTTTAATATTGACCTAAACGACAACAGGGCCAAAATAACGGCCACACATGAAGCCCGCTACTAGACCAGGATATCTGGTCAAGTGTTTCAAGAAGGGTAACAGTAAGTAGAGATGGCAAGATGGGGGTCCGTTGCCATGTCAATTTGCCTGGTGCCTGCAAAGCCGTCTACTTCCCAACTTATCAGTTATTTTAAAACAATTAAGCCCCAACTGACTGGCACCCGAGGCTGCAGCCTAGTCAGCCTAATGGTTAATCAGGTCCTGTGTGTACTTGGTGACATGGTATACAGGGCTGGACAAGTCCATTTTTCGCTGGAGTTGGGGAAAAACATCTCATCGGGTTTCTTACGGTGAGCAGCCTCCAGTATATTGGAATTATTTTTTATCATCAGTTTTTACCAGATTAATTACTCACGACCTACCACTGTAAATATGATGATGTATAGACAGAAAAATAATTTTTTGTTTAACAGGTGTGTTTTATACATAAAATACGAGTTATACTTTGAAACATATAACTTATATGTAATATTATAATGATTCACATCAATTAAAGAAACTGTTAGAAATATATGATATTGGTAAACAAGTGTTAGAGAATGCTATCAAACTAATTCACTATTATTTATACAGCTAATTATCTTTCATGTAAAGGCAACATGCATGAAATACTAGTTGTCCTGTTGCTCGAATCCAAGCAATAAATATTGTGTTACCGTTCCAAAGCCAACATGGCCTGCTGATTAACTGGGTTTACTCTACCCAGCTGATTGCTTAAAACTTATAGTTATTTCTCAATGTTAAGCTTATGGGAAAAACTCAACTTTAAGGGGCCCCAGGGCCTCACCTCAAATGTTTGCTCTATAAAAACGGTTTCCTGCACAACTTCACATTAGGCTCTTTCCAATGACACCAAAAACATGAAAATCGGTTCAGTAGTTTAAGGGGAGTGATTGTCACAAAAAACCTGCTCGCCTATTAAATAAGTATAGATAAGTGAATGCATGATCAGCTGACGTGACATAGATGGGCTCGCTCGCTAGCGCAGCCAATGACATGGTTGCAAATCTTACTTATTTAGTCTGCTGAAATGGCAGTTATGTATTCTATCATATGATCATATGAAGTTAAGGACATTATTTTTTTTACTATTGTTACAAGCCCATCTCTGTCATATCAGCTGATCATGCACACACCTCTCTTTTATACATCTTGATGTGAAAGTGGTTTTGTTATATGCATAAATCGTTAAATATACATAGGTATTATAATATTGTTGATGAATGGATTTAAGAGCCATACACATATATTACGTAACGCATTTTTTCGTCATTTCAGAACCCTCCTTCCCCATGTCGCACCATAACCCTTGACCATACCCTCCCCCAATGTGTTACGTAACTCAATCGTAGTAAGCTTTAAAACAGCGTCAAGCTTTTAAACACAGTTTTATTAGCAATTTGGAATACGGATTTCAATGAATCATTAAAATTTAAATGACTTTCTATTAACAACATATAAGCAAATTTCCCTAGTGTAAAGTATTTCCCTATAGGGAAGAAGCTATTACTGTAGGTCTCATGGGAAGACTTAAGCCCGAGACCATGATAACTTTTTGTTTTGAGGTCCCCAGATGCCAAAAACACTATTCGTTCAAATTTATACACACACACACACACACACACACACATATATATATATATATATACGTGTGTGTGTGTGTGTGTGTGTGTGTGTGTGTGTGTGTGTGTGTGTGTGTGTGTGTGTGTGTGTGTGTGTGTGTGTCCGTGAATGCGATAACTTGAGTAAAAAACGTCCGATTTCGATGGAACTTGACTCAAATTTGTAAAGTGACATTCATGACTATAATTTAAAAAACCAGAAAAATCGGACCATGGGAAGCGGGTTTATGGGGTTTAAAATTTTTCAAAAAATCAGTTTTTTGCACTTTTCACCCTGAAAATTTTAAAATACACTTTCACCATTTTTTAGAGCGTAAAAAGCAAATACTATAGTATTTTGAATCATAGGTTAAGTGGTTTTGAATCAAACCTAGGTTAAGTGGTTTCGGATAAAATTCAAGAAACGTGTTAGTAAAATCTCCCATGTTAATCTTACAGGAAAATGGTTTTTGCTTTTCCTCAGTTAATTTTACTATAAACTTCACATTTGCTTTTCCAATCAGTTTAGCTCTACAAAATAATCATTTTGGTGTTTAAATTGTGATTCTACGTCCAACCGTTGCCGAGATATTCAAAGTGCTAAACACATTACGTTGTTCAATGTTATTCTTATGGTGAATATTT